>OZ038392.1:244357-578882 GCA_964036045.1 Eutreptiella sp. 'Long Island Sound 2002'
CCACCCCCCCCCCTCCCTCAAAACATCAAAAAAGTGGGTTTCAAGTGGGGGGGTCTGGGGGGGTCCGGACCAAAAACTCATTGGGGGATGCATTTATTGGACAAAATAATGATTTTACAAGGGGTTAAACTAACAATTCAACCCCTTGGGGTAGGGTACGCGAATAGGCCCAAAAAGGCCCAAATGGGGGGGTATGTGGCATTTTCCCCATATATACGCCTGCCTAGCTTTGATCTAACAACCTCTGCGAGGTGATTTGGTATGAGGCCCCTTGTTGCTGCTTCCTAGTGGATGTTCATTGTGGATTCCGGGTGGGCTCTGGATGGTTACTGTTATTTACTTATTATTGTTATTATTACTTATTTACTGGATTTCCATTTTTCGATTTCCATTTTCTGGCCCAGTCCCTGCATCTCATCTCTATGTTAGGCATTCACACTGCATGCAGCACACAGGAAACCCTCCTGCAGCCCGTGTTTGATGTACACAGCATGGCACAGAGAATCCTAAAAATTGAAGGAAAATTTGGTACTAGGGAGGGCTTCGAAATTTGTCCAAATCAATTTTTTCACCCCCTAACCCCCCCCCCCCCCGGGTATGCTACCAAGGCCATCATCCCCAAATCAGCTTCCTTGGCACGAAACATGAACATCATGCGTCTCAAAACCAAGGCATCGGACAGCACACATGGCACACCGCAGGACCCATTGAGGAATGCACCGCCCAAACCCACGGTGCGAAACTTGACGGAACCAATGCATAGTGTTGCTGGGCCATGGGCGTTGCCTGGCCAGAGAACGACGATGGTCGCCACCCTCCGGCATCCCTCCGGCATTCTCAAAAGTACGACATGTATCAGCGCGGCGGAGCCGCAGCACGAATTGTCCCATGCGCCCAGCAAGACGCCGCTAGGCGGGAAGAAAATTGCTCTGCGGGGGGGGGGGGGGGTGACACGGAGGCCCATTTTCCCAACCCCCCCCCTCCTTGGCCGCCGTGACGGGAGGGGTGGTTCAGGGCGGGGGTGCCCGACCTGCCGTGCCTGGGGGGGGGGGGGGTCAACCCAACATCTATGGCTCAAAATGATACCCACGTCGCGCTGATCATTTTGACTACTCAAATGTGGGGGGGGGGGGGGGATTATTGGTGGAAAAAAATTTTCGGGCCAAAATTTCTGTTCCTGCGCCTTCGGCGCCAACATCTGTTCTTACACAAAACAAAGGGCCCGACACGGAACCCCATTTCTCCAAGCCCCCCCCCCCCTCCTTCGGCGGGCGTCCATGTCACCCCCCCCCCCCCCCCCCCCGCAGAGCAATTTTCAGGTCGCCCTGGGCGCCGTCACGCATTGCCCATGATGTCCTGAGGGCGCCTCTGGCACCCCCACAAATCAGGTGTTGCATGGACAAAGGGGGGGCGGGGGGTAGTGGAGGGCGCATACCCAATTTGTTGAAGGGTCTGACATCGAGATTGCCGATGGAATCCGTTGTCAGGCTCCTTGGCAGACCCAGCCCGGACTCCTGGGACGTGTTCAGCTTGTTGAGGACGTCCAGGCGCGGCAGGTCCTTACCGCCCCGCTGCGTCCCCAGCAACGACTCCATGGAAGCACACGCTGAGAGGGCGCGGGGGGCGGTCCGTGAGTAGGACGCGGGAAGCCGGGGAGCGTCATATTATTTTCTCGGTAAAATTTAACCTAAAAATTTAAACAGATCAATAAGCCACAGAACTTAATGAGAACAAAGGTATGAAATTTTCTAGTAAAATTTTATCAATGCGTTGTCTTCAAAACAAATAAAACTAAAAATGTTAACATAAACATCTTTGATTTAAATAACATGCGTACCCTTGACCTTTGAATTAAGACAATCCAGTTCAAAGTGAGCAGCACTGAGCGGAGCAAATGGGGTCGGGGCGGGGGGGGGGGGTGAAACATACACACTCGCAGGCACACACTCACTCCCCACCCCTGCTTCCTCCCTCCCTTCCAGGGATGTATTAGAACAGAGGAGGGGGAGGTGGGGTAAAATTGGGACCCAAAAGTGTGTGTACCAAACATGGCCAGACAGATTGTCCCAATGGTAAATTTCCTTTTTTCTCACTATGGTCACTTTGGGGGGTCCAGGGGGGGGGGTACCCCCCCTCCTCCTACGGGGAACGGCCATTCTAATACTTCCTGCCCCCTCCCTCCCTCCCTCCCTCCCAATGCGTTTGGAGACACTGAAACACAAGAGTATGAAATGCTGATGGAGAAAGCGCATGGAGCAGCGGAACCACGGGGATGTCCGGCTGCTCTGTGGCAGCAAACGGGTCAGTTGCACGGTGGCATCACAAGCACCCATTGCACTGGGGCTATGCAACGCAACACCGCACAACGTGACACATGACAGCACATCACAACGCAGCACAACACGACATGACACGACACGGGTAAGCACAGCACACCAAGCGACAACAGCCAAACTGCAGCACCACAATGGCTGCACTCTCACAACCGCCAATAATCAAAACTTACGACGAGGGCCGAGCTCGGTCCCGGTCCTCAATGCGTTTCAGCCATGTGCTGCAAACGGTTAGACCACAGTCCCACAGGGGACTCAACATCTTCAGGAAAGGGTGCGTGGAAAAGCCATAGCTTGGTGCTATGAAACAAGTCGTGAGGAGACATTCCTGCAGAGGGGCTTTTCAGCGCATTCCTGGTCTGTGCAACCAGAGGACGCAAGCGCACCCGATCCACATGGGGCACAATCAGACAAACGCACCCCGAAAATGGGGAAGAGCAGCTCAAGTTATGAAGCAATTGACCAACTTGGGCTCAGCAAATGTGAATGCGGCCAAAATGGGCGATTACCATGTAAAACGGGCCCACCATGCACCGTGCCAGGAGCGCACAGAGCTGACCCATTGCAGGGGGTGGGGAGGGGCAAAAGGGATACCGTGGAGGGGCACGGGTGCGGGATCCCTCCAAACGCAACCCCGGAGCGACATGCACCGGGGACCCCCCCCCTGGTACCCTAAGCCAGAGGGACACGAACAGACCCTACCCCTAGGTGGAGGGGGGGGGGGTCACGCAATGGGAGGGACGTGAACAAACCCTAACCCGTGGGATGGGGAGGGGGCAGGGAAAGGGAGAAGCGGGTTTGACAAGGGCAAGGTGCTCATTTTCACCTCAAATGGACCACGGCATGGCACCACGGCGTAAGAGACACCGCATTGAACACCCCTTTGCAATCATTTGATAGCCCAATCGCTGTGGAAGTTGAACGGCCCTCATTGGGGACGCCTGCTTGACACAGAGGCGATCGTCCTTAACTTTTAGGACGATCGTTCTGAGAATGACCATTTTTGGACACTAAATCGGCCAAATAACAGGCCAACCGGCTCAAAGTGGCGTGAAACTTGTTTGCCGTGATGTGCAACTGCTCTCCGGTGGTTTGGAGCTACTTGGATGCCGGTTTGGAGCCACAGAGTTCAGAAGACCTTTTCACCGCCTGATTGCTGCTTGCTGCTTGCTGCTTGTTGCTGCTACAATGTGTTGCTCACCTTGGACCCTAAGAAGGGCTGTAAAACCTCCACTGGGAAACCCAGCTCAGAAACAACCCTACGCATATCACCTGAGCCCCAGAACCAAGACATTGAACGGTCCGGGGGAATGGCAGGCGATGGCGGTGAACGGCAGCAAACGCACCTCTGACGGGTCTCGGGGTGCACATCATCGGAGTCCTGTGGGATCCATCGGACTCGGCGTCTGAGGGGGGCATGGTCATCAGGAAGCTATTCGCCTCCTCTGCCTCTCTGCTGTGCAGCTGCCCCAAATGGTGATGCCCAGATGATCCGGCTGCATCGCCCGCGGCTTTCCGATGGAAGCTGCAACACACATTACAGGCAGAGGAACGAGAGAAAGGGCAGGGGCAGGGGCAGGGGAAAACGTATGCTTTTCCTCCATTTCTAAGCAAGCCGGATCCACCCAAATTCGCTCCCCGCGAAAACGGAAACTTTTGTGAGCGTCGCGCCGCGCGCGCGTGTTGAACAAATCAGTTCCGGCCGGTTGGCCAGCCAAGTGCCATTTTGGCACTATTTGGGCATATCGCGGGGAACACAGGGGCGGGGGCAGGGGCAGGGGAGGGAGGAATTTGGTTCTCCTCCTTAGAAATGAGGGTAAATTTTGGCACTCCTCCTGAGAAATGAAAGAAATTTTTGGGACTCTTCCTGAGAAATGAAGGAAATTTTTGGTACAAGGTCCATTGCTGGTGTTTCCTAGTGGGCTCTGGATGGCTTGTGCTGTTGCCTGGTGGGCTCTGGATGGCTCGTGCTGTTGCCTGGTGGGCTCTGGATGGCTCGTGCTGTTGCCTGGTGGGCTCTGGATGGCTCGTGCTGTTGCCTGGTGGGCTCTGGATGGCTCGTGCTGTTGCCTGGTGGGCTCTGGATGGCTCGTGCTGTTGCCTGGTGGGCTCTGGATGGCTCGTGCTGTTGCCTGGTGGGCTCTGGATGGCTCGTGCTGTTGCCTGGTGGGCTCTGGATGGCTCTACTGTGATTCCTGTGCACACATTTTGGCACATCACATCCTTGACCTTGAAGGAAATGTTTGGGAGGAGGGAGGGCGTCCCAATCTGTCCACATCAATCTTTTCGCCCTCCAAATCCCCCCCTCCCGGCTACTTCGCGTGCAGCGGCGCAGACGGAGGAGAGGGCGCAGGAAGGCACCGCACCTTTCGTTGGGCGATAGCTGCTTCTCATCCGATGGGCGGGGCTCATCGTCGATGACGTGTGCCAGAGATCTGCGCGCCGTTGTGCCACTCGCACCTGCGGAGAAGAACGCGTGCCACAGAGCGATGCGTGGCCCCAATGCCGCGATCCCACGCGCCTTACCTCCTGCCCCTCTGCCCCCGCCCCTTGCAGCACCGTGAGGGATGGGGGCCGGTGCGCCGCAGGGGAAGGGTAATTGGCTGTTGGGTAATTAGCACCGCATCACTTTCCCCGGATTTTGGGTGAAGGAAGTAGGCCAAACGGGCACAATGGTGAGGCACAATCCTCCAAACGCACAAAAATGCTGCGATGCTGCGATGACCACCCCCCATTCAGAAGTTCGGTGCACAAAAGGCACAGTGTCCCCTGTTCCACGATGATTACCTGAATGGCGCGCCGCAGGTGCTGCGGAGTCAGCGTTCCCTGACCTCTGCCCCGACCAGCACCACCACATGCCGCGCCCTCTGCCCCCGCCCCTTCCCCCTGCCACAGCCCCAGTGCTATGTCGCCTGCCGCTGGTCCTGCACGCTGCTGGCCAGATGCCCAGCGCAGGGGCCATAGTGCAGCGCCCCCCCCCCCCCTGTGTGACATTCCGTCTGGTTGTTGTTTCCTTACGGGGCCCTGCACAGTCACCCGTTCTTCCCTTCGCATGTTGCGTCGGGTCGCTGCTTTCTGTCGGCCGCTGCGGCCGGTGCTCCGGCTGGTGTCGTTTCCGCGTTCGCGGAGCCCAGAAGTTGGTGTGTTGGGGCTGTGCTGGATGTGGCGGGATGTGCCGTTTGCGTGTTAGCGGCGCCCAATAATTGGCGTATTGAGGATGTGCTGGTTGTTGCCGGGGTCGTTTGACTGTTGTTGCTGTCCACACACCTCTGTCCACAGGCCGTCCATAGCCTGCCTCGCTGTGTTTCTGTGAGGCCCAGGTGCCCTGTTCCTCCACGCGCTGTCCCGGCCGTCCACCATATGTGCTTTTCCCCCTCACGGCTGGTCTGCCCCTGATGGGCTCCCGCTCCTGTTGCGCAAACAGCCCATCTGGGCTGCGGGAGACACCCCCCACCTGATGCCAGTTGAGCAGGGGTTGCCTTGACATCCGGTAGCGACGGGGCTGGCTGGCCAAGCCATCCCCTTTATTGTCGCTGCCTCCCATGTGCACGCTCCACCATCCGCTCCATTCTGGTTCCCTGTTTCCGTTGTTCTGGTAGCCTCTCCTGCCTCGCTGTGCCCCTCCTCCTTGTCTGCTGTGCTCGCCCTTGTCCCTCCTGGTGTGGCTCCCGCGTTCTGTGTGTCTGTGTTGCTCTCCCCCTGTCTATTGGCGCTCCTGGGTGCCCCTGTCGCGCACCCCCTCCTGTCCCACCCGCCTGCCCCCCCGTACGAGGATTTCACATCTCGTTGGTGTGTTGGGGCTGTGCTCAATGTGGCATGCACCCCCTCCCTCTACAAAGTGCCCACGTACTCCGCAAGGGCGGGGGCTGTGCCCTGCGCGCCGGGAGGTGCCCGCCACGGGGGTGGCAACAGGGCCGTGAACAGCCAACCGCGCACGGGACAGTCCACGTCGTACGCGGAAACGACACCAGCAAGAGCACCGGCTGCAGCGGCCGACAGAACGCAGCGCCCCGACGCAACATGCGAAGGGAAGAACGGGTGACCGTCCAGGGCCCCGTAAAGGAACAACAACCCAACGGACCCCTCCCACCCACCCGCATCAGAAAGACTCTCCTCAGGACAGAAACAAAGGTCTTCAAAGGGGCCCCAAGTTGGAGGCCGATGTCAGGGACACGACCTTGTTTCTGGCGGCTTTGGGATGCCGATGCTGAGTGCGTCCCTCTCCCCCCGCAAGGCACAGGCTGCAAGGCAACAATGGCCAGAGTAAAAAGCGCTGCAGTGACATTGCCATCGGCGCCTTTCGCACTTGTGAGCAGGGGGACCGCTCTTACTGCCACCACCTCTCTTTCACTCTCACTCTCACTTCCACTCCCTCTCCCTCCCCCCCCCCCCCTCTCTCTCAAAACACACACACTCACACAGGTCTCAGCCCTACTCTCACTGAGGCAGACGAGGTCCCCTGAGAAATGTGCCGGAGGGCTCGTTCAAGGGTCTGAAACCAACCCGGACCCCCCCCCCCTCCCCCGCGCTGCGCTGTGGGACGCAGATGTGGATGGAGCCCCTGACACTCTGTGGGGCGAGGCTGCGAGGCAACAAGCGTCGAAGAAAAAAAAGGCTCTTCAGTGCCAGAGGCGCCTTTCGCTGTGGCAGATGAAGTACCCGCACGGGTCGGTGGGCTCGTTCAATGGTCTCCAACCGACGTACCTCCACAACGCCAGATACCCGGGCCTTGTGCCAAACCCCCCCCTGGGCGTGGGGGGGGCATTGCGGTCAGGGAGCGTCAAATCCAATCGCGTGAAATTGCGGGGAAATTGCGGTGCCGTAACCCAACCTCCTGAAGCCTCAGCACCAACACGCACGCGAGGGGGACAAGCAAAAGGAAATTGCGGAAAATTTTTGCGAAATTGCGGGAAATTGCGGGAAATTGCAAACCTCAATCCCCCCCCCCGGGCGTGGGGCTTTTTTTGCCACGAAGCTCGGGCCTGACCTCTGCCCTTGCCCCTTCCCCCTGCCCCACCCTCTGCCCTTGCGCACAGCCCTGCCCTACTCCCGCCTGCCCTGCCCCACACTCCGCCCCCCCCCCCGTGCCTCGCTCCCACGGCTGCACACCATTTTTGGAAAAGTCGTACTCCACGGCATCGCAGGACAGAAAGGCCTCGATCTCTGCGTTGAACAAAACCACGGGCTCCCCCAAACGGATCGCGGAGGGCTCTATGCCCGGCTCATCATAAAGAACGACGGCCCAGCCTGAGGGAGGGGGGCCAGGCTCGGGGATCCGGCGGAGGTCGCGGCAGGGGCGACGGCGGGCGGAAGACGACGCAACAAGAAAAGCACCGACCGGTGCGAGTGCCGCGCGCGCGCCAGCACCGGGTGTGCGCTGCCATGTCGGAAGTGTGGCGCATGTGCGGGCCTCCCCTTCGCCACAATCGCCCATGCCGCCCCAACCGCTTCTCCCCGCCGTTTCGTAACCGCCGGACCTTGGCCCCCAACCGCTTTTCCAACCACCAGTAACCGCTTTTGGGAACCAACTGTCCACATATCTGATTTCTGACTCGTTGAGGCAGACCCATACACACCTGATTCATCGGGTTTGAGTGACACATCCGATGCAATCGGGTCTGACCAAATTACACCGCTGACATCAGAGTGGGCAATTCCGACTAGAGATGGCTGGGGCCACGCTTGAAATTCCAGACCCCATACACGACACGCCTACCGGAGACACAGTTCTCAGCAGCACGCCCCAGGGCGCATGCTACAGAAGGTGGGGGATGAAAGCGGCCCCTCCGCAGCCCCTCCGCGCTGCAAAGAGACAGCGCACACGCGGCGCGCGCGCGCCGCCGCGGTGCCACCACGGCGTGCCTGAAGGCGATTGGCAGCCAGCGTGAAAAGCCTCAGGGCTACTTGCGTGAGGGGCAAGCACTGAATTTGAGGAGGTCATTGGGACGGCCCTGCGGGTCACCGCGAATCTGGGCATGGCCTTGCAGGAAAAATATCACAAATCTCGACACACACACACACAGAGATAGAGAGAGAGAGAGAGAGAAAGAGAGAGAGCGACGCACGCACGCACGCACGCACGCACGCACGCGCGCGCGCACACACACACACACACAAACACACACACACACAAACACACACACACACACACACACACACACACACACACACACACACAAACACACACACACGCACGCACGCACGGACGCACGCACGCACGCACGCACACACGGACGCAGAGCGACAAGCACCAGCGAGGGACGAGCAGCGAAGGCTCTGGTCGGAGGTGTCGCAGTGTGTGTGTTGGGGGGGTGATAGATTCGTGTGTTTTTTGGGGGGGGGATCGTAGATTGGTGCAAAGGGGTGGTGTAGATTGATGGCGCGCGTGTCGTACGTTGGTGGGTGTCATACATTGGTGGTGGGGGGGAGTCGTGGTGGTGGTGGGGGGTGTTGTAGGTTTGGGGGGGGGGATGTCGTTGATTGTTGGAGTGGGGTCGTAGATTGGATAACAACAATCTACAACACCCCCCCTCCCCCACCAATCTACAACACCCGGGATCGTACGTTGAGGGGGGGGCAATTAACCGGTCATGGCCGATCAAACAGGCCTGGTGACCATAAGACCTCTAGGCACCTTTCTGGCAAGGCGCATCGTTCAGCAGCACGAACAAAGACACACACTCACCCGCACACACGCGCACACATACACTCGCGCGCGCACGCGTGAAGCAACAAAAATTTGCGCTATCTGGCACCTTTCTGTGACAGTCGGGGCATGGCGGATCGTTAAGCGGCACAAACAAACACGCACACGCACACGCACACGCAAGCGCGCGCGTGCACTCACACACACGCATGCACACGGACCTGTGGTGTTGAACGAACAATTCACCTCGAAAATGCTTCTCAACTTGCCCGAGCCCACTTTGGCAACGTGCAGAAATCTGCATCAAACGCATGGGTGCGGCGCCACACGCACACGGCCCTTGGACTTCGTCCACCACTCTGCCTTTGCGTGTTCCCACTCCACCATCCTCCCCGGTCGCTGCATTCCTTGACGCCACCCCCTTTCTCCATCCAAGGCCACCCGCCTCCGAGATTCGGAACCTGTGCTGCCCAAGAGGCACCAGGGGGCATCTGGACCTGTCCAACGCGTGCTGGGGCATACGGCTCCCGCGGGGCCGGAGGCGCACCTTCGTCGGCAGGGCTGGCTCACGGAGGTGGAGATACAACAGCCTCCCCTTCGGCGGGAAATACCCTCCCGTCACCTGCCAGCGCCTGGTGCATCCTTCCCTTGGGGGGGGGGGGGGCTGGCATGTCGCCTTGGATTTGTTGTTCTCGTCTGCAGCGGGCGGCGCCTACTGGCCGATCGCCATTCGCTGCCCTTCCCTTGGACCCTTTCCCTCCACAGGCGGTGGTGCCCATCGGCCTCTCACCACCCTGCGTCCTTCCTCTTCCTCCTTGGCCTATCCTTCCCTCTCCACTTCCTTGGCCTTTCCCCTTGGCCTTTCCCTCCATAGGCCGTAGTGTCCATCGGCCTCTCACCACTCCTTCCCCTTCCTTTCCCTTGGTCGGTTGTGCCAACGGAGCCCCCGGACAGTCCCCGTTTCAATGCTCCGTGTCGAGTCCACACGGAGGAGGGCAACTGCCTTCGCCGCTGGCCAGGGGCGTCCGGGGGGGGGGGGGGTTGGCACAAGGCCTCGGTATCTGATCCGGGAGGGGGGGGGGGGGGGGCAGTGGACACCCACCCCCTCGTAGTCTTCGGTTGATCCCCCTGAGCCCCACAGAATGACCAAATGGATTGTTGCGGTGACACTACGCACCCCTCGGGAGCCCCGGCTCAGCCAACCCCAGGGCCCAGACCCCCCCCCCCCTGAGGCCCTCCAGGGCCATGAGGGTGCCACTTGGCCCCGAACACACACGGCCACAGCTGGAGCCCCGGTCTCTCAGACGAGCCCCCGGGGCCCTGCGCTGGTGGTGCCCTGGGACGGAGTTCAGAGGGACTGGGGAGTCTCGGGAAGGATCGAGGGGGGATTTGACAGGACCATGGCCCGAGCCCCCGCGCACTGAGGTCTGCCTTGGGGAGAGGCGGGTCACGTCCCTCTCGAGCCGAAGTCTGGGCTTGTGGCCGGGGCATAGGGCGGAGGCCGTGGCTGGGGCTGGGGCTTGAGTTGGGGCTCGGGCTGAGAATCGGGGGTGGGTCGGGGAAGGAGGGCGGGCTGGTGGTGCGCATGAGCGCCCTCGTGGGCCACCGCCCCCACAGATGAGGGGAATGGCCCACCCCAGTGCCATGGATGGTTCGGCCGAACAAGTGAGCACTAATTAAAAACTCTCCATAAAATAGTCACTCATACGCTAACTTAAAAATTCTTAAGACAACATTGAAAGAACTCTATGAAATAATCGTATTTATGGGAGTTTAATACAAAGGCCTTCAACTCTTAACTTCAGTTCAAGATAAACTACTGACGGACGCCCCAAGCCCCCGCTCATACGCCTTCAGCTCGATGCACATGCCCCCACACACCTGGATTCCTCCCCCTCAGGAACCAACTTGATCTGGTCAAGAATCCGCACCTTCTCACCCTCCGTCCGGATCTTGTACTTGGGCAAGATGCGGAACCTCGTCACCGTGTCCTCCTCCACGTCCGGTTCCGAGATGAGGCACACTGCGGGTGGCATGGGAAAACAGACTGCAAGGGGGGCAAGTGGGAGGAGTGGGGAAAAGGGGCACCGCGTGAGGGTTGGAGTGTAAGAGGGGGGGTGAGAGGGGTTGGGGGGTTACATAGCGTAACGGTGCAGAATAGTCACAGCATTGAGTGACGCAAACGGGCAACCGGATAGAGTAAAGGTACAGCGCAACGCTGTAGGCTAACGGCGTCGAGTAACGGTTTCGAGACCCAGAGCCAACGCCAAAGCCATCATCACCACCACCACCACCACCACCACCACCAACCTCCTCCTCCTCTTCCTCCTTGGGATCCTATTTAGGGCCCACTTCTAGCTGACGTTAGCACTGACCTACAAAAGAGCTACGTGGCCATGGGTTTCCCGCTTGCCGCTTGGCAACCCAAGCGAGGGTTGCCCAGTCCGTCAGCTCCCTCTTCCACGCGTCATAGTTCTCCACACGGTTTCCCGCCTTCCTTTTGTCCGACCCCGCCACCCCTCCCCCGCACCTCTTAAGACCGCTCCTCGCTACTGGCACCACAAAATCTCCATAGCAGCACACCTTTGAAGCAACTTTTCTCGGTCTCGGACTGCACACGCTTCTTGACGCACACCCACGTTTGCGAATAGGAGTGCCATAGCTGAATGCACTGAACGAAAAGAAGGGGCACGCGCGACACGCATTCGAACAGGAGGGAGAACACCACCTCCTTCGCCCGCGCGGTGCGGGTCGTCCCCAAATGGCCGGCAGCACTGCCGCGACAGCTCGCTTTGCAATGTGTCAGCGATGTCGACGCCATCCGCGGCTGCGCACCCGACGGCACCCGCCGCGGACAAAAAGAGGCGCACAACGGTGGTCTGAGTGCGATTTGCCAACAACGACACAGGCCAGGAGCAACACAAAATGCGCAACCAGGCACCTTTCTGGGCCAGTGGGAGCATGGCGGACTGCGCAACAGTGCCCTTGGGCAGTATGGCACCAACACCCCTACAGGCAGGACTGCAAAGGGAACCATGGACCGTACTGACAGACGGATGTGGCAGCAGCTGTCTTTCGTGCTGCGATGGACGAGGAGGAAGGTACGGAAGCTAGAGGACCCCACACGCATCCGACTGCGCCCCACATGCAACCGAACGCGCACGCGACACGCATTCGACGGCACCCAACACGCACCGGATCGCACCCAAGGGGCCTGCAACAGCAAATCAGCCCAACCAACAACAGGGTCAAAAGCCATGCGGCCCCACCAACGATCACCAAGAATTTTCGTGTGACGCCCCGTCACACTGCCGCCCGGGGCGCCCCGAAGATCCCGCTCGACCTCGGTGTGCCCGTTGAGGTAGTTCTTAGTGCTGAACTGTACTTCGTCAGGCATTCCATAGGCACCATGGGGAATGCACGTATCCAAATCCGAACCGCGTGCGCGTGCCATTCTAGCCGGTGAACAACAGTAGGCGCAAAATGATGCGGCGCTCGACCAACAAATACACCACCACATCCCAGATGCCAAAAACATGCATGCAGCAGGAAGGCGCAAGTGAGAACTACTTGTGTAACGGAGTGGTTTAGGGGAGGGGGTGGGTTCGATGTGCACTGCGGGAGGTGCGGGACTTGGGGGGTGGCGTCTGGAGGCTTTTGACACCCCCCCCGTGAACATGACCGGCCGGCAGAGTGGCAACCGCCATCCAGGTCACCGCAGCCGTAGCCACGGCTAGTGGGCCAACTTGATGGCTTGCATTCAGCTAGGTGGCTGGCCGGCCAAAGCCCCCACCCCATCTTAGGTGGCAGAGCACCCCCTTTTCGCCCTTTTCACTGCACCCACCCTCCTAGTTGTCCGTTGATTGCACCGATCACAGCCTTGCTCCGTGTGCATCCATCTAACCTCGTGAACAACTCCATCCCGTCGACCTCAAATGTCGGCCACCATGAGGCAAACCCCTTGCCAAGCATCACGCACACCTGGCCATACGAGATGTCTCCGTCCGAATTGTTTACCTCGTCAACGACCCTCAAAGTAAATATGGCCCTCTGTGGTGTGAGATGAGCACAACGAATAGCACCTAGACGCACGTGCACATGTGACGAGTGCGCTACTCTCGCACTCCCCCCAAAACCTGGGCACTGTTTACCTCGAAATTTTCGGGTGTCTCCACACTCTCGACTTGCAAATCCGATGATCGCAGCCCCGCGGAGCAAAGCCACCCGGTCACAGCGTCGGCAAAAAGGCTGATTTTGGCATTATTTCGAAGGATACTTCCATGGCCACTTGTATTGATGTTCACCTTCCGCCTCGCTGACGACATGTAACTAACCTTAAATGACGTGACATAGTAAGAGCATTCCACGTATTCATACTACTCAACATGGCAAGATATCGTGCTGAAGTCGTTACGCCACTACAACCCTTTCACAAGCTTCACCAAGGGGGCGCATGGTGCGTTGTTCGTTGTGCGTTGTGCAAGTGTTGTGGAAGCAATTAATGAGCAAGAAATTCAACGACGCCACTCACGTCACATGCATGTGAAACCGGTTTATGTTTGCAAAAACAACAATCTGTCATGACAATCCACAAGTCTACTGCCCTATCTTGCACGGTACCAACCCACAATTTATGCTTGACGCTAGACAACGCTAGACACAAATGTGGTGCGATATGTAATCGGGGACAGGATATTAGCACATTACGATGGTATCTTGCGCCTTCGGCACGCGGTACCCATGGAGCTTGTCCTTCCTTCCACAATTTTGACAACTATGTGCGGGGACCACATGGCGGGAATGACGAGTTTCAACACACAACTTATGGTACCACTATGAAATCACACGTGTGTTATTGTGGTAAGAAAAGCGAGATCGAACGCAATGCCATAGGCCAGGGGCAAAGGCTTAACACTATCAAAAACACAGAATCGAAAGAAAAATGGACACCGAGAAAGCGTGTCCCTGCAACGCAACCCCAAAGGCAACGAGCAAAAGCTCCAATGAGAGAGAGAGAGAGAGAGAGCATGTGTGTGTGTGTGTGTGTGTGTGTGTGTGTGTGTGTGTGTGTGCGTGTGAACGCTATGCCAGCAAAAGCTCCACGGTGTCAAAAAGAGATAACCTACAATTTAGCCAACACAATCATTTGTTGGAGGTCTTTGCAATGTGTGTGTGTGTGTTTGTGTGTGAGTGTGTGTGTGTGTGACATGACAGGCGGTCTAAAGTCCTCGATGCATGTGCTTGAACACCCATCCCACAAACCACACCCCAACCCACCGTCCCAATTCCTCCCATGAACCCACGGCAAGACCCATGCTTGCATTGTGTTCGACGGTGGTCAAGCCTCGACACAACCTCTTCGTGTGTGTGTGTGTGTGTGTGTGTGTGTGTGTGTGTGTCTGTGTGTTGCGAGAACACGTGGGGCGGGTGTATGTCTTTTTCACAACAAAGGCTCACGTGTCGCCGGAGACAAAGCTTTTGGCGCAGGCGATACGTACCACCACCAATTCTTTTGAGAGGACCCCGCTCCGTACACGTGTCGTATAGTTACGGCAATGGTAATTAATTAGCAGTACACAAAGCACAACGCAAAAATCCTCTTCAGTGATGCATCTAACACAGGCTGCAGTACAACAAAAGTGAGCAAATGTTCGCTGCATACCAACCATAGTGTTTCGCCCTACAATTTTCGGATTTTCACGTTAGATGTAGCTTCAACCGCAAATGAGCCATGCATATCTCCGGCATGGGCCCCCCCTGTTGGGGGGGGCCCCTGGTGGCTGGTGTGCATGTGGCAGTGTCTAAGGACACTGGACCTGTAGCAGAGGCTCAGGAAAAAGATAGACATCTATCACCTACACCCTTTGTGTTGCGTCTGTGTGAGCACCAATTCATCCTTCACCAGACTGTCCGGTACCCCCTTTCGCCGTAGTCCATATCTCAGCATGGGCATCCACCATGCATCCGGGTATCCCTTGCGGAGCAGTTCCCTCATTACCCCCCGCACGTTGACTGCTACATCCGCCTGGGACATAGCATAGTATATGCACTTGCCCACCAGTGCTGGTACCAGACTTTTCAGCACTGTTTTTGCGTTCGTACTGTACCAGTCAACATACCTGATGATACTGCGATATTCGTCCGTGGGGCCTTCCGCCCGTCGCTTGAGGCGCACCCCCATTGTCCCTGTCTGACTACACAGGCTCAATCTCGCCTCCAGGCTGGGCAGTGTATCCCCCTCTCCCTCTATCTGCAGTTCTAACCCATACACCTCACTGAAATATCCGTGTATTGCAGACAACTGCACTCCTCCCCACGCTACCCCCACGATATTATCCCTGAATCTGAACGGAAAAAGAGGGACTGATCGAGGGTGCATCCACGCAGTTATTCTATCCACATATGACGCAAAACCCCCCTTATACCATTCATGCTCTTGGTACATGCAGTAAAGGCATGCCAGCTGGGCACTGCATGTGCCCCCTATCGCCACCCCTCTCCGCTGGCGCAGTACCCGAGTGCCTGCAACGAAAATATCGTTGCTGAACAACTCGTATTCTACATATGCCAGCACCTCCGCAAAAGTCACGTTCGTGAAATGGCGTGCACTGCCCTTCCCCATTCTGTCCAATTTCCTGTCATGCTGGTGTAAGGCGAAGCAGCACTGGGGGTTCTTCCCCCTCACTTTTCTGGCCTCGCCAACCAGTGTGTGGATGGCTTTTAGGGCGTCCAGGACTTTCTGTCTGTCAAGGCGTGGGAACATCTCAACCACGTCAAGTTCCCACAAACGGAAGCCTCCCTGCCCAATGCCCTGTGGACTCTCGTTGGAATTCACAATATTATACAGTGACTTCTGTACCTGTTCTGCATACCCTTTCACGTCCCTGATATCGACCATTTCAAAACAGGTCATGTGCGCTGTGGCTGTCTTCAACAACAGTGACAGCGCACGCCCAACGATCTTGCCTCTGGCCTTAATGGGGTGGGAAAAATGTGAAAAAATGACTCTCGCTTTCCACGCTCCCCCCACCTCCTCGGTCATTTTATTCTTGGGCAGGCAGTATGCACTCGGTGGCCCACTGGCCGCCGTCTCTCTCCAATACTCCGCCAGGCCCTTCTTCTGCGCCGCCTCCGCTAGTCTCTGCAGCGCAACTTCATTCGCTGTCTGGTGGTCCTTTTCCACCGATATTTCCTCAAACTGTTTTTCATCCTGAAAAGCCTGTATCGTTTTCGACCAATACAGTTTCCCACACATTGCAATGGCCCTCCCCCCATTTTTGTCCAACGGGGTGATCTTCCAGTGTGGGAATGCCTTCTGGAATTTTTTCATCGCCTGCACTGTCAGGTGTGTGGGCACCGACCCTTCGAGCTTCTGAAATTCAGGCCTCAGGGTTAGCTTAACAGATTCAGCGACCACGCGCTGGGATGGTCCTGTCCCACGGGGGAAGGATCTGGAAAGTTGCTTAGCAAAACGGTCGACAGTTTCCGTGGCAGTGCCCCAGTCTGCCGCCGTGGCATTATCCAAGTTTTGTAGTAGTACTGTCGCGTGGTCTCCAAAAAGCAGTCGGAGGTGCGCTGGATTCCGCGCAATGCAGCAACCATTCATCCGCGGGACACCCGCTGGTCGGTGTGCGCAATTACAGGCCGCTGCAGACTTGGCCAGCGCTGTCTCCATGCTCCCACGGAGTGTCGTCGACGCGATCACGTCCTTCACTTTCTTCCCGCGCTTCGCCACTGGTCGTATGACCGCCACCAGGTATCTATGCAGCCATTTGGGGGCCGCATACTCCGTCAGTATAGCCTTCAGGGCGTCCATGGTCGGCTGCATGTCGACGTCCTTTCCCGCCGGGACTTAGACTGGTACTGCCAACACGCGTGGCAGGTGGATGCCCAAGCGTTGGCGTATCAGGCCCTTCACTTTTTGATACAGTCTGGATTCCACATCTTTGGGTGTGCGCTTCCTGCATGCTAGTAGCAATCGCACCAGTTGCGCTGCTGACTC
This sequence comes from Eutreptiella sp. 'Long Island Sound 2002', assembly GCA_964036045.1. NCBI lineage: Eukaryota > Euglenozoa > Euglenophyceae > Eutreptiales > Eutreptiaceae > Eutreptiella > Eutreptiella sp. 'Long Island Sound 2002'. The sequence goes on from OZ038392.1 coordinate 261,339, forward strand.
CAATGGTAAATATGTTTTGGACGGCAGACCACTTATAAAGATTGTGTTAATGGTGCATGGACCGGCGACTTCCACCAAAGGCAAACCACCGGGTCTGGTGATGACTGCTTTTACGTTTGTACTTGCGCTCACACAATCTAGCATACTTTTGGCAGAACAGAACCCAAGATAGTTTTAGCTGCTCGTACAGAGTACAACATACCATGCGGCAAAGCCTAATGCGCATATGCGCCTGTGCGTGCTTGCTTGTCTAGTCAAGGAGAAATATGCAATGTCCCAACCAGCACACATATAGAGAGAAGCCCAACTTTCTCGAATCTCCACCAACACCAAGGCCTTAGCGCTCTGACCACACGAAATTCGGTTATTACACAGGGTCACAGGAACTATCGTCCTGAATCTGGAAGCTCAAAGCATGGGTCCCTCTATCGCTATTTCTCCATTCTTTTTGCACGTAGTGAAGAAATGTCGGCATTTCTTCTCCTCAGTTAGTCCTCACGCAGGAGATCACACTGCAGGCGCAGGTGGACTGAGGCCTGTCGCGCGCACAGGTTATGGACAGATAAAGCTTGTAAGCGTACGGAGATTTGATACTACAGTGGATTTCATCATGTGAAACTCTGCAGCATGACGAAGGAGATGTATAAATGTGCCCAAAACTCCTTCATTCGAAAAAACCTAAGCGTTCCGTCGCACCTGCCTCCACTTTGTCGTCGTGTGCTTGGCTCAGTGGTCTAAGTGTCAGCCTACTGGGCCCCGTTCGCGGGGTTAACCTCTTTGTCGGCACCGGCTGTGCTCCTAGGTTCCGGCCTGAGTCGAGAGCTCGGGCGTGCCGAAAACTCCTCACGGCCTGGAGCTTCCGGCCTCAGTTGAGAGCTCGGGCGGGAAAACTCCTCACGGCTTTGGCTGGGGTTTATGAGGTGCCTGCTGTTGGGTCTATCGTGTGCTTCAACAGTGATAGTGAAGTGGTGAGGTAAGGCCGAAATGGGGCATTTTCAAATTACGATATGTTTGTTTCTTTCCCTTATTATAAAATGAAAATAAGCACATCGTTTTTCGAAAATATCCTGTTTCGGCGGTACGTGATAAACCCCGGCCAGAGCACACGAATCCTCAATGGCCTAAACCCTTCGCTGGAAGCCAAGCCAAGCTCGTGTGCTTGGTCTTTTGCCCTCAATTACCAGATTCCCCCATGTAGCAGCGTTTTGGATATGCTCATGTCTGTCTGAGGAGTTTTTGCACCTTCTTGTAGACTTGCCCTCCTGAAAGAACTCCTCCTCTGAACGAAGACGGTTGGGATTCGTGCCGCTATTGGATGCGATGTGACGATGATGTGACCCTGGCTTTGGGGTAATTTCCGAGGATTTAAGGGAGCTAGGTTAGCTTCTCATCTTTTTTGAGATTTGGTTGACTTGTGGCGCTTATAATGCAAAGTTGCATTCCCATGAACGATATGTAGTGGGTTGTTTGCAGCTTGCCAACAAAGGAGTTGACCCAAAACTTTCTGCGTGCTCATTTCACCTGAAGGGATATCGTGTTATGAGTGTCATAGTCATCGTTCGGTTGCACTCGCCCTCAATTGCATTTGTGAGCATCCTTTCTTTAAGATTGTGCCCATTGGCACTCACATGCTGCCGTCCCTGCAAGTCAACCACTACTTGTTTGTGAAGGCACAGAGTGGACCTCTTCTTGCGTTGGAACGCAATTGCTTTGTGTGCACACAAGCCGTGTGTTGATAAGACGGATTGGACCCATCGTACATATTTTACCGTGCTTGCTGTAGTGGTACATCATGAAAATGTTGCAGGTCAATGGCACATTGTTAGCAAAGGAAAGAAATCCCGCGACATCACAAAAGCACAACTCCTCGCGCATCATGGCCGTATGACGACTTTTTTGCTGTGTTGTTCAAGGACACAACTGCCATAAAAGGACCCCTCGTACTCATGATTATCGGGACCTCGCAACGTACCACCAAAAGGTAGGGCAAAATCGTTCTAGCACAACGTCATTCGTGTAGGAGCCTCCAATCGACTTGATGTATTCGACGGAATTGTCCGTTGCTTACCACAATGGATTCACTCAAGGGTCATGGAATTCTTGAAATTGGCGTTCTTTTTTCAATAGCACCGAAGGAACACGCAACGATATTTCAACCGCATGCAGCAGGCACTAGATCTGAAAGAAGGGACCTTCGGTGCGGATCATCCCAAACTCTTCTATGTGGATGGTCCAATGCGCAATCTTCATGTTTGGTTCCAACCAAATGTGCCCTCCTGCACCTCCTGCGGTAGGGGAGACGTTGCCGAACATGTCCGTTGTGAATTTGCTCCTTTGCACCATGTGACCAAGGCCACATATTGAGGCCGCTCTTGTGTGAAGTAAAGTGCAACCAAACAATCATCAACCCGAACCGACCTTGTGTGATGGGATTCCTACATGATCATTTGATTTGCGTTGTTAGTGCGAAGCGTGCTCTTGTAAGCGGCCATATTTTGACCTCGCAATGACTTTTCAAGACTAAGATAGTTGCGGCCAACTTTTAGCTCACCATCCATTTTATTCCATTCGAAGATGGAAGCAGTTGAAGTGTGTGGCAAGTGATGTCATTATGTGCTCGCTCTGTTTACGAATGACATTTGAAAGAAATAGTTCCACCTCTTGAGCCATGGATTCGTCGTTGCTCGCTACAACTGTTGGTTAGTAAGGTCTTTCGACTTACTAGTTTGACATGAAGCCCATGACTACAAGAAAGGGGTGAGGGGCATTGGAGGACGTCTTTTCATTGTGCCCCATTGGAGGACCTTTGGGCCCAAGGGATAAGATAAGCGGTTGGTAGAGCCCAAGTGATGCCTCCTTTGGCCCTTTGTGTGAGAGAGATTGCATTGCCACCTACCTCTAGGATGTAGTGAGATGGACATAGAGGTGGGGATCATTTGGGCGAGCGACCTTCAGGCACCTAGAATTTTGTGGCCTCCAACGCCTTTGTAGATGTTGTCCACCTACAGCCAATGGAACATGTGGCGGTGTGGAATACGCTGGCATTGTGATTGTTTTCCCTTTTCCGTTGGCTCTATGCATTTGCATTACAAGAATGCCATGAATTATAATGTGATGGTCTTCTGGAGGTTGAGTGCGGATGTACTGCTCGACCAGTAAGGGGGGGGGGGGCTATTGGTCGATATACGGTACAATACGCCCAACTGATTTGGAGGCCCTGGAATTGCAAGGGTATGCTTGGCATGGGGGAGGTTTTTTTTGTGGCAACATGGAAGAGGGTATTCCATGTAGTTGGGGGACTATGCAACAACACTGCTCTTTGGGTGTCATCAATCGTATCGGTAAGGGGTGTACTAAATGGTACCCCACCAGCCTTCATGGAAATCCCTGCCACGTCTCACCATTGGTCAACCACACACCGCGTCCGTTAGCCACGGACAGCCAGCCGTTAACCTCTCACCGTTGCTTGCTTGCCAACCGCCCGTAACAGCCTGTCCCCCCAACCCCAACATTAACACGCATGACCCGCCTCTCGCGCCCCTCCGCTGCCCAGCCCCTTTTCTGCCGTGCCCATGGAGCATGCCGACCTGGCGTGCCTCACGGGACAGCCTCAGTTCCAGGCCCTCTTCGAGAAGTACCGCTCACGCAGTGAAGCGGACTGGCTGGCACTGCTAGCGGTCACCTTCCCCCAAAGCCTGACGCCCGCGCAGGAGGGCCTGACCCCTGGCACTTCAGAGGAGGGCCCGGGGTCCAAGCGCTCGTCGATCATATCGTGGGTGTCCCCTGCCACGCCGCGGTCCTGTGGTTTGTCGTCGTTGTCAACGCCGCCGGACGATGGGGAGGCCGGGGGCGCCCACGGGTTGTCGCGCTCGCTGTCGGACTCGCTCGGGTCGCAACTCGCGCTGCAGGTGTTCAAGTCGCAGGTGCCGCCGCACTTCCTGCGCGTGCTCGCCGCGTGCGAGGCGCTGGAGACGACCATCGGCAAGCCCGACGCCGGGCAGACCGACGAGAAGGAGCGCAAGAGCTTGGATTGGGTGGTGTTGGAGGCCGTGGATCGGCCCGCGTGCAGCAACGGGGGCACGGGCATGTGGTGCCTCAGGTGCTGGGGCCCGAGCCCATTGCGCGCAGCCAACTAACCCACGACCTTTGGGAGCTCCCCCGCTCCCTCCCCCTTCCTCCCAACCTCCCACCCTCCCCTCCGTCTGCAAAGGAGGGGCCTCGCCCCGCCCTCACCGGTGGTATGTGCACGACTGATACCGCGATTAGTTCTGTCACAATAATGCGGCGTGGAGTGCAGTTTAGGTGCGGCCCCGGGCACTGGGGCGTGGGCAGGGGGGTCCAGAGGGGGTGGGGGGGCTGTAGTTCACTTCCGGACCAGACTTGCCACGAGCGTCTGCCAAGCCAGGCACCACCGAGCGGATCTGGGCCCCACTGAGCCATGCACCGGATGCAACAGGTTCCTACTGAGTTCTGGATGTCAGTGGGGCAAGTATTACTGAGTGGCACACAGCACAGGGCCGATTCCTAAAGAGACCCAGATTCCCTGCCAGACGCCAGTGGCATGTCTGTTCCGGACCCGAAGCCCAGCGGTGTGGGCAAGGGGGGTCCAGAGGTGGGGGAGGGGGGGGCGTGAAAAATTTTCTCGGGTTTGGGGGTTTCTATGCCTCAGTCCGCAATCCCTGAGGGCTGTCCTGTAGGAACGAGAGACTTCTTCTTATTTTATGCACTGAGGCCTAAAGTTATCGGTGGCAGGATTCGGTTAAAGGACGGCGGTTGACACTCAGCCGACGGAGGGCGGTGCTTGACTGACGGCAGTTGATGACCAACCGACGGCGGTTGGCCGATGGTCGACTGCAGTTGATCGCCGGCTGGCGCTCTGCGGAGGCTCGAGGGTACTGGGGGCCAGCAGTTTCATCTTTTTCTCATGAAGACAGCCCCCCCAAAAGCCTTGCAAACCCGACTTCCCTGTGGCACTGCGGTGCTGCTGCACTGATTCTGCGGGGCCGCTGTTAAGTGCCACGGACGGACGGACAGGGCAGGGAGCGGGGCGGGGGAGGGGCTAGAGCCCTTGAAAACTGGGGGGGGCTCTGGGCAAGAAGGTCAGTTGAGGGGCCATTCATCAATCTCTGCTCAAGGCCCCAACACTTTCTTTTAAGGGGTGGGGGTTTTGAATGTCGCCTTTGGTGTGTTATTCTCGTCTGCAGCGGGCGGCGCCTACTGGCCGATCTTCATTCGATGCCCTTCCCTTGGACCCTTTCCCTCCACAGGCGGTGGTGCCCATGGGCCTCTCACCGCCTTGTGTCCTTCCTCTTCCTCCTTGGCCTATCCTTCCCTCTCCAGTTCCCTTTTCCCTTGGTTGGTTGTGCCAATGGAGCCCCGGACTTTACCTGGTTCACTGCTCTGTGTCAGGTCCACACAGAGGAGGGCAACAGCCCTCGCCGTTGCAGAGTGGGGGGTGAATGCAGGGGAAATGATGATTTTTCTGGACTCCCGCAATGCGCGGATTCCAGACGATCAGTCTCAATTCTTTTTCGAATTTTTGGGTCCGGATGACCTCCCAGGCCTGGGGGTCGGTCCCGGTTGAATTTTGGGGCTCTTGCCAATGGAGCCCGTTTTGGAGGAGGGGTTGCCTCAGCATACCACCCATTGGATGCGCATGCGACGGTGCACCACGTCCACCGCCGTCACGCTGTACTCTGTGCCATGGTCACCCGTCTACAACGCCCGCCGTCCTCCGCAATCCACTGGCATCCAGCCCCCCCCCCCCCCCTGCTTCCCCCGTCTCTCCCTCGCCCCCCCCCCCCTGCTTCCCTTTTCACTCTCTCGCGTCCCCCCACCCTCCCCCCGCCCCCATACCAATAAAGCAGCCAAATGAAATCTATCAAAGGGGTTTTGGAGGTCGATTTTAGGCGCATACACTTTTTTGGGGGCCTCTGACCCCCCCCCCCCCCGTATAGTATCAACCAACCACTAAGCAAAGGCCTGGTGCGGCATGACGCCTGGTTGCGTTGCTGTCTACAGCCGGCGGCGCCCATTGGCCCCGCGCCACTCACCGCTGCCCTTCCGTTGATCCCTTTCCCTCCCGTCGGCGGTGGTGCCCATTGGCCTTTCACCACCCTGTGCCCTCCCTCTCCCTGCCTTTCCCTCGGTTTAGGAGGGGATTGGGGTTCGATCCACAGATTTGGACCTGGCTGATCTCCGGTACCAACTACGCATCATCCCGATTCCCTGAGGAAAAATTTTCTGATGTGGGGGGTTAGGGGGGGGATCAGCCAAAACCCCAGGGAGGAACAGGGCACCTGGGCCGCACAGAAACACAGCGAGGCAGGCTATGGACGGCCTGTGGACAGAGGTGTGTGGGCAGCAAAAACAGTCAAACGACCCCGGCAACAACCAGCACATCCTCCAATACGCCAACTACTGGGCGCCGCTGATACACAAACGGCACACCATGTCACATCCAGCACAGCCCCGGCACACCAACCACTGGGCTCCGCGAACGCGGAAACGACACCGGCAGGAGCACCGGCCGCAGCGGCCGACAGAACGCAGCGACCCGACGCAACATGCGAAGGGAAGAACGGGTGACCGTCCAGGGCCCCGTAAAGTAGCAACAACCGGACGGAATGTCACACGGGGGGGGAGGCAGTTTGACCCCCCCCCCCCAAGTATGACGAAGCAAAGGCCTGTGCCGAATCCCCCCCCCCTCCCTTCCTCCCCCGTCTCTCCCCCGCCCCCCCCCCACCCCGCTCCCTTCTTCCAGGAAGTACGACATCTCCCCGTGCCAAATGGCCGAGCAGGTCATGGCCGAGATCTACAAGTTCATGTGGGCGCCGTCCACCGTGTCGTTGCAGTTCCAGGCCTACGCCGCGGGGGCGTTCCAGCGGCTGGCGGTGGCCCACCCCTGGAACTCCAACTCCCTGTGGCCGCCCGTGGCCCCGGTGGTGACGTCCAGCCGCTCGGGCGCGTGGATCTTCCGCAGCAGCGACCAGCGGCTGATCCTCAAGCGCATCTCCGCCGCGGAGAAGGACACGCTGGTGGCCATCGCCGACGACTACGTGGCGCACGTCACGGGCCCCCAGGACACGCTGCTGTCGCTGATCCTGGGGTGCTACTCGTACTGGGCCGGCGGTCGCACGCGCTACTTCCTGCTGATGCAGAACTGCTGCCCCCCGCAGGCCCCGGTCACCGCCATCTACGACCTCAAGGGCTCCACCTCCAACCGCTCGGTGCTCGCGGACCGCTCCTTCCAGGCCGGCGCCGCGTGCCCGGAGTCGCCCGCCTCGCTGACCCGCCTCGCCGACCCCATGGTCGCGCTCAAGGTGAGTCCCACCCCCGTGTGCGGGGGCCGCGGCAGTGCACGCGCTCGCTCCCTTTCTCCCCGCCGCCGTCCCTCCCTCCCTCCGCCCCCCCCCCCTCCCTCCCCCCCTCCCTCCCTCCGTCCCCCCCTCCCTCCCTCCCTCCCTCCCTCCGTCCGTCCCTCCCTCCCTCCCTCCCTCCCTCCCTCCCTCCGTCCCTCCCTCCCCCTTTCCCTCCGTCCCTCCCTCCGTCCCTCCCTCCCTCCCTCCCTCCCTCCCTTCCTCCCTCCCTCCCTCCCTCCCTCCCTCCGTCCCTCCCTCGCCCCCCCTCCCTCCGTCCCTCCCTCCCTCCCTCCCTCCGTCCGTCCGTCCGTCCCTCCCCCCCTCCCTAGACATACATCCCTCGACATACTAGACCGACATCCCTCGACATAGACAAATCTGGCGCCTTACACTACACCTATGCAGGGCGACGCATATAGCCCACAGCCACAGTCCTTGAGGTAGATGGGGGCCAAGGCACAAGCAGCAAGCAGGACCACCGACGTCAAATTCCTGATTGGCAATGCCCATGACCCGGCCCAAGGCCGGGACGATATCACACACGTAAGGAAGCATGCGTGCCATGTAACAGCACAGCTTTGCAGGCATGTGCCGTCCCTGGCCCTCCTCAAGGCCATCCTGCACGGATGTCTCCCGGCCCAGTGGCTGTAAAGGAGGGGGGGTGGGATGGCCAGAAGGGGTGGATGATGCGTGCCATGTGGGGGAGACCAAGACGGTACTGGGGATACTGTGCAATGCGGCATGCAGCGGCCTGTATCTCCCCCTCAAAACCCCCAAACAAGTTCCTGTACGCACCAAGGGCCTGGTGATGGACACACCCCTCCACAAATTCTGGGAAACCACCATCCTGGAGATGTATAGAACAGCCAATCCACGGCACATGTGGGTTTGGGAATCCACCCAAAACGCCATTCTGCAGCCGTGGAGCGGCATGGGCGTGCTACCAGGGGTGGCCACAGACTATGACAAACTGTACAGGCGGTGCGAATCCCATGCCTGGAAGCCAGTAGTACACCATGCAGGGGCCCCCGCTGATGAATCGACTTGTAATGTACGGCTAGGGGAAGTGTGTCGAGGGGTGCAAGTCATAGTGGCCGCCGTCAGTGGGGAACAGGGAGGGGCCTGGGGAGTGGCAAACATCGAGGGAGAAATACTATGGGGAACACAATGATGGCTGCCATGTCAGAGCTATGCACCGTGCCTGCGCCAGACACATGCATACAAATCATGCACCTGCACCGGCAACACATGTGGCACACAACGCACCCAGACCAGGAACGCGGACACCGCTGGGGCTGGGGGAGGAAGTGACAGTGCCGGCACCCCTACTGTGGGGCCTATTGGCGGTGGAGCCAGGGTGGCGGTTAAAGGGGTATGGAATACGGAATATGCGCATATGCAGCGTGCAACAAAGGAGGTGGAAGACACACAAGCGAGTGGGCAGCCTGCCGGCCATGGGGTCGTGGCCAGTGTTGGCCCCAGAATTTGGAGAGGCCATGTGCTGCATAGCTGTGGTGCAAGCAAACCCCACACTAGAGCAACACGGGTGGTGCACAGTGGCCGAAGCCTACTGTCGGCTGCAAAAGGCGGTGACAAGGTGGAGGCCAGAGGAATACACCATAATGTGCCTAACCCGCGGGGAGCAAGCCGCAGGGTGGGCACAAGCAGTGCTTCATGCCATTGACCGACTGAATCACGTCTAACCCGCTGCTGCCCTGACACAGCAGCCAAGGGAGGAGCCAAGAGGCATATACCGTTTCAACAGCAGCAGCAACTGAGGGCCTGGCCACCACAGTGGCATGATGGAAAGAGGGGAAAAGGTAAATGTTGGCACTGGAAAGCAACACGCAAGAACAAACACGCTGGAGCGTTCTGGATGGCCGAGTAGATGAATGATGTGAACCGCAAGCCAGGGCAGTGCCCTATTGCGTGCAAGGGGGGAATGGGCAAGCCACATGAAGAATGATCACCAAGCAAATCTCAAATACCAACACCAGAAGACACAGGACCCTGGGCAGACGGTGTAGCGCACCGATCTACTCGCGGCACATCCCTCCCTCCCTCCCTCCCTCCCTCCCTCCCTCCCTCCCTCCCTCCCTCCCTCCCCCCCTCCCTCCCTCCCTCCCTCCCTCCCTCCCTCCCTCCCTCCCTCCCTCCCTCCCTCCCTCCCTCCCTCCCTCCCTCCCTCTCTCGCCCTCCCTCCCTCGCCCTCCCTCCCTCCCTCCCTCCCTTCCTCGCCCTCCCTCCCTCGCCGTCCCTCTCTCGCCCTCCCTCCCTCGCCCTCGCTCCCTGCAGGACAACGACATGCAGAGCCCCTGCGAACTCGCTTCGGAGGGCTCGTGGTTGCGCCTCAAGAGTATGCTGGAGCGGGACTCCGAGTTCCTCCGGCAGCGCGGTCTCGGAGACTACAGCCTCCTTGTCGTCCTGGTCCGGGCCGCCGACAAGCGCCCCGGCAACCCCGGCGGCCCCTCCCCCGGCCATGCCCCGTTCGTGCGGCCGCCGCTGAAGCGCGTGGACACCACCCGGAAGCTGGGGTCGCTGCTGCAGAACCTCGCGCAGCGCTTCCGCCCCCCCAAGCGCCAGACCCCGGCCAAAGAGGACCTCCTGCACTGGTCGTCGTGGCACTGCGCGGACCAGGCCCTCGTGTACATGGGCATCATCGATTTTCTGAGCCCCTGGGCCTCGCTGAACATCGGCGAGACGCTGTCGATCCCGCACGGCCGCATGCTGGAGTACGCGGTCATGAGGCATTTCAACCCCGGCGCCTCCCTTCTGCCCCCGGACCTCTACCAGGTGCTGGCTGCGCTCAAGACGGTGCTGTAAACAGGGCTGTCCTTAAGAAGCCAGATTTTTTTTTTGTTGCTAAGGACCGCCCTTAAGGACCGCCCCCAGGGACCACCAACCGCCAACTGCCAACTGCCACCAACCGCCAACCGCCACCAACCGCCAGTCTTTAAACTCGTTGCCATAAGTAGGGGCCACAGCCAAGTAGGCAGCAGGATTTGGAGGGGTTTTTTCGGGTTTCACGTGTGCAGTAGGGGGCAGCGCAATTCTGTAGGGGGTACCACAGCGGCCGCGCCGCCCCACATCGGGCCTGAGATTTCTATTGCCGAGATTATCCGAAATAGGGATTTGCTAGTTAAGTGGGGGGCAGCAATGATTTGTGCGGGTCAGCCCAAAACGGGTTTTGCAAATCCTGTGGCCCCCTACTCATGGCCACGAATTTACAGTACTGAGCCGACGGGGGTTGGCGGCCAACCGACGGCGGTTGGTGGCTCACCTACAACCGCTTCGCCAGTTTTTGGCCTGTAATCGCCAGCAAGGGCGTGGACGTGTCAAAAACCCGTGGGGGTCGTCAAAGGAACGTCCAACGGAGGCGTGGTATCCTCACAAACCGTCCAGCAACCGTTCGAATCCGCACCAGGTGCCCGCGCGGATGTGCCTGCGGCCAGTGCTTCTACTATGCACCAGAGGAAGCGACTTTCGTTGGGAAGCGGGCCCATATCATTGAATTGAGGTCCGCAATCATTCGCAATTTTTCGCAGTTTTCCGCAATTGCCTTGTGCCTGCCCCCCTCGAGTGCTTGTTGGTGCCCTGTATGTCCCCTGTGCAGAGGGGTTGCCCCTTGAGGCTTCAGCAGGTTTGGTGACGGCACCGCAAATTTCCCGCAAATTTCCCGCAATTTCCCGCAATTTCCCACGATTTTTCGCAGTTGGGTTTGGCCCCCGCCTGCTATGACCGTATGACCGGCTGCCGCCACACCCAAAATTGGCGAGGGGGTCGCCACTGGCGGTTGACCGACGAGCACAGGGAATTCAAGTAATTCCCTGCTCCGGTGATGCGCAGTGCCGGGAGATGACTACAGTGGCGTGTCTGCGGGTGCTGCGTTACGCGGTGTGGCGCAGAAGACAGAGGGAGGGAGGGAGGGAGGGAGGGAGGGACGGACGGAGGAAGGCAGCGGGCGAGGGTGCGAGGGAAGGAGGGTGGGATGCATGGAGCGCAGAAGTCAGCGAGCGAGCAAGTGAGCGCCTGCACATGCCCGGGTACGCTACCTCGCAGAGCAGGGCAAGGCAGGACACAGCAATGCACTGCGTTGAGGTCCGGTGCAGTGCAGTGCCATGCAGCGCGGCGCGGTGCAGTGTAGGTCAGCCCCTGCCCGGGCCCAGGGCAGGGCACCGGGTTGTTGCTTCCCCGGCACATCTCGTCGTCGACCTGTTCCTTCTTTGCCCTTTTTACTGCGGACTTCAGCGGCCTCTCTGCCTTCTCCTTCTCCTTCTCCCTCTTTTTCTCCTTCTCCTTCCTTCCTTCTTCCCCCTTCTTCTGCCCCTCCTCCTTTGCCGATTCTACGTGCGCCTTCTTCTTCTTCTTCTTCTTGTCTTGCTCCTCCCGCATGACATGCAAGACGGCCTTGTCACGGGCTGGCGCGGACCCGTGCCAGTGGTTGGGGCCGTACTCTTTGATCATCGGCGCTGATTGGTCGAGGCAGAGGGAGAGGTGTAGGGCGCACTGCACCGCTGTGCCCTGCCCTGTAATCCACTGCGCTCTGCCCTCGCACTGCACTGCACTGCCCTCGCACTGCACTGCACTACACCGAAGGGCGCTTGCTGTGGCAAAGTGGTGAGCCCTGACGCTTCACCACAGCAATTGCTTGCTTTTGCCTCTAGCCAGGTCATTTTTTAGTGGACAAGACTTTTTTATTTAGTTAACAAACGTGGAGGGTAACCAACAGCGGCTGGCGGGTTACCCGATGGCGGTTGGCGGGTAACCGACGGCGGTTGGCGGGTAACCGACGGCGATTGGTGGGTAGTCAACGGTGATCGGTGGGTAACCAACGGCGGTTGGAGGGCATATGGGTTGCATCAGACTTAAAAAAAAATTGCTGGTGAAACAGCAGTCGTCAAAATGAGCAAAACTGGGATGTCAGGACATACGGGTTGCATCAGACTAAAGATAGAAAATTCCTGGTGGAACCGTCTTGGCCGTAGTGTGCAGATTTGGCTGACCACCGGACACTCCAGCTTTTTTTCCCCTTTCATTACGTCCTGCCTCTACTTACTTACTGCCTTTACTCCCACCATTACCCCTACCATTACGTCTCTCTTTAGCCTTACCTGCCCCCAGCCCTCCCTCCATTGTCGATCTTTGCTGTTCCCTCGACCAGGAGCGCTTTGTCAGCCACGTGATCAAGAAGTTCACGTACCCTGGGCAGCGCCCCATCCCCCGCACCCCTCGCCAGAGCGACGACAGCCCAAACTCCGTCCCCGCGTACGGCGCCGCGGCGGGCGCCAGCCCGACGGGGTCGCTCCTGGACTCTTTCCGCGGTGTGCTGTCCAGCAGCCCGTCGTTCTGGTCCAGCAGCCCGGCGTTCTGGTCCGGCAGCCCCGCCCGACAGCCCGGCCCCGGCGGGTTCTCCCGCAATGGCTCGAACCTGCTGCTCGCGTGACCCCGCTGCGGCGCCCACCTGCAGCCTCTGAAGCGCCATCAGCACCAGAAAAACATGCCCGATGGAGTTGTATAGACTCGGCTGCCGCCCAAAGAAAAAGTAGCCCAGTTGCTTGGCTGCGACCATCTTGGCAGCTTCACTCCCTCCCTCCCTCACTCTCTCTCTCTCTCTCTCCCCCGGTATCTCTCCCTCTCTCTGTCCATTTTGTTTTGTACAAAAAAACAAGAAGACGCCACTGACTGGGGCCGGTGTTCACCAACCAACTGGCGACTCGGCTGTGGTTATAAGGCACAACGCCGGGGGAGTCTGGGCGGGCCCTGCGATGGGCCGCCCAATGAAATGTGATTTTCCGCGAGCCAAAACGTGGGTGACGAATTTTTGGATCGAGGGGGGGCGGGTCTGAGGGCCTCAACCCCCGCCCCCCTCCCCCCTATAAACGCGGCCCGCCGCCGATGGTGGACCACCGGATAGTTGTAGGTGGCCGACGGCCGTCTTTTCGGTGCCAACGGTACCGATGGTTGTTGGTCAATCGATTCTGTGTGGCTGCTACACACCGTCAGATACCCACCGCCTGCCGAGACTCCGGCTGATGGAGTGATTGTGGCGCCCGCCCGCCCGCCGTAGCATACTTGGTGCTGACACGTGCCACAATGTTTGCAGACGCCTGCCGACCCTACCGGGATTTGTGCGGACATCTCGTGGACCGTGTGATGTGCGTGCGTGGCAGGGCTCGGTGCGTTGTTTGCTGTGCCACTGCACTGTGTGGGTCGTGTGCAGTGGGGTATGTGGGCTGCGCGCTGGTGTGTGTGTGGGGGGGGGGGGGGGCATGCTTCCACTGTAACTCTATGAAACTTCGAGAGGGTGAGGGAGGTCGAAGCGTTCAGTCAGCCAAAGCTTTGGTGCTTTGTTTGCTGTGGGCAAACGGAGCAATGGAGGCAACCAGCTGCTGCTCTCATCCCTTGTCCTTTGCACTGCAGAAAGGCGCCCAGTGCCGCGTTTGAACATGCCTTTGTTTTGACACTGCACCTGACGAGATCTAGTACACCCAGGCCGCTTTGCTCAGTGCCCTGTTTGTCGCGTCTACCGTGTGTGCGCGTTGTGTGTGTCCTCCATGGATGCATCCAGGCCTGGTGAAGGGCTGCGCCTGCTTTATGATTGCCATACTTTTATGGAAGACCGAAAGACGTGGCTGCTCTGCAGCTCCTGAGGAGCTTTCTCCAACCGCTTGTCTTGCCTTGTTTTTGTGTCGCGGTTCTCAACGTGTGTGCGTGTGTCCGTCGGCTATGCAACCCCGAGTTTGCAGCTAGAGCCTTGGCTGCTGGGGGCCCACTCTGCATACCAAAGTCGTTTGGGAAGCATTTTCACAGGTGTTCCGAATAATGGTCTCCCGTTTGCTGTCACCCGGGCTGGACAGATGCTTGCTGCATGCACTTGGCTGCCGGTAGCTATGTTGTCCGGGTACAGCAGGGGTGAGGCGATGAGGGTGATGCACCCGGGAATTTTCCGTGCCAACAGCACGTGTCCACATGATGCGCAAGCTACCATTAAAGCGGCGCACCGTGTGCCATGTCGCCTCCCGGCACGTGGGGGAGGGTGGTGGGGTTGGTGAAGACTTGGCTGCACCGCCACGCCTACGGGGGTGGGGATCTGTAGAGCAGCTGGTATTTGCGTACGGAGTCCTCTCCACAGGGGATCACCGGAGTGTGGGATAGAGATTTTGTGTGCTTGGCGTGGCTACTGTAACCAGTAAAGGTGTGTGTGTGTGTGAACAGGATGTACCCGCCCTCTCTCTGTACTACAGAAAGGCGCCTATTGGCGTCGGACATGCTTTGTCCTGTTTGACGATCCAACTGACGAGGATTCTGGCACTCGGAACCTGAGTTGTTCCCGTTTTGCCTGGCAATCGTGTGTGTGTGTGTGTGTGTGTGTGTGTGTGTGTGTGTGTGTGTGTGTGTGTGTGTGTGTGTGTGTGTGTGTGTGTGTGAACAGGATGTAGCCGCCTTGCTCTCTGTACTACAGAAAGGCGCCTATTGGCGTCGGACATGCTTTGTCCTGTTTGACGATCCAACTGACGAGGATTCTGGCACTCGGAACCTGAGTTGTGCCCGTTTTGCCTGGCAATCGTGTGTGTGTGTGTGTGTCCGCCGGGTGACCGGCGGACATTTGAAGCAACAATGGTACCAGAGACTAAGTTCGTCGGGGCTGGGCAGCGCTGAGGGGGAGGGAGGGCCTGCCTTTCCGGCATACCCGGGCTGGGGGTGAGCGACCAGTTTCCCTTTGCCTGCAGGCCTCTGGTTCAGCAACGCTGCCAGAGGCTGTACCGGACTGCTGGGGAGGTCGACCTGTTTGCCTGTCCGCCACGCTGCAGAAAGGTGCCCATTGGCATTGAACATGCTTTGTCTTGTTGACTGACCAACTGACGAGGAATTGAGCACTCAAGGCCTTTGTAAGTGCCTGTTTGTCGCGTCCTACGTGTGTGTGTGTGTGTGTGTGCAGAAAGGCGCCTAGTCGCTGATGGTCATGTCTTTTCTTTGACTGTTTGCGGCCTGACGAGAATCTACTCACGACCAGTGCCTGTGCCTGTCCTGTTCTTGCTGGTTCTGGGCTTTGGTCGCTTTGCGTCATCCGCACGCGCGCGCGCGCGTGTGTGTGTCATAACAGAACGTTGGGAGGGATGTAAGTTCGGCCCCCCCCATGAAATATTTGGGTCTGGGGAGGGCAGGATGGAGTGGTGCCGCACTTTTGACACCAGCACTTGCACTCTGTTCTGCTTCAACAGACCGAAAGACGTCTAGAGCTGCTTTGCAGCTCCTGAGGAGTTCGCTCCAACCGCTTTGCTTGTGCCTTTGCTCTTGTTTTCGCGGTCCCCAACGTGTGTGCGTGTGTGTGTGATTCCCCTACCGGGGGATCCGTCATGACTCCTCCCCCCCTTTTCGGTTGTCTGCGGGGCCTGTTTCTGCCTGTGCCCCCTTCTCCCATGCGATGTGTATTCGACGTGTGCTGTCGTTTGCCTGGTCGTCCTGGTTGCTTCACAGCGAGAGTGATGGGGATGGTGGGGACGGACGAACCAGCCAGCAGTGATTTTGCGGTTTCCGCGCTCAGCAGGTGCCGTACCGATGCAGTTCTGCATACGGCCTGCACACTGGGGCTGCTGACCTCTACCCTCTTCCCCTCGTTGTAGTAAGGCACCGAGCGCGTGTCATGGGTACTTCTTGTTGTTGTTCTTCTTGGCATTTACCCGACGAGTTGCTGAACACTCCGGCTTCTTCGCCCCGGTGCCTGTTTGTCGCGCTTATCGTGCGCGCGCGCGCGCAGGTGTCAAAGTACCTGACCCCTGCCGCGCGCGCGCGCATGTGTCAAAGGGCCTGACCCCTGCCGACCCCTACCGGGATTTGTGCGGACATCTCGTGGACCGTGTGATGTGCGTGCGTGGCAGGGGTCAGTGTGTTCTTTACTGTGCCACTGCACCGTGTGGGTCGTGTGCATTGGGGTACGTGGGCTGCGTGTGTCAAAGCGCCAGACACCCGCCGACACCCGCCAAAAGTGTTTTGTGACACCCGCCGACGCCGGCCACGGCAGGTGTCCGCGCCAGGTATGCGCCGTGGCCGACCGCCCCATGTCGAACCTGTTTGCGAGGGCACGACTCCCCCACCGGCGCCGCCGGAAGGAACGCCGAAGGCCCCGAGAATGCCGCCCCAGCGGTCGCGGGTCCGTGCTCGAGGTCTGGCGCGGACGGTTGTGCGCGGGCGTGCCGGCGCCGGGCCCTCAGACATGAGGCACGCGCCCCGGCGCACCAACCAACCACCGCGACCAACCGCCGTCGGTTGCGCGCCACGTGCCATCGGCTGTGTATCAAGTGCCAAAAGTCCGACTGCCCCCAGACGGCGGTGCGTTGCGATGGCGCTGGCCGCAGTCCTGACGCTGATTGGGTAGGACCTGTCCTACCCGCCCCCCCTTTCCCCCCCCGCCGACGGGCCTGGCAGCGGGCGCTTTGGGCACAGCCGCAGCCACACCCTCCCGGCGGCGGGACGAGGGCCGGCATCCCGGTGCAACCGGTTTCCGGAGACCTCCTTTTCTTTTCGTCCGAGTGCTGCAGTTCTGTTCCCATTTCTCGTTTGGTTCCCGTCAAGCCGGTTGACCCCTGGCCGGCAGGTAACCGGCCAACTGCTGTCGGTTACTGGCCGATCATTGTCACAAAACGCCGTTTGTTCCCCAAAACGACCCTAGAACCCGCTCCAAACGGCCACACGAAGGAAAGACGTTGATACACTCCACACGCAGGTTGTCTTGCTGATGTCAAGGACCCCTTTGATGCCCTCGACCCCCAATACACGCCCTTTCCCGGGACCTCTTTGACCCCTTTGATGCCCGAACCATGATGTGTCCGAGAAACGGCCCCAAAAGGCGCCACAAAGCACCAGAATTTTGCACACTTTTGGTTGCCCCCCAGCCACCATTGGGGGGGGCGCACCGTGCGCTGTGCGAAAAGGCGGCTGTTTTCCACCACCGGTAGCCACGGGTCCCAGGGTCCCGAATTCTGCACCCCCGATGCTGTTTTGAATGGATCATGCACGCTTCTGTAGGGGGGTGGTTTTTCAGGGGTGTTCCCGGGATAAACAACGTAATAATTGGCGCTGTGCGAAAACACTCCCTTGGTCCAGCGACAACCGCTGCCTCCTTTCCACTGCCGTTGGAGGCCGGCGAAGCAGCCTTTGGTTGACAGTGGTCCGGTGCCCTGCGCGGTGCGGTTTTCCTGCGGTGCTCTCGGTTGAGCGAGAAACGGCCCTGGCCCACTTCAGTCGCTCACCGCCAGCCGTCCCTTGTGCAATACCCCGGGCCATCGGCCCCCGTTGGCCGACCCCCCTCCCTCCGAGGCATGCGCTTTGGGGGTTTCGGGGTGACGGCCCTGTTCCGGCCCCACAACTTCTGTCCGTCCCCCAAACAGCCCGTTAACCGTTTTGTAACCCCCAGACCTTGTACCCCAAGCGCCTTCTCGACCACCAGGAGACGCCGCGGCAACCGGTTGAAACCCCACCCCCCACCCCCTCCAGTGCATCCCTGACTCCCCACACCCACCGACCCCTGGCTTCCATGTGTATGCCCGGCACAGCCCCCATTCGGGGTCTGTGCATTGTCCAACGCACAGCAAATCTCTGCCGATGTCGTCTGTGGCCACTGATTGGCCGCCAAAGCCCCGGGTACCACACGCATGTGAATTCCCTCACCAGTGCGGTTTGCACTTGTGTTCTGGCTCCACACACAGGAGCGGGTTCTGGGTTCTGGGGTGCTGAGCCCGGGCCCTCTCCAGGGCTGTCCTTGAGAACCGAAATTTTTTTGTTAAGGACAGCCCTTAAGCACAGCCCGCAAGGACCACCAACCGCCAGCCGCCAACCGCCACCAACCGCCAACCGCCACCAACCGCCAACCATTGTTCAGTACTGTTTCTGTGGTTGTGTGTCTTGCCCATGTCTTGACCATGAAGCAGAGAGCATCCCCCCTGAAGGTTCATTTCTGTTGGCGTTACGAACCCTTTTCTCCAGGAAAGTCCTCCAGGAAATAACAGCGACCGTCCAGAGTCCAAAGTTCGCTCATTTTTAAGAAATGGCACGGGTTTTGTCGTGCCAGAATTTGTAGATTCAGATTTTCCTAGACACGGAATACCACACCCCCCTCCGGTATGTGCACACAGGGGGAGACAGGGGTGCTGAACCCGGGGCCTCCCCCCAGGCCTGCGCTGAGCCCCACCCCCTCGCGGGCGGACAGTGTGCTCCGCCCACGACCGCTTCTGTGCAGCTCCAGCGGCCTACGAACCGTTGTAACCGCCAGAAGCCCCCCGACCAGCCTCCCAACCACCAGTAACCGACCTGACGACAACGTTTCAAACCCCTCTCTAGCCTCACGCCCCCTCAGCACCACTTGCAAGGCGGAGGGGGAAACCAGTCTTGATGGGTGCGTGTGGCCTCCTGGGCTCATGTGGCAGGGGCCACGCACCGGCCGCTGTTCCACTCCCGCCCCTCGGCAGGGGTGTTGCACCGCTCCGCGATGCTGCGTCCCACACGGTGACGGGGCCTTTGGTGTAGCGGGGCCAAGACGCAGCCCCCCACCCCCTCACACAAACCCTGTGTCCAGCGGCCTAGCGTACGCTCGGCGGGGGCGCAGGGCAGTCCTCAATCAAAGACCGCCCGTTACAGACCGCCGCATAGGCACCCGCCAAGCTGATGCTATCCCTCACCTCGCCAAGGCAAGGCATGGCTGGCATGCCATGGCATGGTTTGGTATGGCGTTCGTTCTGGTTATCACTGGTGTCGTCAAACTTGAAGCCATGTTTCGCAAATGGGTACGCAAACACTGGTTCAAACTTCAGTGTGCACGTGCGTCTTAGCCAACGGAAGTGTAGTATTGAAAAAAAAAGCAATTTTTTGATAGAGTTTTGACTCGTGTGCACACAGCCGGCATGCCTGACCACCTGCTTTCCCAACCACCAGTAGCCGCATGTCCAACCACAAGTACCCCCCCCCCCCTTGTCCTTCCCCGCCCCTTGTCCTTCCCCAGGCGGGGGTGGGGGACTGTCATTTGGTCAACCCAAAATTTTTCGTTGCGGCTCACTGTGTTGTTGTGTGGGTGATTGTGTTGTGGGGCAGTGCCACTTGTATCCCTTGTACTCATGGCAGGACATTTGGCTCACTTTCGCTGAAATGGAACTTGACAGCACAACCATGTTTCCCCCTGGGTGAGCATGTGCAAGAGTTCCAGGTCAAGTGGAGCAGGACCAAGAAATTTTACACCGAGCCGGTCAAGGAGTAGGTCTCTGTACGTTGGCAGCCCTTTGAAGGCATCTTATGCTGAATTCTTTCGTTTTATGCTGCAATTTCTGTGCTTGCAAATGTGCGTGTACGGTGGTAGTGTGGTTCCCCAGGGCGGGTGGGGGACCGTCACTTGGCAACCATCCCCCAGGGGGTGGTCTTCCCTGGGGTGGGGAAGGACAAAGAGGGGGGAGGGTAACCGCTTTCCCAACCACCGGTAACCGCTTGTTCAACCGCAAGAAACGGCTCTTTCAACCCCAAGTAACCGCTTTTTGGCATGCCCCCTTGCCTTAGTATGCCCCATTCTGCACAGTGCATGGTATGCAGGGCTCTGGGCTATGTTCAATCACTGCCAAACTGCGGGAGCGTGCTCTCAATCATGTGTCTCGGTCTTGGACCAAGAATTTCGACAAGCCCCCCTCCCCTCCAAAGGTGATGAGAGTCCGATGCATTGAATGAAGAAGGGTCACAATGTATCTGGCATCACATCCTGACGCGTGGCCAAGAGGCATAGCCGCATGGTTGAATGTACCACTACCGGAAATCTGAGGGATTGTTTTGTCAACGCCTCAGACAGACCGGCATGTCAAACCACAAGTTTTCACAAAAACTTGCCTTGCAACCGGACCTCTCTCAGTCTGTATTTTTACATCTGCCGGGCTGTGCAGGAGCCGGCGGGGATGAACCCATGGCATCATCCCCATACATCGTTGTGTTCCGGCCTTGAGTTGTGCTGAGCCGGGGGAGCGAGGGACAAGAGGCAAAGGAGGAACCCGGGCAAAACGTTACAGACCGTGGCGTTGCCATGATTCCGCTCGGGGCCGAGCTTTGGACTGGCGGATGCAACAAAAAAGAATTCGACACCCCCCCCCCCCCGGAGCACCAGGCACACACTTCCCCGCGCCATGTGCACCAACGCCGAACAACAACAAAGCAAGCAGGTGTGCCACAGCCCCCCCCCCCCCCCCCCACTCAGACACACAAGGGCACATACACACAGGCACGGCGGCATCTCCCGCCCGCGAGCGCCACCGCGGGGGTCTGGGGGCGGTCAACAGTCCGGTAGGCCTTGTGACCGGACACCCGGGTACGGCCGCCCAGTCGGGTCCGGCAGGGAAGGCGGCGCGGACCGTGGGTAGGCGACCAGGTGAGGCCTTGACCCAACCCAACCCAACCCAACCCAACCCCCCCCCCCCCCAGCCCCTTTGGGGACCAGTTGCAAGTTTGCAGTTTCGGTTTCGCTTGAACTGCTGAAAGCAGGCCTGGTATGCGAGTTGGACACTGCTTTGCATGTTGTTTCCGCCCCCCCCCCCCCCCCCCTTGCGCTAACACGGGCTTGTCCAAACACGGAGACCCCGTGTTTCCGCACTTTTGGTCCTTTTTTTGAACAGTCGTTTTTGCGGTTCTGATCCAATACAGAATGTGGTTTATAGCTTTGTGCAGGATGCAGGAAGGGTCAATATGGGTGACAAAGTGTTGCTACAGCTATAATTCCATGTGCTCTTGTACTCTGGGGTGTATGCCGGTCTGTTGGACACTCTTTCATAGTCATGAACGATTGGTTGGGCTATGCCTGCAACTTGTGTTCCGCAGTACGTGCCGCGCGCTAACACGGGCTTGTCCAAACACGGGGACCCCGTGTTTCCGCACTTTTGGTCCTGGAACCAGAACCTGGCCCGTGTTTGCGCAAGGGGGGGGGGGTACTTCAGCGCATGATGGCGCATGATCGCACCCCCCATTCAACGCCCCTGTCAGAGCAACGGGAGGTGGTGTTTCCGCAACTTTTGGAAGCGCGGTCCCGTTGTCGAGTTGTCCCTGAAGACGAAGGTTGTTTTGTGAGTTGGGATCAGGGCGGTAGTTTTAGGGACTTTGACACTTCGACACTTTGGCACTGTCTTGTCCTCCGGAGGTGGAGATTGGGGAATCACCTGACGACTGGCACATGCGCAAAGCAGCGGTCACTGCCTGTTTCCTCCTGCGGCGCGCGCGAACAACGCCCCTTGTCAGAGCTGCAGGAGGTGTTGTTGCCGTCAAAGTCAGTGCGTCTGCAGTCGTTCTCGTGAGGGGGGGCGGGGGGAGGATTGTGCCAAGAAGTTGGCAGAGGCCTGGCCCCCCTACGGCAGTGGAGAAGTTGCCGGACATGTTGATTGTGGATGTGATCTTTTGCGCCATGTGACCAAGGCTACATACTGAGGCCGCTCTTTTGTGAAGTAAAGGCTGCCCAAAGGGCACTGGGACAAACATCAACCTGAACCGATGGGATTCCTGTATTGCACGTTGCAGCTTCATGATCATCTGATCAGCGTTGTTGGTGCTAAGCGTGCTCTTTCTCCACCCTCCGCATTGCCTAACCCCCCCCCCCCCCCACGTGGTCGCCCACCAGATCTGGAGCGACAAAACAGTACAAAAGCATGACCTTGATATATTATTGTATGC
The DNA here is from genome assembly GCA_964036045.1 of Eutreptiella sp. 'Long Island Sound 2002'. NCBI lineage: Eukaryota > Euglenozoa > Euglenophyceae > Eutreptiales > Eutreptiaceae > Eutreptiella > Eutreptiella sp. 'Long Island Sound 2002'. Next base: position 283,382 of record OZ038392.1, read on the forward strand.
CTCATAGCTGACCCCTCGTGGAGCACCCCAACCAAGAAGGGGACACGTTGTGAACCTTTGCTTGTGCAAGAGACATCAGTTTTAAACTCGTCTTGTTTCAGCCTCGCTGAGTTATTTGTTTGTTGCCGACCCCGAATGCCCTGTACTGGAGGTTCTTTGCATGTCTGCCTTGGGTGCCCAGTGTGAGTCCCCATGAAACTGTGCCCGTGGCGATCACATGATGGACTAATGGCTGACAGCGTCTTGGCGGGGGCCTGCAGTCGCTCAAAAGCCGGCCGTTGATCCCTCGGGCGCCAGCCTCGATGCACCAGGGCCGCACACCAGGCCACCTCTGCGTCCAGCAGGGGACCGGATCTCGTTGGGAACCCGCCCTGTGCCGCGAACCAGTGGCCCTCAGTGCTCAAGGGGACCCAGCCTCATCCGGTCGTCTGATGCAGCTGCCCCTAGAAAGGATGTTGGCAAGTTTCTGTCCATTTGCAAGTAGTCCGAGCTGCACTTTGCAGACTCCATTGGACAAACTCTGCACGTTTCCCTGACTCAAACTGTGGTTGTTCCACATCACATTTGACCAAAGAATGGACAAAAGTAGGCCCCGTGTAAGGGAACCCTGCGGAGCTGCCATCTTAAGGCAAGTCTGCGCGATGCCCCACCCGGACAGCTATTTCCCTCAACCCCTACAACGAGCCATGGGACAAATACACAGTGAGCGCATCTCCAGGTTCGGGTTAGAGACTCTCCAGGTGACACGCAGTGGGCTTGGTCACCTCCCCGCCCACTTGCTCCGTGTGCCTGGCCGCTGTCCTTCCTCTTGACACGGAGTGTGCCTGTATGTGGGCCAAATGCCTTGTGTTGACGCCTGGCATTCCCGGCCCTTGGCCGCGTCCGGAGCACGAGGCATTGGCTGGCAGCGTCGCTGTGCCGGAGTGTGCATGTGACTGAGGGATGAATGCGAAGCCCTGGTGCTGTCCAAAACTGCCACAGAGCATGGCTCCCGAGACAACCAGAGAGAAGCCAGTAATTCGTAAGCGCATGGCCCCAGGACAGCCCCCCCCTCGTCCAGCAGAGAGAGAGTGTGTGTGCCTGCCTGCACCTCTCTGCACACACAATCTCTGAGCGCCTGAGACCACATACGAGTGGGAGAGCCACCGGATCCGCCGGACAACCGAAAGCACCAACTCCAAACGCCGGAGACGAGACACCATACCATGAGGGGTGCACGTAGTGGTGGAAGCAGGGAGGCGCCCGCAGCGCCTCTCCGGCACCGTCAGGCCAACAACCCGCCAACACCACCTGCGTTGGCAGTAGGACGGCAGACTGGCAGTACAGGATAGTAAACACGGAGGCACCGAATTTTTTCCACCAGTGTTTGCCCCTACACGACAAAGACCCCCGTTCCATCCAACAGGCAGGAGTGGCCCAAGGGGTGGGCACCAAACACATCGCCGAGCTAACCCATAGCCGTATGCCTCCTCTCTGCGAGGAGGGCTGGTAGGTAACAGGAAACGGTAATGTACTGTCTCAGATCATGTGTCTGAAGCGCTGGACAATCTCGAACACTTGTCGATGGTTCTGGACAGTCAAGAAAGAAAAGACACAATCTCTCACCCTACCCAAGACCTTTATTTTTCTACAATCCGACCTTTCATTGCCGAAAGCACGGGAATCTAACCTGAGTCCCTCCTGACAGATTTCAATTCTTTTTGTGCTTTGTTTCGGAGAAATCCAGTTCTGGTGTTTGCTATTGCAAGGATTCCATGTCTTGTTGTTGGCATAGGTGCTTGTGAAACCACTAGGCCTCCCCCCACTGCATCATTGGGTATCAGAGTCAGCCCCTCCTCACTACTTGTCAGGTCCGCTGCCACCGGCATTTGTGGGATCATCGCAGGACTGAATCCCAAGAAGTTATCTCATGTATCATACGACAAGCAGCCTAAGCCAGTCAACAATGAAGGGTCCAAGTACCCACATCTGATTACCGCCGTACCTCCGCAAAGCATTTTGCCATTAAGGCGTGGCGGTTGCCTGCCGCATCAGAGAGCGCCTCCTCTTTCCTTGTATATGAGCCATGGGTCTACGCCCTGTGCCCTGTCTAACAGGGATTCACCGTATCATATGCTTGAATCGCTCAGTTTCCAAGGACTATCTTGAGTACTCGTGAACATTTCGAGTCAGCCCCCCCCCCCCAAAAAAAAAGAATACTGTGAGCAGCCTACGCCAGCTCATCTTGGTCTGCCCCGCCCCCAAAATAAAATTACAGGAAACTTTTTTCTCATTCTGTGTGGCATCCCCCACTTCAACCAATGCCCGCTTTCTGTGCCTGTGGGGACGCACCCAGGCGCAGCAACTGCGCGAGGCGGGCTGTAAGTGCAAAGGGCCGCTTCTGCGCTGGAACCACCTTGCCAATGCGCCCCGTCTGACCGTTTTCTTGTTGACAGCAGGAGTGTGTGATGACATGTTTGTGAGCCGGCTGCAGGGGAGGTGGGTCATGCCTGCGAGGACCGGCTTCTGCTCATAAACGGCCTTGTGTGCGAGATGGCAACCCCCCCTGCGCAGATTGGCAGATGGGGGGCGGGACACGAACGTATCCAAACCCGATAACAGACCTCCCCCCTGCACAGGTACCCCCGCCCCCTCTGGAAGTATGCATCATGCCCCCTTTGCATGGGGGGGGGGGGGATAACGACAAAAGTCAACAAGAGGAATACGTCAAGGAGAGGAGTAAAGTGACATGTAGATGGCGAGTATGTGCAGCAGCTGTCGCCAGGCCATGATAACTGCTGCTGTGGCTCATTGGATCTGCTGTATACTATTTGACAACCTGAAGGACTCTGTCCTTATCTTCGTATTCGGCATTGATTGATGCGCATAGCAGCATCTCAAGAACCAACAAAGAGATGCAGTGTGTGAATCATGATTGCTTCAAAAGGCAACAACTACCAAAAAAGTGGCCAATGGGAGCTCTACAACCATTACATGATGCGAGAGGTACAAAGCGTGTAGCAGGTGCACATGCTAGGGGGCCCCTTGTCTAAGCCACGGCCTTGTCTAAGCTACAGCGGGCGTAGGGACCGTATTAGTTCCGTACCACATTTAATTTGGTACGAAATGTAGTGCAGCCGCATAAGACATGGTTTTGGTGACAAATCTGCCAATTACATGGAGTCATGGGGGGAACGTTAGCGCGCCGGGCGCGCGCCGGGCATCTTTTGTGACCCGTGCCCTACCGGTGGACTGTTGCCGTTGATATGTTGGGCAACATTATATGGATTTGCCCCTTGGCCCCCGGGACATCAGCAGATGTTTTGATTTGGGATGGGTATGGACCTTCTCGTACCCGAGGTGATTTCTTTGATTTCGAAGTTGGGGGCCATGATGGTGCTTATAAGGGCCAGATTCATGTCATTGTGCCATTCATTGGAAGAAAGAATGGCACTTTGACAGCCCGCCAACAATGTTACAATGACGTGCACGTGTGGTATAGGGCACGCATTGAGCAGTTGTTTGCTCGGTTGTGGCACGCAAGATGAGGCAGAGGATGAGGCAGAAGTGTGTGTTGTGTTGCCAGAACGCTCCACCGTCGCAGTTTGTGATGAGTGTAAGGAGCACTATTGTACTGAATGTATTGACACCCACACTTGTGGGACCAATGTTATGATGCAGCTCTACTGTTCGCGATACCTCAATAACACCTATCGCTTCTACTGGAGATCTATGCGGTTGTGCTATCCTAACCCCCCATTCTCCCAGCTTGCTAAGGTGTTGACCAAGATCGCCCTTAAAGGAGCGAGAGTGGTACTTTGTACCCCAGTTTGCAACTTTCTTGACCTGGGGCAGTTTGGGTCACCTAATTCTAAGGGCGTTTCCAAGGGGTGTGCTTGGGGGCTCTTCGGGGGGAACATAGTCTAAAAGTAGCGCGCCGGGCGCGCGCCGGGCGCGCGCCGGGCAAACATTCCCCCATGGACACATTTATTGTGATTGCTTGCCTACTTGAGCTCACAGAGCTCTGATTTGGGGATATTTGTGCATTATCTTCCCCATTCTTGCATCATCTCACCATGCCGGTGGTTGTATTTATGCGCGCAAGCCACGGCCTTGTCTAAGCTACAGTGGGGGTGTGTTAGCGCACCGGGCATCTTTTTTGACCCATGCCCCAACGGTGGGCTTTTAGGGTGTGCACAAAGGGGGCGCACTTAGCGCAGTGCAGCTATTTGGGCGTGTGGCTGTACTAGAGACCCATTGACTTTGAGATACTAGGGGCATCATTGTGACCCCTAGCATAGGTTTTGACTTCTGATTGTGTCCCCCCTTTGTTGGGGACCCCCGAGAATGCAGGGGTGATGTAGCATTTCCGCCCATTTCGGGACCCAACCTTCCAATGCTATTGAGGAAACCGGGACAATCTCTGAATCCACGCTTTGTTGCGTGGCCCCTTGAGTTGGGGTTAAGGACTTGCAATCCATGCTTTGTTGCGTGGCCCCTTGAGTTGGGGTTAGGGACTCTCAATCCACGCTTTGTTGTGTGGCCCCTTGAGTTGGGGTTAGGGGCTCTCAATCCACGCTTTGTTGCGTGGCCCCTTGAGTTGGGGTTAGGGACTCGCAATCCACGCTTTGTTGTTCAAGAAATTCGATGGGCCGACAGGTCGAATCCTTTCAACCATTGTCCCCATTTTCCATTCTTTATGATGCATTTCACAGACTCCATGCCCATCAGTTGCATTGGCGGGATATGGAGTGCCGATCTGTGGAATCCTAAGTATGCGTCGCATGTTTACAAGGTGACTGTTGCTGTTGATATGTTGGGCAACATTATATGGATTTGCCCCTTGGCCCCCGGGACATCAGCAATTTTTTGATTTGGGATGGGTATGGACCTTCTCGTACCCGAGGTGATTTCTTTGATTTCGAAGTTGGGGGCCATGATGGTGCTTATAAAGGCCGGATTCATGTCATTGTGCTATTCATTGGAAGAAAGAATGGCACTTTGACAACCCGCCAACAATGTTACAATGACGTGCACGGGTGGTATGGGGCACGCATTGAGCAACTGTTTGCTCGGTTGTGGCATTGGGGTTTGGTTAGGAACATCTAGCGTGGCAGCCCCAATGAGTTGCACCAGTCAGTCCGTATTTTGTTGCATTTTACACAATTTTGCATCCGGAGGCAAGTCCGTCACCCCCCCTACGGACCATGGGAGCATGTCCCGCCTCATGTTTGGACTGACCAAAGCAACTCGGCCGCCACGCAAGATGAGGCAAAGGATGAGGCAGAAGTGTGTGTGTTATGTTGCCAGAAGCGCTCCACCGTCACAGTTTGTGATGAGTGTAAGGAGCACTATTGTACTGAATGTATTGACACCCACACTTGTGGGGCCAATGTTGTTTGTTAAGTACAATGCAAATGACACTTGGAGTTGTTGAATTCACAGCTGTTGCTTTATTATGCAACTGCTTTGTAGGGAAGGTGTGCAGTGCAACGTGGTCTACTTGGGGGGCTTCTCCATGAGAGGGTAAATCTGGGGCTGAAGTCGGGATAGTTAATAGAAAAGTAGCGCGCCGGGCACGCGCCGGGCAAACATTCCCCCAGTAGGCGTACTTTTGCGTAGCTTAGACAATTGGGGGGTACAAAGATGTGAGAGGCACACAAAGCTTGCAGCAGGGGCACAGGCCACGAAATCAAGAAACCGTTTGTTGACCAAGCCGATGACATTTCGAGCCCTTGGCCCCTCTGTGTGTTTCTTTGTGGGACTTATTACTCCTTCGGATGCCGCAGCGGTTGGTTGCCGACAGCATTTGTGCCTCAAGTTTCGCCGGGGCCCGCTGCTGCACCTGCGGTGAACCACCGTTTCCTGAAAAGGCGCACTGTAGCTGCAGCGGCGATCATGGGACCCCTGACCTGTCATGGCGCTGACCATGCAGCAGGACATGCACCTCCAGACCTTGCAGTACCCTGCCGTCCCCGTGGAGAGCCCCCCCCCCTTCCCCCGCTGCACAGTCCCCCTCTCTGACTGCCACTTCACATCAATCCTCAGCGACCGCTAAACAGACGCCAACGACGTTGTACTTACAATGTACATGATTACCCCCCCCCCCCCCCCCTCCCTTGTGCCAACCCCCCCCCCCCCTTTGCAATCCCCGCCCCCCAATGGGGGGGACCGTCACTTTGACAAAAAAGCAGAGGAAAGCCAAAGGTGGTGCCGAAGAAAAAGGCTCTTTAGGTTTTCTTGGAACTGCTGCAGTTCTAGTGATGCCGTTGTGTGGTGCAATCCCCCACCCCCCCATTGGGGGGTGACCGTCACTTCATGACCGCCCCCCCCCCCCCCTGGGGGGGACCGACCTGACATTAGGTGGGGGATTACAAGGGCTTGATGGCGTGCGGTGCGCTAGGAGTCGTGGGGTGTGTGTCCCGAGTTGGTGCCGCCCCACCGCTGTAACCCCTGTGACTTCAGCCCTTCTTGGGGGCTGCTGCGCACGCCCCAGTTGAGGGTTGATTGTTGCATGTACCACGGCCGGAAATCTGAGGGAGTGTTTGTCAAGAGAGCATGTCAAACCACAAGTTTTCACAAAAACTTGCTTTGCAACCGGACCTCTCTCAGTCTGTATTTTTACATCTGCCGGGCTGTGCAGGAGCCGGCGGGGATGAACCCATGGCACCATCCCCATACATCGTTGTGTCCGACCTTGAGTTGTGCTGAGCCGGGGGAGCGAGGGAGGGGCAGCAGGGACAAGAGGCAAAGGAGGAACCCCGGCAAAACGGTACGGACTGCGGCGTTGCCATGATTCCGCTCCCCACATGGAGCCGAACTTTGGACTGGCGGATGCACAATAAAACTCTACCCCCCCCTCCCTTTGCCCTAGCTACGCCCTTGTCCATGCTACAGTAGGCGTAGGGACCATATTAATTTGGGACCTAATTTGATTCGGTACCAAGTGTAGTGCAGCCACATAAGACATGGGTTTGGTGACGAAATCACCAGCTACATAGAGTCATGGACACATTTGTTGCGAGTGTTTGCCCATTTGAACCCGCATAGTTCTGATTTTGGGGATATCTGTGCATTATATCCCCCTTTCTTGCACCAGATCAACATGCAATCTTCTCTTTTTGAACATGGGCATCTACGGCCTTGTCCAAGCTACAGTAGGCGTTGAGACCATAATAATTTGGGACTTTTGCGTAGCTTTTACAAGGGGGGGGGGTACAATGTACATAGATAGTGGAGCACCCCAACCAAGAAGGGGACACGCTGTTGACGGGCATGTGGAACCATTCGAAGCAGTGGCTGAAAGTGTCTATGGCGGGGGCATTCAGTCTATCAGAACCGACCATTGACCCCCCACGGTTACCCATAAGGGGGGGTGGGGGGCAGAAAACAACGACCGGACGCAACATGCGAAGGGAAGAACAGGTGACTGTCCAGTGCCCGTAAAGAAACCAAAACCAGACGAATGTCACACAGGGGGGTCACTTGCCCCGAAAGCCCAGGGCGCCAAAGGCCCCATTTTTTTTCCAACGTGGCCAATCTTACCCCCATTGCAAGAGCAACGCCCTTGTCAGAGCAACAATCGGTTGTTTCCGCACCTTTTGGAACCGTGTCCTATTTTGCCCTTTATGAATACCCCCCCCCCCCCGCCTTGTCAGAGCAACGGTAGGTATTGTTTCCGTCGAATTTTGTTCTTTTAACAACTCGGCACCACTCCCCCCCCCCCCCCCCCCGGAGCCCCCCCTCAAAAGATTGAGCCAAAATTTTTTTGGGACCTTTGGCCACTGAAAAATTGTCTCTGGCACCAATTACTTTAGACCAAAAGATTTCTTTGGTGCCTGCGGTGCCTCTAAAATCCAAAAACTCAGCACCACCGGGGGGGCTATGGACCCCCATCACCCCCTTTGGACCCCGAAAGGAGTTGCATTGGAAAGGCCCGGTTCGCGTCCACATGCATTGTGCATGGTCTCCCCCTCGCGGGGGATGGGGGTGTATCATTTGGTGACCGTTCCCCTTGGGGGTTGCGGGGGGGGGGGGCGTTGCGCGTTCTAGGGGCGTCGGGGCTCATCGCCTAGTGCAATCAATGGTGCCGCTCGCACTAGCCGTCCGGACGTGGCAGGGCATCCTCCTGTGCGGTGGCTGGTGCCAGGTACATCTGTGCGGGTGACTGTAGTCTCATGTTGCGTGGCCCTAGGGACAAAGCGGGGGGGGGGGGGGGGTTCTACGGAGAAAGATGCTGTGAGGGGGTTTGCAACCCGCCATCTTTTTTTTTTTGCGATGGCTTGGGGGGAGCGTTAGCGCGCCGGGCACACGCCGGGCATGTTTTTTTTTTTTACCATTCCCCACTCATGCCTGTTTTTGCCCCCACCTCAACAAACAATTTGGAGTACCGTCTTGCCGTGTCTAAGAATTTGGCCCCTGCATTGCACCCAGTTTATGACGATGGCAAGGGTGGTGGTTGGAAGTGGTGGGAGTGGCATTTTGTGTTGTTGAATTCTCATATTTCGGCTTACACAAGGTGCCTTGCAGAGAAGGTTTGCGGTCTAGTGCGGTCTACTTGGGTGACTTCCCAAGGTGAGGATAAACTTGGGGCTAGAGATAACATACTTAATACAAAGGTAGCGCGCTGTGCGCGTGCCACGCAAACATTCCCCCTTGGTTTTTATGCAAACTAGAGTATAGGTACTGAGAAACCCCCGTTTTTGGCAAAGCTCACTAGTCTTTGGAATGCACCATCACAAAGCTGATCCAGACGATCAGAAATGCCAAAAGTGTTTTGTGCATCGGATAGACTCCCACATTTGGGGCACAAAAGCCCATAATTCCCTTTGGCTTTCTGAGTGTCTATTTTTTTTCGTTGTCCTCAGACAACCATCGGTGGATCCCCTCCAGCGACCCGGCGCTGCGAGGGGTGAACGCCTTTTCCGGGCCGGGTGATCCTTCGGGACCCCGCGCATGGGAGATCAGCGCAAACTTGGCCGCACATTTGGAGAACACTAGTTGTGCCTCGTCTCAACTTTTGTTTGCGTCTCCAATGTTTAGGCAGTTTTCCTGTCTTTGTTTTTGTTAACCCATGGACGGGGTTGAGCAGCCTAATCAGAACCAACAAGAGTCAGCCGAGGAGCGGCTGGCGGCACAAGCCAAAGAAATTCAAGAACTCAGAGAGCAACTCGCCCGGGTGGCAGTGAAGGAGGGGCCCCGCCTGCCCCCACTGAGCGTGCCGGAATTAAACCGAGCCCTCGAGAAGCCCCAGTTGGCACAGTGGATGAGACTCATGCTGTCCAACATCAAGGCGTACGTACGCCTTAGAGCTGGTGAGGTGGGGGAGATCCCCCGACCAAGTGAGTTCGGCGGCCAGGCGACGGAGGCCGCAATCGACCCAGGAGAGCAGCTGGCGTGGAGGGTCTGGGACTGCGTGTCCCAGTCCCAGGCGGCGTATGCCCGCAGGTATGCAGGGACGCACGGGAAATCCAGCTCCGAATCCAACCAGTACACCACGCTGGAGGAGGCATGGAAGGAGCAAGGGTCGGCGTTCACGTGGCGGAGCGTGAAATTCAGGGAGGTGGGAGGAGTACTAAAATGGCAGTCGAGGCAGGGCGAGTGGATCCCTGTGGACTCACCGCCGAGCGGAGGGTGCCAGAGGTGCGCGCAGCGGGGCTCCCCCGACGAACGCCACTGGCACTTTAGATGCCCACACTGGTCCTGACAGGACCGGCTGGAGCCCGGACCGGCCGACCCGGGCTCCGGCGTTGCGGGCACGGCGGCAGAGCTGCGGGCGCTCGCCCGCCGGTGGGAGACAGCAGCCCGGTCGGACGACCCCTGCTCACCGGATGAAAGCGCCATGCAGTCCTGGAGACCGAGAACCCGCTCGCAGTACGCATCCCGACTCCGGGCCTTGGCGACTTACGCGGACCGCACGGGCCCGCCTGATTCAGCCGCGGCACTGGCAGGCCTCCTGGCAGAGAGGGCGCAAGCCGGCGCTACAGCGTCAGCCCTGCGGGGTATTACCTCCGCGGTCCGGGCCGTGGAGGACCTCCAGTGGCTGCCCCCAACGGTCACCACCTTGCACAAAAGGATTGCGGCGGGAGCCGCATCCTCGGGCTCTCAACCCTATCTGTCCCCGGCAGGATTGGTCCAGCTGGTCGAAAGGGCCAGAGACTCCAGGCACGGAGCGGTGTTCAGCGCGCTGGCCATCATCAGCTGGGTATGCTACCTACGGGTGGGCGAAGCAGCTGGCATCAGGGTTACTGACCTGGCTATGCCGGGCTTTGTCCAGTTCTGGAACTCCAAGACAGGGGAGGAGGGGTACACCACCCGCCCCCTGTACAGGTATGCGGACGGCGTCCGGGCGTGGCTTCATGGCCACATGGTTTCGCTGGGCCGATCCTCAGACATGCTCGTCTGGCAGTCAGGGGAAGCGGGGTTGGAGGCAGGCATGGCCGAAACCCTGGCGAGCACCGCCCACTCCCGAGCCAGGTGGCACGCCCTGCGCAGGGGAGGCGCCGCAGCAACTTGGGCCCGTAAACCAGACCTTGCCTACTACAAATGGTGGGGCAGATGGCAGAGCACGGCCGTGGCGATGCAATACGGCACCAAATGGTCAGACCCGGGGGTCGTTGCCCCTACGGTGCTGCCCGCATGGTCCCGTGGCCAGGGGCCTTTGCCGACTCCGGAGCGCGTTGGCGTCCTGGCCCTGTGGGGATCCCCGATGTTCCCCAGTATCGCGAGCGCCCTCAGCACCCCGACCAAGCGCAAGCCGAGACTTCCGCGAGGTCAGGAGCTGGAATCCACTGCGAGCGGCATGCTTGGGGGAGGAGGCGACGGAGACCAAACCGCGACCGAGCTGGGGGAATCCCCAGGGGACGGCTCTGCTGAGATGGGCCCGGGGCCTGACACAGCTCCTACCCTCCCTCCACTTCCGCCTCTGGCCTCTGCCATTGAGCGCGGCGCCGTGTCTCGGGAAGATGCGGGCCAGCTGTGCACGGTGGCGGGGCCTTTGGTTGCCGTGGGGGGGGGGGCGTGCGGGCCGGGGACGGCAGCCGGGCCCATCAATGTCGATTCCGACGTGGACACCGACGACAACAGCGAGGATTCCGGAAGCGAGCCCTCTGGCGAATTCGCAGTCGGCAGCACCAGGGGCTCCCCCGGGCGTCGACAGGCCGGAGTTGCCAAGTTTGTTGGGCGGGAGCGTAAGCCGTGGTCCTCCAGGGCAGCCGTTGGCCCTGTCAGGGGAGGACCCGCAGCGGGCTCGAAAGCTGGAGTGGTGGGCCGTGTCCACCGCACATACACGGGGCCGCGTCGCGCTAAGGTGGTCCTGGGTGGTACGCAGGCCGTGCGATCCCGAGCCCCCGCACGCCGTCAAGCTGGGCGACCTCGTTTGGCCCAGCAGATCGGAGCGCCAAAGCCCAAGCGCATCAAGCTCGGGCAGGGCGGGCATGTGCGGACGCCGGAGGCGCAAGGCCCGGTGGAGGGTGCCTTCGTGGCTGCAGCTAAGCGTCTCAAGGCCAAGGCTTGGGGGCGGGCGGGCCCAGTGGCGTCGCCCCCCCCCCCTCTGTAAGGGTCCCGACAGAGGTGGGAGGGTGCAGGAACAGCCCCCCCTCTTCCTGGAGTTCATGCAGGCACCCACCCCCCATTTTCACTGGATAGCCGAGCGGGAACGTTGTGGCTTGTGGATGGTTGCGAAGAGGGTGGATTTGTGGTTGAATAGGGTATTCGATACAGCCGAGGATTTCCGCTTGCAGAAGGCCTTACCCGCTCTCCTGGGCGCATTGCGCAAGCTCCACCCGGACGCCTGGGAGGCATGCCTCCATATCAACACCTCCCCCATTCCGCGATTCATGGGGGGGGTCGAGGATGCCATTTTGGACCGGGGATTGGGGCCGATAGGCTCCCACCAGCTATCTGACGATCTGTGGGACGCTGTCGTACCGCCCTTCTACCGCGGGGGGCTCCAGGATTTTGACGTCGAGCGGGAGTGGCAGGACGGGGATAGGGTGGTCCGAGGGGCAACCAGATGGGTGTCGCAGCAGGTCCAGAGGATAGTGCAGGCGTTGAGGGGGGCGGGGGTCTACGAGGAGACGGCTGACCCCCCCCCCCCCCCACGTGTTACCCCTTCGTCATCCCCAAATCCTCCGAGAAGGTATCCTTGATCTTGAGTTGCGTCAAGATCAACAAGAGTGACGGGGGCAAGCCCCCCACTTTTAGATTGGATTCCTGGGAGGATTTGGCTAGGTCCTTGTCGGCATTCCCGCCTGATGTGGACCTCTACGGCCTCCACATCGACCTCAAAAATGCGTTTTGGAGCTTTTGCTTACCCCAGGGTGCGCGCCAGGTTTTTCGCTTCCGGCCCGCCCCCGGGGCTCCGCCTGTGGCGCTGTCGCGCCTGCCATTTGGCTGGAAATACAGCCCCTATCTGTGCCAAACGAGTTTGGCTCGCATTCTCCAGGGGGTACTGCCCCCCGAGATCCTCCTTGTGCACTACCTCGATGACTTTTTGCTCGTCTTCACTGATAGGGAGGTGCTCAGGGAGGCGGGGCGAGTGGCAGTGCGTGCACTGATCGAGGCTGGGTTCCTCATAAGTCCTAAGAGCGTCCTGGACCCGGTGCCTGTGGCGTCATTCCTGGGGAAGGAGCTCGACTTGCAGGCTAGGCAGATCAGAAGCCATGAACAAGCACTGCTCCAGTTGTGGGCGGGATGGCTGAGGCTGGCGGTTGGCGCAGGCAACGACCGGCACCTCCAAAGCTTCCTGGGTTTGCTGAATTGGCATGTGCGTCCGAGGGGATTGGGTTGCCCTTTCGCGGCGGGCGCCTACTGCTGGTTGCGCTGGGGTAGGACGGTGGGGGGGGTCAAACAGCCGGCCCATGGCTTCCCCCTGAAAATGCTGGGCAGCCTCGCAGCATTGGTGGCGGTGGCGGCCGAGCCCTGGCAGGCGCCGGGTGGGGAGGCCTGGCGGCAATTGCGGGCCCTCCAGTTTGGGACTGAGGACAGGCTTTCGCGATCCTCTCTGTGGTGCGGGGGCATCGTCATCTGTGTCGATGGAGCGCGCGATGCGGGGTGCTGGAGGGTGGGGGCGCTCGTGCCGGGAGTGGGTGTGCGTACGCATGTGACACCTCCTGCCCGCTTTGCCAACCAGCAAACCACGGAACTGAGGGGAGTAGCGTGGGCTGTCCGGTTTGCAGTCAGGACGGGACACCGATCTGTTACGGTCTGTAGCGACAGTGAGGCGGCCATTGCTCAGGTCCTCAGGCTGCGCGCGACTAGCCACCTGACCCACCACCAGACGGTCCTTCGGTCGTTGGCTAGGGTCATGTGGGTATCAGGGATCGTGCTCCGCCTCGTGTGGGTGCCCTCGGCGCTTCAACCGGGAGACCCTATGTCCAGGGTGACGTCAGTGTTCGGAGGCTCACAGGCCAGAGCGGAAGTCGAGGCTTGGTGCACGTGGGATGCATTGCTGGAAAATCTGGGCGAGGCTCGGGTGAGGGGGGTAGTGTGTCTCCGGGGATGCTAGCCCCCCCCCCCCCCAACCCCCCCAGCAGACCAGCGGCGGCAGTGTATGCGCCCTCCATGTAGCAACCTTGTTTTTGCTATCCGCACCTATGACCAAGCATCGGGGCTCGCGTGGGGCCCACAAGCGACGGGGTTCCCGTGGAGCCCACCGGAAGGGTCGCCATGGCGGACAGCGGCACCGGCGTTCCGCAGACGCCCAGCAGCGCCGGGCGGAGAAGTGGAGCGGCGGCCTCCGCACCCGCCTTCGTGGCAGGTTGGCGCGCCTGCCCATCCGCCGGGTGCTGCTCGGCAACGGGGTGCGCCTGTGCCCCCAGTGCCCCCTCCCTGACGACAGGGAGGGGTTTTTGGAACGGGCGGTCCGGGACGTGGCCGCACGCGTGGGAGGCACGCCGCACCGCCGCACGACCCCCGACGGCCGCAGCGTCAAACCCCCAGGGCGGCATGCCTGCTGCCAGGTCTGGGAGGTAAGGCTGCCGGAGGGAGTCGCTGTGGTCTCCCTAATGGACTGGAACCAGGGACGCAGGGTTGCTGTACCCTATATATGGATCCAAGCCCGGTATGGGCTGGTGTTGCAATTTGCCCGCCTCTTCAACCCGTGAGATTTGACGACTGTTGTCGTCGTCTGTGCCAGTCCACTGCAGTGGGTGTCCCTGGCGGCTTGGCCGCTGGGTACTGATTTGGTTTTGTATTTTTGGGCCGCGTCGGTCCGCGTTCCACTGGAGCTGACGGCCGGGTGCTGGGGCTGACCGCCTTTTACCATCAGTGAGACTCGGAGACTGTTCGCCTGTTCGCCTGATTTTGCCCTCTGCAGAGGGTGACTCTGACGGCGTGGCCGCTGGGTGCGCCTATTTTGTTGTCTTTTTACTTGGTTGGCGGCACGGCCGCTGGGTGCTTTATTTATTCACCTTTTTGGGCCAGCCTCACTCCGCATCCAGCTGGGACTGACGACCGGTTGGTGCGATTTGCCCGCCTCTTTGTCCGCAGGGCACGGCGACCGTCGTGATCGCCAGTGACTGCCCGCTGTGGTGGCTGTCCGGGGCGGCGTGGCCGCTGGAAGAGTCCGCCGGAAGTGGCGCTGCTGATATAAGCTTGGTGCCCAACACGGTTCCTGCCTTCCCTCCACTTCGGCCTCTGGGGACTGCCATTGAGCGCGGCGCCGTGTCTCGGGACGATGCGGGTCAGCAGTGCACGGTGGCGGGTCCTCTGGTTGTCGTGGGGGGTGGGGCGGGTGGGGTGCTGCTGTTTGTTCTGCCTTTTTGCTTGATTGCTACCTCGGTGCACAGCCCTCTGGGGCTGGGATTAGGTTGTGGACCCTGTGGTGGATACCTGAATACGGCGGAGACCTTTTTGGGCCTGCCTCAATCCGCGTCCGGCTGGGGCTGACGGCCGGTTGGTGCGTTTTACCCGCCTTATTTGTACGTGGGGCACGGCGACCGTCGTGACCGCCTGTGTCTGACCACTGTGGTGACTGTCCATGGCGGCATGGCCGCCGGGGGTGGCGCTGCTGATTTGGGCCCGGTACCCGACACGATTCCTGCCCTCCCTCCACTTCAGCCTCTGACCTCCGCCATTGAGCGCGGCGCCGTGTTTCGGGAAGATGCGGGTCAGCAGTGCACGGTGGCGGGTCCCCTGGTTGTCGTGGGGGGGGGGGGGGTTGCTTCTGTTGCTTTCCCTTTTGCTTGATTACTACCTCAGTACACATTCCTCTGGGGCTGGGATCCGGTTGTGGGACCCGTGGTGTGAGCACTGGGTACAGCGGAGAATGAATACCCAAGTCCTGTGCAGTTTTCTTGTGCTCTGCTTGTGCAAACACTAGTTGTGCCTCGTCTCAACTTTTGTTTGCGTCTCCAATGTTTAGGCAGTTTTCCTGTCTTTGCCCACCCACCCACCCACTGACCGGCTGACCCCCCGAGAGCACCTGCCCTTTCCTTCCCCTTTTGAAACCGATTCCCTCGGGTAGAGTGGGGGATCTAACCGTGCTGCAGCGTGTGGGCCAGGGTATGGGGTCAGGGTCCGTTACAGAGTGGGGTCCCGCATCCAGCGGAGTGGTCCGCAGCGCACCCGTCCATACAACCGCCGGTATTCCGGCCTTGGAGATACTTCAGTACTGCCATCCCAAGTCCTGTGCAGTTTTCTTGTGCTCTGCTTGTGCAAACCCTTTCGTCAATAGATTCACCTCCGACGTCTCCACTGAGTTCTGTGACAACCTGCTTAACTACCAGGAACCTGTGGCCATGTTTACTGCCTCTGGCCGTGTGTTTGACAACTTGGCGGCCTGCTATGGCCCTGAGCGCAACAATTGGTTGGGCCCATTCTCTGATGCCTCCACCCCTGACTACCTCACTGGTGAGTACCCTGGTGACTATGGTTAGGACGCCGCCGGTTTGGCTGCCGACCCTACCACCTTCGCCGCATGCCGTGAGGCCGAGTTGATCCACGCTCATTGGGCTATGTTGGGCACTTTGGGCTGCTTGACCCCTGAGTTCTTGGCCAAGTACACTGGTGTGCAGGTCGATGAGCCTGCGTGGTTTAAGGCTGGTGCTCAAATCTTCCCTGAGGTCTGAACTACCTTGGCACCTCCAACTTGATGCACACCCAGTCCATACTTGCTATCGTGGCCTGCCAGTTTGTCTTGATGGGTGCCTTTGAGGCCTACTGTGTGAACGCCATCCTGATCCCACGGTGGACGTACCGCACCTTGTTTCTCCCCAACGACTCAATGTTCAAAGCCATGGACTCCATGTGCTTGCGGTTTGTGCTTATGGCGGAGGGCATGGAACTCAATAAGGTCGACGTTCACAAATCATACAACGTCCTCCATGTCACTTCCCCTCACCGCCTGGGCGGAATGGGGTTACACCAACTGTTACACCACAGGGCACGCTTCACCACAATGGTACAGAACACGTTACGCTCACGTCCGGGATCCATTGGCTGCAACCTTAGCGAAGAACTGCCCTCCCGAGCAATGCCTATTTGCAACTACCTGGCTATACTCACCCAGCTGGATGCTCGCACCGCACTTCACATAGCACTCCTGCCGCGGCCGGCCGGGGGGCCCAACCTCATTGACAACGAAAGCGTCCTTCTGTCAGCCCGCAAAGAGCAGGGGGGGCATGCCCTCCACCCGCGCCACTACATTGTAAAAACAGAGGTTTTGAGCGACTAACGTAATTGGTCTACATTGTTTGCACTGCCTGTCTGAAATGTGCTGTAACCTGTGTACATTAGTGCAATACATCTTTTAGTGCATTTTTGATTTGCACCCATGGGTGATGGTAATCTTGCGCTGGAAGTCTTGCTTGATTTTGCTAAGCAGGGATTTGATTTGTGGTCGGAGTACCTGGGGTCCAACATCCTGGAGAGGGCAGCGAACACCACGTGGAAACGAATGACCAACATGGAGGGTGGTGCCGGCAGAGTGACCGAAGCCCTGACTCGAATATTCCTGGAGCAAATTGGAGACCACCAAAAGTTATGGAACTTGGTGACGGCGTATGAACTCTGGTCTGGTCACATTTTGACATTGCCGGCTTTGGTGTTTGTCCAGGATGGTTTAAGCTCTGTGCTAGAGCCGGGATGGGAAGTACAGCTGCAGCAGTACAGGAATGGCTTCGTTGAGAAGGTCAGAGCTGGGAGGGACCATCACAATGGTGGTCAGACCGTGACTCAGTCTGGAAAGAGTGGTGCTAAGCCGCCAGTGGATATTTTTGCGGCAGAGCCATCCCAGACAGATGACGATCAGCATATGGCAAACCCGGAGAGAGGCCAGCTGAACTTGGAGGGGGCGGCAGAGGTGGTGAATCAAGCGAAGGTCCTCTCGAAAATGAACATGAAGATGTTGCGCAAGAGGCCTGGGGCTCCCAAGTATGTTCGCCACTTTGTGAAATTAATAAGTGAACTCGCAGAGGAACGTGATGGGTCGGCGGAATTTGGCCCAGTGGAGGTGAAAATTTGGGAGGTGCTGCTGAAGTGCAACGAGAAGGGGAAAAAGCACTTGAAAGTTGAAGAAAAGATCCGGAGGTCAAAGGAAAAAGAACGAAAAAAAGAAGGAGAAGCGGCGGGCCACGAAGAAGAGCGAGAAGGCGCGCAAGAGCAAGAAAAAGAAATCGTCCAGGTCTGGGAAGTGGAGTGATTCGAGCTCTGATAGCTCTTCGACGTCGGATTCGTCGTCGGGATCTAGCTCTGATGATAGTTCGGATACAGGCAGCTCCAATAGTGGAGATCGGAAAGACAGGAGAAGCAGTGGTACTGAGCGACGATCAAGGCCTAGCCAATTTGAGTTTTGCTGGCTCAACAGCAAGAAACACTTCAGAATGCGGAATGGCCAGTGG
The DNA here is from genome assembly GCA_964036045.1 of Eutreptiella sp. 'Long Island Sound 2002'. Taxonomy (NCBI): domain Eukaryota; phylum Euglenozoa; class Euglenophyceae; order Eutreptiales; family Eutreptiaceae; genus Eutreptiella; species Eutreptiella sp. 'Long Island Sound 2002'. The sequence continues at coordinate 301,201 of OZ038392.1, forward strand.
CAAGACTGCTCTGGACCGCCGAGTAAGGAATACTGTGGGAAGAGGCAGTGGGCGTTCCAGGCCCAGGAGTTCGGTTGCAGATGACATGCAGGCTCAGGGGGGGCAGGGGGGGGGTGAGATCCAAAATGCGGAGGCGGCGAGATTACAAAATGGCCTTGAAGAATTCGTGGCGGCGGAAGGAGAACCATTCGGATCATCATATGCGTCAATTCCCTGGGGGAGATTGGAGCCAGGCACTAGACTGGGGTATGTGGCAGCACTGCGGCAGTTCCTCAGGTACTCGCGCGTCCATGGGTGGTTATCCCCGAGGGAGGCCCTGGAGGGATTGCAAGGGATGGGTACTTCGAAGGGCCGGTCAAGAAGGTCCTATGTGGACTCAGGATGGCGGAGAAAGCAGGGGTCATTCAGTCCGTGGTACGAGGATCGGATGTGGTTTTCTCAAAGTCCCTGCAGAAGCTGCGAACAAAAAAGAACAACAGGCGGATACAGTGGTCACCGTCAGGAATCCTGTATGAGGTGGCAGCCGGCAAGGGAACGTTCACATGGCCGGAAATGGAATGTAATGCATTGGCAGCATTATCGCTATGCAACCTGTTACGCATCGGAGAGGCATGGACGGCCCACCGGAGCGGGTTGGGCCAACTGGTATTCCGCGGAGAAAAGAGCCGCCCAGGCATCCAAGTGCAGGACGTGGGGCCGTGGGCCGACAGGTGGCTGCGCTTCCTCGACGAGGAGCGACGCAGGAGGGGGGGGAATGGTGAAGTGGCATACAACTTCTCATCCCCGAGCGAATTGGAAGCCCAGTGGGTCAAGTTGGTCGCTGGGACGAGCCATAGGTCCTTGCGCTGGCATGGGCACCAACTTCGAGGCGCAGCACAGGCATGGGCAGCTGGGGCTCGAGGTCCCCTCCTGCAGCTCATGGGAGGGTGGTGTACACCATTAGTGGTGGTCTCGTATGCAACGCCCACTCACGCTTGGGAATTCGAGAGTCGACGACGGCAGCCAGTCCCAGTGCGAGAAGGAGGGGAACTCAAAGTTGCGTTTGGGGAGTGGTCAGCCCTGCAGTGGTGGGGTACATGGGTCCGAAGAGAAATCCGTGAACTCGGTCGTGGTTCGGCCGAGAATGGCGCGATACTGGGAAGCGTTGACGTGGCCAGAAAGAGGAGAAGGGCAAACTCGGCAGGACCTGGAGCGTTCAGGTTTGACCCGGAGGCAGTGGAAGATTCGACTGATGAGGGAGAAGATATTGCAGATGCAGGAGACCAGTGATTTGGAAATTGGAGGGGTGCTGAAAAAATTGGTGGATTCAAGCCCGAGGGCGTTGGAGCACAACCTGGTAGAAGGATTGTTGGTATTGTTATCGGGGGTAATGGAGGTGGCAGGCTCCCAGGCTGTGGGAGCATTGGCCTCTGTGCTGCAGGCTCTGGACGCGATGCCGGGGGATGAATGGGAAGATGAAGATGAGGAGAGCTATTATCCTCATGAAGATGGAGAGGAGGACGTCAGCCCCGACCTGGCAGGCAGAGGCATTGGAGAGTGTGGCAGGGTACAGCCCAGTGAATCGCTGTGGAGCAGGGCTGTGCCGCACGACTTGTTGGAGAAATATCGAGAATGGGTAAAGGAGACGGGGGGGGGGGGGGTGTTGGCGACAGCAAAGGAGTGGGAGTGACTGAGATGCTTGAGAGCCTGGTGGAGGGGGGTTCTTTGCGTCGGGTTCCACGGTCGCTGGGTGCGTCGCGCAAGGCCCGTGTCATTCCAAAGAATAGTGAAAAGTGCATTTTCATCATGAATTGCATGAAACAAAATGCATCGGACTGTCACCCTCCCCCCAAATTTGTGCTGCCCCAGCTGGAGGCATTGCGTGACTGTTTGTTGCCGCGGAAGCGCAAAAGGGTTTATATGATTAAGTTTGATGTTTCCAATTGCTATTGGAGCATTTTGATGCCCAAGCGTTCGAGACATATTTTCCAGGTGTCAGTCTCAGGACAGAGTTATGCATGGTCTTCCCTGCCCTTTGGCTGGAAATATTCCCCTGTGATCTGCCAGCGATTGATGGGAGCCTTGGCAAAAAATTCTGTTTTTGATCTACAGGTGCTCCCGTTTACTGATCTTGATGATATTTTAGCGGTAGGGGCGCGCAGAGATCTGAAAAGGGTAGTGCGTAGGCTGAGGGGCAGACTGCAGAGGGCCCGTTTTGTGGTCAGCCCGAAGTCCAGCTTGGAACCTACTAGAGTGCTCAATTTTGTGGGGAAAATTTTTGACACCAAGAGGAGACGCATGGAAAATAGAAAAGGAATGATGACTACTTTGCTGCGGAGTTGGCTCAGGCTGAGGTTGGGACTTATGCGCAGAAAGGGGTTTGAGAGATTTTTGGGGAGGTTGGAGTGGGCTTTGCGCCCGCAGGGAGGAACTGCCCCGTTTTTGGCGGGGGCGTACAAGTGGAAGCTATCTGGTGAGCAAAGGGTTCCACTGAGTCTGGTTAGGCCGTTGCTTACGGCAGTGGTGTTTGCTGCTTTGCCCCAGTGTTATGCTGGCCAGCCATACCTGTGGCTAGGGTCTCCTTGTTCAGTGCAGGATTTCATTGTTTTTGCTGACGCCGCTCCTAGGCCCAATAGCGGCTTCCGTTATGGGTTTTTCGTACCTGGAAGTGGAATTAGGTGCTATAAGTGCCCGGCTTGGGTAGACTCGCTTCAACAGGCAGAGTTATTGGCTTTGGTGCAAGCGTTCAAGATAGCAGGATATAAAGGTTGGCGTAGGGTGGCTGTCGGTTCAGACAGTTTGGTAGCAAGGAGTCAGGTTTTGGGTTTGCGCTGTGGGACGTCTTTACCTGTCCAGAAACGTATTTTGCGCCAGCTATTTTGGTGGCGGCGCTGGAGCAGGGTGCAGTTAGCTGTTTTTTGTGTCCTGTCGGATAAAAACCCGGCGAATCCGCCGAGCCGTAGGCCTCGATTCGTTGACAGAGAGGCATGCAGGACAGCGGCAGAAGACAGGTATGTGGTGTTGAAGGAGCTGCAGAGACCGTTTCCTTATTTTGGGTCGGTAGCTCCTTTTCCCTGGCCTGCAGGCCAGTGATCGGGGGGGGGGGGGGGGTGTTGCTGACGCCGGTTTTGAGTTGACTGCCTAGATGGTCCCTCTGGCCTTTGTTGCTGTTGATGGGGCTTGAAGGGCGCAAAAGGAGGTGGCGTACAGTGCTGTAGCTTTATTGTAAGTGATCTGGGGACATTCGTCCTGTATTTTCCGTTATGTGCTTTCCGGTTTGGATGCTTGGGTAGACAGATGGTGAGTCTGTGACGACGACAGTGACTGCCTTTAGAAATATCCATTTCTCTGAGGTAGGAGTATACCTGAGTGGCATCGACTGTCGTCTGGTTTTCAGAAAGCACTGGATTCTGTCGTGCATGTTTGCAGCTTGTTTGGAGTCAGTGTAAAAGTGATGTTTTTATTGCGAAAAAAGAGGTTTTGAGCGACTTACGTAATTGGTGTGCATTGTTTGCACTGCCTGTCTGAAATGTGCTGTAACCTGTGTGCATTAGTGCAATACATGTTTTAGTGCATTTTTGATTTGCATCCATGGGTGATGGGCCCACTTGCCCACCCTATAGTTTTTTTACCCATCTTGGAGTGGGTCTTCATGACTCTGCATTCATTGTTTTGCTAGAGTATGCCTGAGTGGCATTGACTGTCGTCTGGTTTTCAGAAAGCACTGGATTCTGTCGTGCATGTTTGCAGCTTGTTTGGAGTTAGTGTAAAACCACGGAGACCCCTCGGCGGGCACGGTGCCTGCGGGATACCGCCCTGTCACCATCGCGGGCATACCGTGGTACTCAAACCAGCAACTGCCAACCGGAACGTCCCTATACTCCGATGGCAGCCTTCAAACAGTTCAGATTGCGGGCTCGGAATACCAGGCGGCGGGTGCAGCAGTAACAAAAGGGCCTCTTCGCATCCTCGCCCGGCTGGCGGGCCCACAGCAGTCCTACAAGGCCGAAATGTACGGAGCAGCCATTGGCGCAGCCATCGCATCGAACGGTGACACTCAATATATCGAGAACATGGCCGTCACAAAATGCGCACACCGCCGACCCACGCACGAATGTTCCGACGCTGACATCCGCCACAAGGCTTGTGACCAGGTGCAACACAAACGCGTCGCCACGGAGTGGATCCCCAGCCACCGCCTTGAGACGGAGGCCCGGAACGCGCAAGAACGCGAACAAATTTGACGCAATGGGGAAGTAGACCTGCTCGCCAAGATGGCCACGCGCCTACCCGTGCCGGATTAGGACCCCCGGCGCCCCGAAGATATTGCAATGTGCGGCGGGCCCGCCCCCACTCCGGCGCGGAAATGGATTCTCCAACGGAGGCGCGTTGTCACCTTCGACGGTGTGCCATGGGTATCCTGGCTGCCGATGCACGGGGACCGGCGTATGCTCTGGGTTAAATGGCTCTGGGGCCAGGTACGATGGGATGGGACGGGCACGCCGTGGGGCCATACCACCCCCAAATGCCCTAGATGTCCCCTCCACCACGGTACCACTGTCCACAAATGCCTCATCCACTGCATGCGTTGGAAAGTCGCATTTCGCAACATGTGGCTTAGCACCGGGGGACCATGGCAAGATACGGTAACGGAACGGTGGAACAGGGCGTCGGCGGCAGACCTACACCATGTTTCCTGCCTTTGCATACCACAGTCCCTATGCGACCACATCCCCCGAACACTGCGGGTAGACCTCAGGGGCCGTGTGGCCTGGCACCAGTACCACGCCCTACATGGCGTATGCCAACTGCGCGGCCAACTCACCATGTCCCCCCGTGACCCACATGTGCCGCCCACGCCCTCCACAGCGGTGCCGGCATGGTACACAAAGCTGCGCCCACGAGCTGTATGACCGAACCCCACGGACTCCGTTCTCCGCAATGAAGTAGGGTATACAGGGCCCCGGGAGAGAACACGACGGCGGGATGGTCGCGCCTCTCAAGAGACGTCCCAGCGTAGAGCTGTGCGCACATGGGACCGGCCGCAGTCGTACCACACCAGGTCATGGGCGGTGAAATATCTCGACCAGTGCCTCTGTCCCATTGCCGCAGACCCAGGGGCACAGCAGGTAGCTTCGGCAATGCAGTATCTGGCCCAGCCTTGGTTCCTGCATCAATGTGCCTTTCTCGGGGCCTCACTGATTGTTTCATTCCGCGACGTGCTAGATGATCCGGTGCGGCAATCACGGCACTGGCACTCCCTTCTGCAACGTGCTAGAGTGTGGACCACCTCCGCAGACCAGCACTACCAAGGGCATAACCGAAGGATTCAGCTCTTTTCGGTGATTAGCTAGTTGTGGGCATCTGAGCGCGCCGCCCACCGGGTGGAGTCCCCTCTGCCTAAACGCCACTGCCGCACAAGGCCCGGCACCCTGGGCCCACGCCCGCCACCGGACATGGCCCTTACAAAGCGACGAAAGCTTGTCACTCTTGAGGACCTATGGGGAATGGCACACACGTGATCCAACATGTCTTAACCCCCTTAAATCTTACACATTATAGGCTTGCCATATGGCGTGGCGGTTTTGCCTACCGCATCAGAGAGCCCTCTGGTACACGCGTGTGAACTCTGGGTCTTTGCCATGTGCCCTGCTTTGCGGGGATCCCCTGTTTCATATGTTGGAGACGCCCACTTTCCCAAGCACAATCTTGAGTACTCTTTGAACTTTTGGAGTCAGCAAAAAAAAACCCCATAATTCCCTTTGGCGTAACCAAAAGGGGGCGGAGGCATCCGGCCCATGACACCATACATGTTGAAATTCATTGAGGGCTCTTTGATCAGTTGTGAGTTGTGCAATCTGCCATTGTAGGCTGCGCTGTGTTTACTAGAGCGGCCTGCCGGGTTTAGCGGACTTGGGTTCGGCGTACCTATTAGCCTGGCGGACTTATCGGCTCAGCGGACCCTCGGCTAGGCGATCGTCCAGCCAGACTTTAAATTTTCGTTTAATCCCCCCCCTTTTTTCTTACTAAAGACGACCCCACCCCCTGTTCACCTCTACCCCCCCCTCTGCCCCGAAAGCCTACACCCAAACACAAGGCGGTACACACACAAGGCAGTGCAAACACAAGAGGCGGGCTGTGGCCACCGCACGAGTCTTGTTATTTGAGGGGTGTGTGGGGGGTGGCCCGCGCGTCGAGCGAAGCGAGCTAGAGCAGGGGGTTGCATCAGGGTGAGGGTTACCTCTAGCGTAATAGTATAGCTATAGCTAGGGGGGGGGGGGAGTAGACCGGACTTTCGCCCAGCCGATTCCCTAGACGAAAGTTCGGCTCGACTTTCAGCTGTTTTTTCTGCCCAAAAGATATGTGGGTAAGGATTGGACCGCACTTTCGGCCAGCCGATTGGCCGGCCGCTGAAGCCTGAGTCCGGTTTAATCTGGTCAGCTCACCAGAGCTGTGTTGCACGTTCTTGTACAGTTGTTGTACAGCTCCCCACAGGGCTCCCAATATTTCCGCCGGTCGGTGATCTACCTTCGAAGAACTGACTTGTACGGACTGTGGGCTCCCGTTGGTTGGCGAATCGCTCAATTTCATCCAGAATGCTCCATTGGAAGTGTCCGTGGATAGAGCTGCACCACTAATCACCAAGAGGCGGGGGTAAAAGCTGAAGGAGTATGCCCAGGGCTGCAACGGGTCAGATGTGGACCGCCACTTTGCTCCAGCTACACTTGCCTCCCGGCCTTCCGTGCACTTCAATGCAGTTCCAATCCGGCTGTGCAATGACCAAGGGCGCACCGTGCGCTGTGCGAAAAGTCGGCTGTTTTACCACCGGTAGCCTTGGGTCCCATGGTTCTGAACTCTGCACCCCCTATGCTTCTGTAGGTGGGTGGTTTTCAGGGGTTTTCCCGGGATAACCAATGTTATAATTGGCACTGTGCGCGCTCTGTGCGAGAACGCCCCCCAAGGGGGGGGGGGGGGGGGGGCAAGGGCTTTTGTGCCCCTGGGCCACATTGCACCAGTTCTTCCCCAAATTGTTTGGAGGAGTGTTTGCCCATGTTGCAGTGGAATGTCTTGAAAATGCACCGAGCACACTTCTTTTCTGGCTAAAGTACAAGCAAAGGTACTAGTACCGCTACCTACAGTTTTGCTTGTATGCTTGTTGCTTGGATATCTATGGTTTTCGCCACTTTTGATGCAACCTTGCCACATAGTCCCCAACACTTGATTAATGAGGCACCGTTTTGCATGTGCCTCCCAGCCCTACCAGAGCCCATTTTGATGTCGGCCCACCGTTTTTGACGCAAGCTGTCCACAAAAGCCTCAGCTCTTGGACTGAATTAAACACACAAACAATGTGTTGGAAGCAAACATCATGAGTGCACTGGCAGATGGCAGATTGCAGAGATTGTAGAGATAGCCTACGTTAGACTCATTGCAAACCCCTCAGCAATGGCACAGGCAGGAAAGTGGTGAGAAAGGCTATGTGCTATTGTTATGGCCTCAAGCCCCAGTTGTGCAATTTTGGGTAAGTCCCCCCCCCCCCCACCCTGTCAAATAGCTACCCCCTTGTCCAGGCTACAGCGGGCATAGGGACCGTATTAATTCCGTACCTAATTTGATTTGGTACAAATGTTGTGCAGCCACATAAGACATGGGTTTGGTCACAAATTTGCCAGTTACATAGAGTCATGGACACATTTGTTGTGAATGTTTGCCCACTTGAACCCACATAGCTCTGATTTTGGGGATATTTGTGCATTATATCCCCCTTGCTCGCACCAGCTCACCATGTACCTGGTACGTGTGAGGTACGGCCTTGTCCAAGCTACAGTAGGCGTAGGGACCGTATTAATCTGGGATCATTCCGTTGTTATTACAAGGGGGGGGGGGGGATTTCAGCCACGCATGCCATCCCTTTGTCTAAGCCCCCCTTCCAGCAGGGAACGCATTCTACCGATCGGTACCCAAATTAACACAGGACCAAGTGTGATGTAAAGGGGACTTTTCTCTATTTCAATGTACAAACCAGGCAGAGTTCTACGGTGAGAGCCTCAGGGTTGTGGTGTCCGATACCTCATGGCAAAAGACCAGCATCATCCCGTATCCCTGCGGCAGGCCAGTCCCTCACACTGGGGTGCACTGCCTTTTTCGGTTGATACCAAGGAGGATGCTGCCTGGTTGTCAGCCACACTCTACAGGAGAGGCAGGACCGCAATACACATTATTGACTCACCAACACTGTGTGGGTCTGTTTGGCTGTGGAATGTTCTCTTTTTGTTCTTTGGGCACACCAGCTTCGAAGTGAGCTCTCGGGAAACCCCCATGCATAAAAAAAAGTGACATGCAGTCGACCAGCAGTGAGAGTTTGCCAGACGCCACCGGAAGATACCGGATGTTGTGGGGACAATCGTAGCATTGAACAGCCCTGATTTTTGATTCCGAGAGATGTCTTGACTGTCTTCTCATGAGCGGGCTTCGCTGGCTTGCCACGGCCCAAAAAAGTGAAAAAGCAGTGCCATGGGCCCAATCATTGATGCGGCTTCACTTTTTCACGTGTGTTTTCAACAAGAGTTCTACAACGCCCGACGCACAATGATGTGCATGGGTGGTATAGGGCACGCATTGAGCATTTGTTTGGACAATTGTTGCATTGGGGTTTGGTTACCCCCCCCCCCTTGTCTTTCCCCACCCCTTGTCCTTCCCAGGGGGGGGCGTGGGGGACCGTCACTTGGTCAACCCAAAATTTTTCATTACGGCTCACTGTGTTGTTGTGTGGGTGATTGTGTTGTGGGGCAGTGCCACTTTGATCCCTTGTACTCATAGCAGGACATTTTGCTCACTGCCGCTGAAATGGAACTTGACAGCACAACCATGTTCCCCCCTGGGTGAGCATGCGCAAGAGTTCCAGGTCAAGTAGAGGAGGACCAAGAAATTTTACACCGAGCCGGTCAAGGAGTAGGTCTCTGTACGTTGGCAGCCCTTTGAACGCTTCTTATGCTGAATTCTTTCGTTTTATGCTGCAATTTCTGTGCTTGCAAATGTGCGTGTACGGTGGTAGTGTGGTTCCCCAGGGGGGATTGGGGACCGTCACTTGGCAACCATCCCTGGAGCGGGTGGTGGGGGACCGTCTTCCTTTGGGTGGGAGGCTGATGTGTGTGCGTTATGTTGTCAGAAGCACTCCACCATATTGCGACGAATGTATTGATGCCCACTTTTGTGGGAAACAAGTTGTTTATTAGCCAATACATGATGGATACATGTTGTCGTTGAATTCAGTTATTCCGACTTATACTAGGTGCTTTGTAGGGAAGGTTTGCGGTCCGCTTTGGTCGACTTGGGGGGCTCCTCTGGGGGAGGGTAAACCAATGTTTTGCCAAAAACATATGTTTTGCATTCCGGTTCAGGTCTGTTTATATTTTATTGAGACCGCAGCGAGGCACCATGACTCAATAGCAGTGGTGCACCCAAAGAACGTCGAGCAGGAGTCTCTAAAATTCAGGATGTGGTGCCTAGGGCCTTTCGAGACTATCCAGAAGCAGCATCAATTCCATGACAGCAAGGGGGAGTGGTTGCTGCAAGAGCAGGAACGTATCGTCGAGATGGCGGTGGGAGCAGACACGGTCACGGAATTTGCCAACGTCATGGGTCTGGGGCACATGGACAAGGACACGTTCCTAGCGGCGCTACGGTGCTACGCGATACGAAAGGAGCTGGTGGCTGACTACGCAGGAAAAAGGTTCGTGCCTGCAGGGCCTGTGGACTACAATGTGGTTACCGCGGACATTGAGGCCAAACGGCTGCCGTCACCAACAGGACAGGGCCTGAGTGCGCAGCAGGTGGCTGAGCTGGTGCTGATGCTGGCAACGACGAAGCTCGAAAACGAGAGATTGAGGGGTGCTGGCATTCCGAGGCTGACCAGATAGCAGTTGGAACGCCTCATCGCGGAGAGCCTGCCATACCAATGGATGCAGACGCTGGCGGTGGCGTTGAAGGCCTACTCTGCGACGGACGCCAACTGGGATGCGCACGAGCTGGCCAAAGCCATGTGGACGGTGGTACACGAGGAGCTCCGCAACAAGTGCCAAGGCAGGACATCACACCTGCCCATCCCACAAGGCACAGGGGCGACAACGCCTGGAACCGTAGGACCGCCAATCGGCACGGTGGTCAGAGCACTAGGAGGACAAGCCGTGGTCGGAGCCCCACAGGGGGGGGCGCAATGCTACTCGTGCGGACAGCTTGGACAATGGGCACGCCAATGCCCGCAGGCGGCGGTCACGAGAAAGTTACACCAGCCACACGTACAAGCCAAAATATCACAAGTGGGGGATCAAACGATCCTCACTAGCAATAAGGGATGGACGTTTGATCTGAACGGCCCCCCACCCGCGATCTGCAGGCGATGCGGACAACCCCATTGGGAAATGTTCCCATGTGGGGCTCAGGGGCGCATATCACTGCTGCCGGCGTCTGTGACGGACACGCAGGCGGGTGACTAGATGGAGCCCGCGGGGCCAGACGGAACGAACGACGCGGTGCTCCGCATGCTCCAGGGCATGCTCCAGACGAAGGCGATGAACCCAGATTCCCAGCAATGACATCGTGCCAGCGGGGACCCCCGGGACGCAACCCACGGGGCCACCACGGTCGGTATGGCCTGGGAAGCCCACGACAAAGTCATGCACACCGGGACGGAGGAGTGGGGCACCGTGGGCACAGGCATGGCCATCACAGGAGTGGAGGCCAGCTTGTCCAAGACGTACATGCAGGAAGTATGGGGAGCAATACGGGGATGCGCCACCGACCTACCGCTGGCCCAGGCAATCGCACCTCGCTTCGGGGAGCTGGCACTACCTAAGAGAGGAATATCAGCGGCCAAGAACTTGGTGGCAGGCGTCAGGATTTTGGAACGCCTGCAACTCACACCAGCCACCATCACGGACCCCCACAGGCTGCAGCTGCGATCGGCAAGATGGATAGAGCAGAGGACCGACCAAGGATATGGGCGACAATGGAGGATTTCCAAACCCTAGCGGAGCACAGAGTACATTGGGCCTGGGCCAAGGTGTTCTTTGTGGTCGGCATGGCGGTCACCCTATGCCTCAGGGTGTCAGACATTGCACTCCTGCGATGGGGATGGCTGGGACACAAGAATTGGATGGTGTTCTTCGACTACAAAGTGGCCAAAGAAATGTGTGCCCAGCCCATACCGCCCTTCTGCGAGAGGTGGCGTGCATGGCTGTTCGAACACAGACGACCCCACCATCATGACGATGCCCTGCTCCTGCCAGAAGGGACAGACACGCTGCGGAAGCTACAACAGGAGATGTTCAAGGGAACGGGATGCAGCCTCACTAGCTGGCACCCGTGGAAGCGAATGGGGGCAGCATGCTTCCGAGCGCTGGGCGGAACCCTATAGGCCCTTACCATATGGGCACGGTGGCGCACACCTCGATAAGCGGCCCGTTACGCAGCACACCCACCGGCATGGAAGATGCCCACCAGGGTGCTCCTGCCGCGACCCACGGGGAATACCGGACACTTCACGAGAGATTGCGAATGGCAGTGGATGCCACAGGTCGCAAACGCACGGTGACACGTCCCATGGCTCCATCTCGTCATCCCGTGTCGCCTATAGCTTTGTGACGATGTTTTCCTCGGCTGTGGTCTGTCTGGCCTCGTTGCCGCTCCGCTCCCGTACGAACACCACCAGGTCTCGTAGAAGGCCGTGGATCGTTCTGGCTCTCCCCTTCTTGCTGGCCATCTTTTCCGCTACCGCCTGCATAAGGGTTGCCACGTCCGTCTGCGGTCCCCGCTGTACTGGCGGCAATGATACAGAGAGTACACGCAGACGGGCTAATTGACCGGGTCCAGGATGGCAGGATGCCCAATGCGAAAGCCTTCACTAAATACAAGTTGGCCTCCAAAGGGGCAATGATTATAAATATGGTGCCACTCAACGCCAGATGCGCAGCTACGGGACAGCGCATCAGGCTGCCCACCCTCGAGAACCTGGGCGACACGTTTCGGGAAGCGGCACGCAACTCGCGGACAATGTGGTTCTGCAAGCTGGAGGTGGCGAACATGTTCTGGTCATGTTGGGTGCCAGAGGAGGAGAAAAACACTATCAGAATTGGAGTGATGGACGAGGTTTGGGGATTCCACGGCTTGCCATTCGGCTGGACCCACAGCCTGGTGATCGCGACTAAGCTTTTGGCAAAGACGCTGAAAAATTCGACATGCTGGATATACCGCCCGTGCAGTATGTGGATGACATTCTGGTGTACGGATTCAACAGAGACCGGGTCAAAGAAGCAGGACGGAGGCTATGGAGACTGCTGGAACAGGATGGCTGGCTCTGCAGTCCGAAATCACAGCTGGAGCCGTCCACCGTCATTGATTGGATGGGCAAGACACTGGACGGACAGGCCTAGAGTTTGCAGTCCTCGGCGGGGTATGTGGCAGGCATGGTGAACATGTGGATCAAGTTGGCGACCCTGGGATACTGCCAGAAGACACTCAGGCGACTGCTGGGCAAGCTGGCGTGGGCCGACTGCCCGTCTCGTGAAACGAGCCCGCATACCAGTGGCCCATTAGCCTGGATGATGTGGGGGCCGCAAAATGCCAAGTACACGCCGCCCAAGGTCCCTGAAAGTGCCCCACAACGATCGGGCCGTGGATGGTGAGCAACCGATTGGTGGGCAAGGAGGTACACATGTACATGGACGCAGCGGAATGGAAGTCTACATACATGGTGGGGGTATGGGCAGATGACGCCGGTGCCAGACTGTGGGAGGCACCACCGACGGTATGGAACCAACAGGCGGCGGAACTGCTGGGTGTCGAGAAGGCGGTCAAAATGGCGGCATACCGAGGCATGAAGGAGTTGAACCTGGGTGTCGACCATCTGGCGGCAGTCTGGGCGGTGATGAACAGGCGCTCGAAAATACATCACAGAGACAGAGCCACGGTGGTGCGCAGGATCCAGCAGACACTGAGATGGAGCGGCATGGCGCTGTGGCTGACATATGTCCCCTCGAGGTGGAATCCAGCGGACTCCATCTCCTGTGTGTGGAGCAGTGGCCTGCGGGCCGTGATTGAAGCACGCGCATGCAGCCGGGTGCTGCGGAAGTTGCAGTGGGCACCGTGCTCAGATATGGGCACCACGTCTTATAAGAGCTAGGCAGGACAGGCCTCAGCCCATGATATATGACTCTAACATGCTTTTATGACTGCTAGTTACAACAACCAGTGTACTGCGTGTAACGGTGTGAAGGTTGCATGGGTAGAGTTGTACATTGACTGACCGGAGACAGTTCAGTTTGCAAGGATAGCAGTGACTGCAATGTTTGGCTTTGCAGGGAGGAGGGTGCAGACGCAAAACCAATGTTTTGCCAAAAACATATGTTTTGCATTCCGATTCAGGTCTGTTTATATTTTATTGACCCACCCACCCACCCGTGGGTCGTGGCCCTCTGCCCACCCACCCACCCGCGGGAGCCTGTGTCTACTTTGAGCCGCCATCGTTGCGGCAGTGCAGCCGAGTGTGGCTATTACCCGGGCATGGGTAGAGCTGTACATGGACTGACCGGAGACAGTTCAGTTTGCAAGGACAGCAGTGACTGCAATGTTTGGCTTTGCAGGGAGGAGGGTGCAGACGCAAAACCCAGGGCTAAAGTTGGGATAGTTAATACAAAAGTAGCGTGCCGGACGCGCGCTGGGCAAACACCCCCCCAGAAACCATGGAGCCTAATCTAGCCACAAAGGATTTCATAGCAATGCTCAGTGACTGTGCTTCCCTTTTGCACATTTGTGCCCTTGCCAATCTGTGTCTGGGATTGATGACCAATATGCCAAATTCGATTTCTGTAAAGAAATGACACGCTTTGTGCTGGTGTTGCTTAGGGAATGTTGTGTGAACCATCTCCGCACGATGCAACGTATTGGTTTCTTTTGGGGCACCCTAAGCACAGTCCAGTAGCCTGCAGGGTACCAAGCACCCAAACTCCGGAGTTGGTGGCAATGGAGGATAGATGCTCACATTTTGTATCTACAGTTCAGGAACACCCTACAATCCTCCACAACCGACATGAACCCTTTAAGGCCCCCCACAACCTCAACAGTCCTCCAGCCACCGAACGAATCCTCCACACCCGCAACAAACATAACAGTCCACTCTGTATTTCACAGGTTTCAGCGATGTCTTGTGTGCCCAATGCAGGCCCTCAGGCCAAGGTCTGTGCCCTGCAGCAGCCTCAGCAGAAGGCGATTGTACTCTGCATGGCCACCGTTGTAGCACTTGTGGTTGCAGTGGGGCCTGGATTTGGGGTGCCCACCCCTTCCACATTGTCACAGGCCACACCCACCGTCCGCAGGCACGGGATGTTGTCTGTGGGCCGTGCTGCTGCAAAGCACAGATCAGGTGCTGGAGCTTGCGGTGACCCGTGGGATGCAACCGCTGACGCCGCGTCGACGTCGGGTGTTCCCCGAGGGAACATTGATTGGGAGGTGTCAGAGCGCCACACGCATGTGCATGATGATGCACGGCACTCACTAATGAGTGGAGGGTTGATTGTGGTGGGTTTTCTGGCGGCAGTGCTGAGTGTCTGCCTCAGGAGTCATTGGCACAATGCAGCACCGATTGCAGTGATGTCAACAGGTGGCAAGCGATCTGGTAATGGTGGTAGGTGGGAGAAGGTGAAGCGTGCCTTGGAGACGTACCAATTATTGCACGATGACCTTTATGTTCGCCGCGGTTTTGTCGTCCCAGTTCATCCTGATTGGCCAGAAGACCTGTGGGGCATGAAACTTGGCTTTGCTGTATACAACATCAGGAACAATGGAACCTACTCTACCCACAGAGCTGAGCTCGAGGGGATGGGCTTTGACTTCGATTCACAAAGCACTGCCCATGGGTGGGAGAATGTGAAGCGTGCGTTATTGGCATACAAGTCATTCCATGGTGACCTTCTTGTACCCGTTAGTTTCGTCATCCCAGAGAATGCTGATTGGCCAGAAGACCTGTGGGGCATGAATCTTGGCCTTACTGTGAACAGCATTAGGAACCAAGGAACCTACTCTACCCACAGAGCTGAGCTCGAGGAGATGGGCTTTGACTTCGATTCACAAAGCACTGGCCGTGGGTGGGAGAATGTGAAGCGTGCGTTATTGGCATACAAGTCATTCCATGGTGACCTTCTTGTTCGCCAAGGTTTCGTCATCCCAGAGAATGCTGATTGGCCAGAAGACCTGTGGGGCATGAAGCTTGGCTTTGCTGTATACAACATCAGGAACACAGGAGCCTACTCTGCTTACAGAGCTCAGCTCGAGGAGATGGGCTTTGACTTCAATCCACAACGCATTGTTCATGGGTGGGAGAATGTGAAGCGTGCATTATTGAAATACAAGTCATTGCGCGGTGACCTTCTTGTTCCCTACCGTTTCGTCATCCCAGAGAATGCTCATTGGCCAGAAGACCTGTGGGGCATGAAGCTTGGCGTTACTGTGAACAACATTAGGAACAAAGGAATCTACTCTACCCACAGAGCTGAGCTCGAGGGGATGGGCTTTGACTTCGATTCACAAAGCACTGCCCATGGGTGGGAGAATGTGAAGCATGCGTCGTTGGCATTCAAGTCATTGCGTGGTGACCTTCTTGTACCCGTTAGTTTCGTCATCCCAGAGGATGCTGATTGGCCAGAAGACCTGTGGGGCATGAAGCTTGGCCTCACTGTATACAGCATTAGGAACCAAGGAACCTACTCTACGTACAGAGCTGAGCTCGAGGAGATGGGCTTTGACTTCGATTCACAAAGCACTGGCCATGGGTGGGAGAATGTGAAGCGTGCGTTATTGGCATACAAGTCATTCCATGGTGACCTTCTTGTTCGCACAGGTTTCGTCATCCCAGAGAATGCTGATTGGCCAGAAGACCTGTGGGGCATGAAGCTTGGCTTTGCTGTATACAACATTAGGAACCAAGGAACCTACTCTGCTTACAGAGCTGAGCTCGAGGGCATGGGCTTTGACTTCGATTCATAAAGCATTGCCCATGGGTGGGAGAATGTGAAGCGTGCGTTATTGGCATACAGGTTATTGTGTCGTGACCTTCTTGTTCGCCAAGGTTTCGTCATCCCAGAGAATGCTGATTGGCCAGAAGACCTGTGGGGCATGAAACTTGGCTTTGCTGTATACAACATCAGGAACAATGGAACCTACTCTACCCACAGAGCTGAGCTCGAGGAGATGGGCTTTGACTTCGATGCACAAAGCACTGGCCATGGGTGGGAGAATGTGAAGCGTGCGTTTTTGGTATACGAGTCAATGCGTGGTGACCTTCTTATACCCGTTAGTTTCGTCATCCCAGAGAATGCTGATTGGTCATCCCAGAGAATGCTGATTGGCCAGAAGACCTGCGGGGCATGAATCTTGGCCTTACTATATACAGCATTAGGAACCATGGAGCCTACTGTACGTACAAAGATGACCTGGAGCAGATGGATTTTCGCTTTGAATCGCAGCTCGGCCTGATTGCAGATGCGGCGATTCTGGGTGTTGAGTACGAAGAGCAAGTGCGCAGTGCCCTACAAAGAGGAACTTGCATATCTGCAACTCCAATAGACAGTACAAGTGCAGATCTGCTTCCGATACCGCTTCCGGGCAATAGTGGGGCTGATGTGCGGCGGTTTGAAGACATTGTTGAGGTCGTTCCGGATGATGTTGTGGGCGACCCCATTCTTTGGATTCCCACGAAATGCAACTTCGCAGCCATCGATTGCGTTGTGACCTGCGGAAAGGACGTGTTCTTCATCCAGATTACCCTTTCCCAAAGGCATGACATCGTTTTGAGATCTGTGAATGGGAAGGAGGGCCTGCTCACGATGGTGGAGGCACTGGAAACGTGCGGGTTCGAAGTTGGAAGGCAGCAGGGGATTCGTTTCGTGTGGATCACGCCGGAGCCGTTTCAAGGGAGCAGCTTTCCCTTACGTGGTGACCTAAATGATGGTGATAAGACTCTTGCAGGAGCCACAAAGCAGTACAACTGCATCATTCCAATGGCATGCGATGCCGAACCCACGGAACCCAAGGCGATGTAGACGTGATGCACCGTGCTCATGCGCATTGGTCGACACGCAGGCTTGCTTCTCTGCCCCCCACCTCCCAACGACGGCTGTGTTCCGTTGGTTTAGCCATTGGCTGCCGGGCTGCCGTCGCTCCCGGTCTGTAATTGGGTATCCGGGTTTGTGAGGGCCTCCTGTACCATTGGTTTGGTTCGTGCAGACAATGTTTTCAGAGTGTTTTCAAATACAATCCCACGATTTAGTGGCTGATGCAAATGCTGTGTGTCCGTGTGTGTGTGTGTGGGGGGGGGGGTGTTAGTAACAAGCAACACTTTTCGGTACCATCACTGCCGCTTTGCCCTTTGCTGCCTTCGGGGGCTAGACAATGTACCCGACTCGTCGACTGTTTTGAAGAGGATTTGCCACATCATGTGCTCGTGAATCTCCGCCAAAGGGGGGGCATTGTGCGGTTATCCACAAACGCCTGCCGTCTCCCTCAAGACATAAGGTCCGGATCAGGACCTTCCGCATCTGTGTACCAATGCTCTTTGAAAGAGCATTTTGATTGCATATGCGCAATACCCCCTTATCTCTGGAGTGTAATCGATGGACTGGATCGGATGTGTGCAGCTCCCGCTGGTCCGTTTGGTATCTCTGGAGTGTAATCGCAAATGTGCACGATTGAAGGGCAGATTCCCATACCGGATCAGCACCAAAGTCCAGGTAGAAAGCTTTGCTGCCGAGGGCCGCATGCGTATGGCCCGTTTACAGAAGGCGTTTTCTGTAGCAAGACCATAAACGTTCCATTGCCTGTGAGACCGCTCACCTGCTGACTTCTACACTACCAGTCTACTTCAGAATCACGGTTAGAAGGTGCTGAATCAGAACCTGAAGCAGCATTTGTCTTCCGCCTCTTCACACCCTTATCCTTTCGCCCACCATGCAAATTGCGGACCCGCCGCACTTTTCGCAACTGGGACATGGTGTCTGCAACAGAGGGAAGAAGTGATATGAGTGGAGTGACCAAAGAACCCTGCTATACTGCGACAAAAGCGCGGGAGGAAAAAATTGGCCCAAATGAAAAAAAGTTCCCGGATCCCTGATTCCACTGGGGCTTCAATGCTTCGGCGGAAGAGGAAGACCCAATGCACCCCGTTCCTTGTGAGGGGGTGCCAGGGCGTTGCTTTAGGCAGGACCCCGCTGCCCTGGACCCCCTTCCCCCCTCCCCTCACTCCCACTCACACATCCACAGCCCCAGCCCCCAGGGGCGACGCTGCAGTACAATCCCCCCATTTCGCCGCTTTCCAGTACCGCCGGTGACCCTTGCAGAGCACACACACACAGCGATGGTGTGGGCGGCTCCTGATCGCTTGTCCTTCTCCAAATGGGAGCAGGCACGAGGCCAGAGGGGTCTGCCATTGTCTGAGGGTCCCTAGCTCCGCCACTCAATAAACCCCCCCCCCCCCCCACTACCCACACAAATGGTGTCCTCTCTGATGTGTCCGACCCAAGTAGTGACCTGTCATCCAGCTCAGATTCTTGTGGTTTCTCCTCTAGTTATGAAGAGGATGACATTGGTGAGTCCAGCTCAGGTGAGTTGAACTCTGATTGGTCTTCAGCAAACAATTTGATAACAATGAGCATTCGTCCGTGTTTCCTGTCTGTGTAGCCTGGTGGTGTTTAGGTGAGGGCACAATGTATGGACCCAAAAAGATGAGTTGATTACCTGTCTTTAGACATTATGACAAATGTATATGCTTAATGGGTCAGTGGGGTGCATTTTTGCAATTCCTGGTGGATATGGTTCATTTCGGCAAGGGGGGGGGGGGCTGACCCCCTCCCCCCCTCCCCTAGACCCCCCCCCCTCCCCCCCTCATGCACATGTCGTCCGGGTCGGTGGCCACGTTTCCCCACCATTTGTTTCTCGGGGGGAGGGCGGGGGGGGTTGGCGGTGTTTTGGGCACTGCTTCATGGCGTTTGGCGCCCCTTCCCCATTTTGGTCGCCTGCGAGGAGGCGGACCGTGGCACACCCCCACCAATGCCGGTTTCAGTACCGAACATGCTCCTCAGTGCTCCTCAGCACAGCAGGAATCACCTTGGTTAAGAACGGGTAAAACTGCACATTGTGCTGGATGCACCCAAATGGGACATCCAGGCACATGACTCATGACCATGAGATACTGAATTGCATGGGGGTGTGGGGGGTACAGGGAGGAGAGAGGCATAAGCTTTGTCACAAGGATGGGCACAGAGGCTGGGGAGGCGTGCGTTTTGGTTGGGGTGTGCCGGTGGTGACGGCGCGACCATTTGACAACATCTGTGGGAACGGTGTTGTGTTGTCGTCGGGATTGGTCCTCCCGCGCCGGGTACCTTTGCAGACGTACTTGTTTGGAACCACCAAGGGCCACAAGGGGCCAAGGGCCATTTCAAAGATGATGAAGTGGGTCGGTTACAAATGCCATTGAGGCTGGCACTTGCTGTCAGGACCCGCTTCGAGTGACGGGCCCCGGGCGGCGATAACCCCCCCCCCCCCTGCCCACAAACGCGGGAGGCGTTTGACTCCCCTGTTGTGCATGCTCTCAATTGGACAAAAGGCTGGCTCTTGCAATTGTGTCGTGCTGTTGATTGTGCTACGTTTGTGGGAAAAAGGGATGTTTACACAATTTTTGTGGCCAAAGGGTTTGTATGCACATGCTTTAAGAACCCCCCGTCCTCATCCCCAGCACCTGCTCGTCTCTTCTTTGGTCTGTCTCCCTTTCCTTGCTTTCGGGGTGCACTTGACGGTTCTCAGGTTCTCTTGTGTGCCCAATGCAGGCCCTCAAGCCAAGGTCTGTCACTACCTGATGTGGCCACATCACAAAAGGGTTTTGACTTTGATACCAATTTCCTGGTGCAGGAATCCACATTCAGGTACATGAGGGTACCTGATAAATCTACATGGGCGCAGCGATACGTGTCAGATCCACTACCACGCCATTGTGGGATCATCGTAGCACTGGACAGCTCTGAACCTTGATCCCGAGAGGTCATCTCGAGTATTGTGAAGTGAGCAGGCTACGCCAGCTCATCTTAGTCTGACCCCCCCCCCAAAAAAAAGAATGTACATGGGCACAGCGATGTTGCGAACTCAATCATTGCCCCGTCTTCCTGAGTGTCTTTTTTACTTTTCATGTGCCGCATCATGGGATGTGGCTCATAATGTCGGCCACTTGGTCCTCCTGAATGCCGTTGCCCTCTTGGAGATGGCCCTGCCCTAGGCTTTGCCGACACGGGGCTGGTTGGACACCAGTTCGAAGGTTGCGCCTCCCACCATCTCTCTTCCCATCCATCGCCGCGCACAACGGGAATGCGTAATGGCGAAGCTACGGTTGACTGGCAGCAACGAGGGTGGGATTTCGACCTTGCCACGGAGCCTTGCGTGCTTCTGGCCGGGGGGCGCAGCATCAACTGCGTGCACGTGCGGGCCCCCGTGATGTACTACGGAGGCGGCGATGGCATCATCCGGGCCTGGGACCTGGAGCTCGGCTGCCACACGCTGCTGTTCGAGGGGCACCGCGGCTACATCAGCTCCATCGCCACGGACGAGGCCTGCGACTACATGTTCTCGGCGTCGTACGACCGAAGCGTGCGGATTTGGCAGCTGTTCCCCAGCCGCACCCAGGGCCAATGCCGCGAGGTGCTGCGGGACCACCACCACTGCGTCGCGCAGGTGGAGGTGCGGTGCATCCGCTCGCAGCCGTTCCTCTTTTCCGGGGGGATGGACCGGATGGTCCTGGGCTATGCCCTGCACCAGGACAACAAGTTGACGCACTTCTTCAAAGGGGACGAGAACCTCCCAACCTCCCACCCTCCCCTCCGTCTGCAAAGGAGGGGCCTCGCCCCGCCCTCACCGGTGGTATGTGCACGACTGATACCGCGATTAGTTCTGTCACAATAATGCGGCGTGGAGTGCAGTTCAGGTGCGGCCCCGGGCACTGGGGCGTGGGCAGGGGGGTCCAGAGGGGGTGGGGGGGCTGTAGTTCACTTCCGGACCAGACTTGCCACGAGCGTCTGCCAAGCCAGGCACCACCGAGCGGATCTGGGCCCCACTGAGCCATGCACCGGATACAACACGGGGGGGGCGACTCCGCGGGTCCTAGGACGCCAACTATCCCTGCCCCCCCCCCCCCCCCAGGGGCCTTCGGCCAACAGTTAGTTGCCAAAGGTGTCGCCCTCAGGCATCCATGGGCGCCTAAGGCGCCCGATGCTCCATGAACACCAAAGGTGCCCTAAGGAAAATTTTGTCCAATTTGCACCCCAACACTATCCTTAAACCCAACCTTGACTCTAACACCCACCCCCAACCCTCAGCCTACTCCTATCCCTACACCTAACCCTAACCCTAACCCTAGCCCTAACCCTAGCCCTGGCTCTCACCCTAGGCTAGGGTCAGAGTGAGTGTTGGGGTCCAAAATGGAGAGCAATGATGTGGCAAAAGCAGCCATGAACGAAATTGGAGGGATCTTGTTCAGCCCAATCAACATGGCTGGCATGGCCAAACCAACTAGCTGCAAAGGTTAGGGTTAGGTTTATGGTGATGCCACGGGGGGGACGTCCCCTCGGTTCTGGTACGCGACTCCCCCCCCCCCCCCCCCTCCCCCCCCTCCCTGCCCTCCGGGCCCACTTAGTTGCCAAGGGTCAACAGCTACTGGCCATACATATCGTGGCGCCGAAGGCGCCCGAAATTTTTTTTTTACATTCCCCTTGCCCATTTTGTCCACTTTGCACCCCCACACTACCCTTGAACCCAACCTTGACTCTAATGCCCACCCCAACCCTCAGCCTACTCCTAATCCTACCCACAAACGCTACCCTTGACCCTAACCCTAACCCTAGCCCTAACCCTAACCCTAACCCTAACCCTAACCCTAGCCCTAACCCTAGCCCTAGCTCTCACCCAAGGCTCGGGTTAGAGTGAGTGTTGGGGTCCAAAATGGAGAGCAATGATGCCCCCCCCCCCCCCAACCCACCACCCCAAACCGCCCCACCTGGACCCCCCCCGGCCGACCCTCCCAACCGCCCCCCCCCCCCCCCATCGCCCCTCCCTGAACCCCCCCCTCCAATGCCCCCCCCCCCCCCCCCCCCCCCCCCCCCTGGGGGCCTTCGGCCCACTTCTACTGGGGGGGGGGTCGCGTCTAAAAGCGAGGAGACGTCCCCCCCGTGGGTGATGCTATGGTTAGAGGGAGGGCAAGGGGAGGTAAGGGGAGCCTGTGCCCCCCCCCCCCCCCCCAACACCCCAAATCACCTCACCTGGACCCCCCCCCCCCCAACCCACCCTCCCGGAGCCCCCCCCCCCATCGCCCCTCCTAGACCCCCCCTCCAATGCCCCCCCCCCCCCCCCCCCCCCCCCCCAAGGGGCCTCCGGCCAACAGTTAGTTGGGGGGGTAGTTGGCGTCCAGAACCGAGGGGTCGCCCCCCCCGGGGGATACAACAGGTTCCTACTGAGTTCTGGATGTCAGTGGGGCAAGTATTACTGAGTGGCACACAGCACAGGGCCGATTCCTAAAGAGACCCAGATTCCCTGCCAGACGCCAGTGGCATGTCTGTTCCGGACCCGAAGCCCAGCGGTGTGGGCAAGGGGGGTCCAGAGGTGCGGGGGGGAGGGGGCGTGAAAAATTTTCTCGGGTTTGGGGGTTTCTATGCCTCAGTCCGCACTCCCTGAGGGCTGTCCTGTAGGAACGAGAGACTTCATCTTATTTTATGCACTGAGGCCTAAAGTTATCGGTGGCAGGATTCGGTTAAAGGACGGCGGTTGACACTCAGCCGACGGAGGGCGGTGCTTGACTGACGGCAGTTGATGACCAACCGACGGCGGTTGGCCGATGGTCGACTGCAGTTGATCGCCGGCTGGCGCTCTGCGGAGGCTCGAGGGTACTGGGGGCCAGCAGTTTCATCTTTTTCTCATGAAGACAGCCCCCCCAAAAGCCTTGCAAACCCGACTTCCCTGTGGCACTGCGGTGCTGCTGCACTGATTCTGCGGGGCCGCTGTTAAGTGCCACGGACGGACGGACAGGGCAGGGAGAGGGGCGGGGGAGGGGCTAGAGCCCTTGAAAACTGGGGGGGGCTCTGGGCAAGAAAGTCAGTTGAGGGGCCATTCATCAATCTCTGCTCAAGGCCCCAACACTTTCTTTTAAGGGGTGGGGGTTTTGAATGTCGCCTTTGGTGTGTTATTCTCGTCTGCAGCGGGCGGCGCCTACTGGCCGATCTTCATTCGATGCCCTTCCCTTGGACCCTTTCCCTCCACAGGCGGTGGTGCCCATGGGCCTCTCACCGCCTTGTGTCCTTCCTCTTCCTCCTTGGCCACTCCTTCCCTCTCCAGTTCCCTTTTCCCTTGGTTGGTTGTGCCAATGGAGCCCCGGACTTTACCTGGTTCACTGCTCTGTGTCAGGTCCACACAGAGGAGGGCAACAGCCCTCGCCGTTGCGGAGTGGGGGGTGAATGCAGGGGAAATGATGATTTTTCTGGACTCCCGCAATGCGCGGATTCCAGACGATCAGTCTCAATTCTTTTTCGAATTTTAGGGTCCGGATGACCTCCCAGGCCTGGGGGTCGGTCCCGGTTGAATTTTGGGGCTCTTGCCAATGGAGCCCGTTTTGGAGGAGGGGTTGCCTCAGCATACCACCCATTGGATGCGCATGCGACGGTGCACCACGTCCACCGCCGTCACGCTGTACTCTGTGCCATGGTCACCCGTCTACAACGCCCGCCGTCCTCCGCAATCCACTGGCATCCAGCCCCCCCCCCCCCTGCTTCCCCCGTCTCTCCCTCGCCCCCCCCCCCCTGCTTCCCTTTTCACTCTCTCGCGTCCCCCCACCCTCCCCCCGCCCCCATACCAATAAAGCAGCCGAATGAAATCTATCAAAGGGGTTTTGGAGGTCGATTTTAGGCGCATACACTTTTTTGGGGGCCTCTGACCCCCCCCCCCCGTATAGTATCAACCAACCACTATGCAAAGGCCTGGTGCGGCATGACGCCTGGTTGCGTTGCTGTCTGCAGCCGGCGGCGCCTATTGGCCCCGCGCCACTCACCGCTGCCCTTCCGTTGATCCCTTTCCCTCCCGTCGGCGGTGGTGCCTATTGGCCCTTCACCACCCTGTGCCCTCCCTCTCCCTGCCTTTCCCTCGGTTTAGGAGGGGATTGGGGTTCGATCCACAGATTTGGACCTGGCTGATCTCCGGTACCGACTACGCATCATCCCGATTCCCTGAGGAAAAATTTTCTGATGTGGGGGGTTAGGGGGGGGATCAGCCAAAACCCCAGGGAGGAACAGGGCACCTGGGCCGCACTGAAACACAGCGAGGCAGGCTATGGACGGCCTGTGGACAGAGGTGTGTGGGCAGCAAAAACAGTCAAACGACCCCGGCAACAACCAGCACATCCTCAATACGCCAACTATTGGGCACCGCTGACACGCAAACGGCACACCATGTCACATCCAGCACAGCCCCGGCACACCAACCACTGGGCTCCGCAAACGCGGAAACGACACCGGCAGGAGCACCGGCCGCAGCGGCCGACAGAACGCAGCGACCCGACGCAACATGCGAAGGGAAGAACGGGTGACCGTCCAGGGCCCCGTAAAGGAGCAACAACCGGACGGAATGTCACACAGGGGGGGAGGCAGTTTGACCCCCCCCCCCCAAGTATGACGAAGCAAAGGCCTGTGCCGAATCCCCCCCCCTCCCTTCCTCCCCCGTCTCTCCCCCGCCCCCCCCCCCCCCGCTCCCTTCCTCCAGGAAGTACGACATCTCCCCGTGCCAAATGGCCGAGCAGGTCATGGCCGAGATCTACAAGTTCATGTGGGCGCCGTCCACCGTGTCGTTGCAGTTCCAGGCCTACGCCGCGGGGGCGTTCCAGCGGCTGGCGGTGGCCCACCCCTGGAACTCCAACTCCCTGTGGCCGCCCGTGGCCCCGGTGGTGACGTCCAGCCGCTCGGGCGCGTGGATCTTCCGCAGCAGCGACCAGCGGCTGATCCTCAAGCGCATCTCCGCCGCGGAGAAGGACACGCTGGTGGCCATCGCCGACAACTACGTGGCGCACGTCACGGGCCCCCAGGACACGCTGCTGTCGCTGATCCTGGGGTGCTACTCGTACTGGGCCGGCGGTCGCACGCGCTACTTCCTGCTGATGCAGAACTGCTGCCCCCCGCAGGCCCCGGTCACCGCCATTTACGACCTCAAGGGCTCCACCTCCAACCGCTCGGTGCTCGCGGACCGCTCCTTCCAGGCCGGCGCCGCGTGCCCGGAGTCGCCCGCCTCGCTGACCCGCCTCGCCGACCCCATGGTCGCGCTCAAGGTGAGTTCCACCCCCGTGTGCGGGGGCCGCAGCAGTGCACGCGCTCGCTCCCTTTCTCCCCGCCGCCGTCCCTCCCTCCCTCCGTCCCTCCGTCCCTCCCTCCCTCCCTCCCTCCCTCCCTCCCTCCCTCCCTCTGTCCCTCCGTCCCTCCCTCCCCCCCTCCCTCCCTCCCTCCCTCCCTCCCTCCCTCCCTCCCTCCCTCCCTCCCTCCCTCCCTCCCTCCCTCCCTCCCTCCCTCCCTCCCTCCCTCCCTCCCTCTGTCCCTCCGTCCCTCCCTCCCTCCCTCCCTCCCTCCCTCCCTTCCTGGATCTGGACCTCCCTCCCTCCCTCCCCCCCCCCTCCCTCCCTCCCTCCCTCCCTCCCTCCCTCCCTCCCTCCCTCCGTCCCTCCCTCTCTCCCTCCCTCCGTCCCTCCCTCCCTCCCTCCCTCCGTCCCTCCCTCCGTCCCTCCCTCCCTCCCTCTGTCCCTCCCTCCCTCTGTCCCTCCGTCCCTCCCCCCCCCCCCTCCCTAGACATACATCCCTCGACATACTAGACCGACATCCCTAGACATAGACAAATCTGGCGCCTTACACTACACCTATGCAGGGCGACGCATACAGCCCACAGCCACAGTCCTTGAGGTAGGCCAAGGCACAAGCAGCAAGGCCATGTGCTGCATAGCCGTGGTGCAAGCAAACCCCACACTAGAGCAACACGGGTGGTACACAGGGGCCGAAGCCTACTGCTGGGTGCAAAAGGCAGTGACAAGGTGGAGGTCAGAGGAATACACCATAATGTGCCTGACCCGCGGGGAGCAAGCCGCAGGGTGGGCACAAGCAGTGCTTCATGCCATTGACCGACTGAATCATGTCTAACCCGCTGCTGCCCTGACACAGCAGCCAAGGGAGGAGCCAAGAGGCATACGCCGTTTCAACAGCAGCAGCAACTGAGGGCCTGGCCACCACAGTGGCATGATGCAAGGAGGGGAAAAGGTAAAGGATGATACTGGAAAGCAACACGCAAGAACAAACACGCTGGAGCGTTCTGGGTGGCCGAGTAGATGAATGATTTGAACTGCAAGCCAGGGCAGTGCCCTGTTGCGTGCAAGGGGGGAATGTGCAAGCCACATGAAGAATGATCACCAAGCAAACCTTAAATACCAACACCAGAAGACACTGGACCCTGGGCAGACGGTGTAGCGCACCGATCTACTCGCGGCACATCCCTCCCTCCCTCCCTCCCTCCCTCCCTCCCTCCCTCCCTCCCTCCCTCCCTCCCTCCCTCGCCCCCTCCCTCCCTCCCTCCCTCGCCCCCTCCCTCCCTCCCTCCCTCCCTCCCTCCCTCCCTCGCCCTCCCTCCCTCCCTCCCTCCCTCCCTCGCCCTCCCTCCCTCTCCCTCCCTCCCTCCCTCCCTCCCTCGCCCTCCCTCCCTCCCTCCCTCCCTCCCTCCCTCCCTCCCTCTCTCCGCAGGGAACCCATAACGCCTCAGGAGAGGCGATGTGTTTACACGGCAATATCACAAATTCCACAGGTACAGGACGACAACAGACAGTGAAGAGAACCAGAGACGTGGTGCGCACAGGTGCGACAAGCAAGCGAACAAACAAGCAAAATACACAACAGCAGGAAACGGAACACAAACACAGGCAAAAGGAAATAAGACCAGGCGCATGAACCTGGCACCTGATATAGCAGCGCAAAGACCTGCCATAGTAAGCAGGCATTAAGACCCGAGAGATGAAACGGGCAGGCATACCACAGGGCACACAACACACTCCAACACACACCGGCCCAGCGCAACAACACTGGTATGTTACTCAGGACGCACAAGCGGAAGCTGGCGATCCGGTAACAAGGCCAAGAGGCAGCGATTCGAACACCGCAATGGTGGAGTCGACGCGCATGAGCAGCCAAGCGGCAGCCCGCGAACGGCGTGATCATGGCCCGGAAAGCCGGAAAATTCAATGACAGACCGCAGATGCCATAGAGAGAATGAGAGACAATCATAATACACACAATAAACATATGGATACACACACAGAGGGGACAAGCACAAAGCACAAGGGGCAAGAAACAACAAGGGGCACCATGCAACCCCACACCCTCATGCAGATCCACATGGCGTCGGTCCCAGGGTCCCCAGGACAGCTCGCCAAAGTCCTCACACTGAATACATTTGTCCAGTGGGGAGACACTGAAGTGCGCCAAGGAAAAGAGCAGATTCAATGGAAATCAGTGGACGATGAAGAAAGATGGGTGGACCTGGCGATTGCCATGCATGAAGGGGCGGTGCCAGCCAAACTACTGGCACTTTACACCATACCAAAGGAGGGACTCACGGACACAACCAGGGCAGCCATGGCCCTGCGGGACGAACAGGTATGTGTCCAATCCTACCACGCAGCGCTGGAGACCATCACGGAAGAGCAAGTCACGGAGCTCCAAAGAACAATGAAATGTGTAGGAGCGGACATGCAGACATTGGAAGGACTGGGAGATCACCACCAGCTGGCGGTAGCACAAGAAGTCCAAAGGATGGCCAAAGGAGAAGGAGGTAAAGTGATCGGCAACAAACACCTCCAAGTGGGAGGAGAACAAAGTACACACCAAGCATGGAAGAAGCACATAGCCAACGTGGCGCGCAAGGCTGGATTTGTGGCAAAAAAGCCTGAGGCGGACAAGCCACCGAACAAGAAGCCAGCGGTGGAGCCCGAAGATGAAAGGGACATATACATCCAGCGACTTCTTGATGAACAAGCGGAGCTGGTAACACAATTGGAAGAGCAAAAGACCAAGCGCCAGACAAGGGCATCGCCGAGCAAAGAGGAGCTGACAGCAAAGCTGATGCAAGCAGAAAAGGCGGCGGCAAAAGCACAGAAGGATCAACAAAAAGAAAGACTACGACAGCAGTTGGCGGCGATGGAGGAAGACAGCTCTGAATCTGAAGATGAGACAGACCGCTTGATGAGACTGCTGCAGAGCAAAAAGGAGAAGCACAAGGCCAAGGACCAAGATCAAGCGAGCGAAGCGGGGAAAAAGAAAGGGAGCGAAAAAGAAAAAGAAATGGATATGAGGCGAATGATCCGCAACCTGAAGCGCAAACGAGAGCCGGATGAGGATGATGAAGACAGCGAGGACAACAAATACGTGGACATCACGGAGGAACAGCAAGCGCTGAAGGTGATACAGCTGACAGGAATACGCTGCAGCAACCCCAACCGAGTGGCACAATTCATCAATGAAAAGTTCAAATTCCACAACCTGGCGGACATGTGGCCGGCACTATGTGCTGTGGTGGATGGCAGAAGTGAAAGACCGCTGCTGCTGGCGGTGGATGCGGCCAGCTATGAAGCATACATGGGAGGAAGAACGATGAGGCAAGCAGCCCTCAAAGGAGTGGCCATGTCCATGAAGGTAGAAGAATGCAGGTGGGGTACAGTGACATGCCACATAGCCAAGAATCAAGCCACACCGGTAACGAGAACAAGGCCAAGCAAAGGAGGAGACCCGGCGATCAACATCACGTCAGCAGGTCTCAGTGGGACCCTGGGCCGACTTGTTATCCTCACAATGGCGCCACACACACCCACAACACCGTTCATATCTATATGGGGGATGGGGGAACAAGAACGCACAGGGGGACCAGTCATGTTTGATATGCACATAGACGAGCACATGCTGAGACAGGCAGTGCAATATAAAGGGATGTGGGTACAGAAGGGTGGCACCAGGGCCTACACAGCGGAGGCAGCGAGTGCGGGCAACAAGCCAAAGCACACCATGCAAGTAGGGGGGAGCCGGCCACTGCACCCGGGGGTACTGGACACCCCGGGAATGTCCATGGCATGGGAGTATCGCCACACCACGAGTGGGCGGCCACAAATGGGCCAAACCCTGAAACAACCACATGGACCAGTGATGAACCCCCGCATGCACCCCTGGATGATCACGGGCAATGAACGCACACAAGTGGCACACAGGGTGGCCATAACCACTCTGGGGCTGGAATGGCACATGAACCCAGACGGTGTCAGCAGGCACTGGAAGAGCATCCAGCAACGAGGTCGGCCACAACACATTACACTCACAGCACAAGCACACAGGGCAGAGACGGTGCACACAGTAGAGTCAGGGGACATGGAGTTCGGGGGAGCCATGTTTCGCCTACAAATGTCCCACGAGTGGTGGAGACACTATGGAGTGCAAAGATACACTGCACAGGGGATCATGGGAACGGCGGGGGAGTGGGTGCTGCCAGCATATGATGTATTTGTACTACAATGGACCATCCTGCGCAAAAGAGTGTGGCGCAGAAAAGATGGTGGTAAAGGAAGGAAATGTGCACAGGTATGGGCGAGCATGAAAGGCAACGAGAAAGCCTTGTTTGAAGAGTGGGCCAGGGCCTGGGGCACAAAGGAGGAGGACATATCCACAATGGAACTGCGATGCACAATAACACACAGCGATGGGCACACCATCTGCAGTGCATACCTGCACCCACAAACACAACTGCCCCAGATGCACTACACGACGTCCATATGGAGTGGGATGCCTAAGATCCTGTCACAAGGGCGGGGAGGGAAGGTAATCATAACAGGCATGTTTGTCAATGCGCAAAGCATGACGGCAAGCAAATGGCAGGAGATAAAGACAGTGGCACTGCGGAACAGGGCCACCCTTGTGGCGGTGGCGGAAATATGGGGGGTGGAGAAACGAGACCCCCTGTTCATGGGGTACAAGAGGCGAATATCCAAGCACATGGGGATCGGGAAGGGGATTGGGGTGTGGATGCATACAGATAGGGTCACGCACATGGAGAAAGTGCATGACGACAGATGGGCCATGGCTGTGTTGGCACGAATGGCGCACCACACCATCCTGCTCATAGTAGTGCACATGCCACAACGCAATGCACCAGGTGACTACGCCAAGTGCCTGCAAACACTCACGGCAGTGTACACATTGCATGCATATGCACAATGTATCATATGTGGTGATTGGAACAGATATGTCCCCACACACACACCCACAGCACAGTGGATGCAGGACAGAAGAATGTACGCGCACACCACAGGACAAGAGGCGAGAGACCATAAAGACTGGGTAATCACGTCCCAGGCCATGGAGCCGGATGTGGTGCACTACAGTGAGGGAGTGGCAGACCATCCGCTGGTGCAGTTTAAGGTGAGGGTAGGGAGGGGGTGGGACAGTGACACCGCACCGGTGGGACACAAGCCCACGGGAGTCAATGCGTGGGGGCCGGGGGAAAGACAGAGTTGGGGCACGGTGATGGAGTGTATCAGTGGGGCAGGACTCACCGTGCAGCAATGGGTGGCCATGTACCGGGAGGTAGTGGCAGCAGTGGATGAACTACGGGTGCAAAGGCAAGCAGAACAATCCATCAGGGAAGCCATGCAACAGGAGAGTCAGGGGGGGGGAGGGGGGACGGGAAATTGGGTGGACGTGCCGGAGGTGCTCACCATGCTCCATGACAAGGTATGGCTGGCGAAAATGCAAGAACGCCATGTCCTGGAACAGATACAGCAAACGGGGGCCACCACCAAAATCCTGAGGATCAAGAAAGCAAGCAAACTGGTCCAGCTTACCAAGGTATGGGACACCACGACACACACAGTGGTCGCGGGAGAGAAAGTGAAGGAGGTGGTGGCGAAAGAGGCACAGAGAAAAAACATTCTGCCAACAGCCAGCCCAAGTGTGGAATGGGTCAGCAGGCACACACCAACGGGAGGAGACAGGGGATGCTATGACAAGGTGACCAGAGTAGAGAGGGCCAGGGTGACAGAAGAGTCAACAGGTGAGGTGAGACACACGCTGGGGTACCCCATGCAGTATGGTGAGGGCAGGGAGCTGGCAAGGGCGCAACGCAACCTAACGGTAGCGGCGGATGGAGTGGCGGCAGGGCTGTCCATCCACGCAGAGCTGGCATACCAGCACATGCAGGCGAGGGTTCTGCTAACCCCCATTGACAAACTGCCAGCAGAATGCACCAGATTTTTGCACCTGCCTTTTGAAAAACAGCCAGGTATCGTTTTAAACAAACACACACGACCCATCATGCTGGGATCGGCAATACCCAGGCAGGGGCAGAAGCTGCTCCTCATGAGGAGCCAGAGGTACAACACCCCGGAGGACCTGCATATGCTGCAGCATGCAATCCTAAAAGGCCTGAACTGCCAGCACTTGCGGCGGCTAACCTACACCAGCATCTTCACACAGCTAAGGGATACAGGGGAAATCCTCTTGATGTTCCTGGACCTCAGCAATGGGTATGGACAGACAGTAAGGGAACTGGTGACCAAGCAGGTGGCGCAAGGGGGGAATCTGCAATGGGCATGGAGGCAACAGAGCCAATTGTATGTGCACATCACAGCCTACGTGGTGACGGCCATGGGCCTTTCCATGGCATACTCAGTGACGGGGGGACTGGTACAGGGTGGGGGCATGGACCCCTACTTTTACATCTGGAATTCTCTGTTTCTGGCAGGACCAGGGATCGGGGAGGGGGGGATCTCACTGAGACTGTGGGAGTCCAAGGCACGCCTACACATACAGTGTGTGGTGGATGATACCACACTATGGGGGGCCACGGCGCAAGGCCTACAACACAGCGTGAACAGAACCATAGCAGTGCTCAAAGCCATGAATGCGGCGTGCAACCCCGACAAGTTTGGCCTCATCCATTATGCATACCACAACCACAAAATCACACCACAGACCTCCACCATCCAAGTGGAAGGGACCACGGTACACACAGCCAAACGTACCAAGTACATCAAATTCCTGGGGGGCAATGCAAATGTGCTCACGGCAGCGGGGGAAGACATCCAGGGAATAAGGAAACATGCACGCCACATCACAGCACAGACATGCAGGCATGTACCCTCGCTGGCCGTATTGAAGGCCTTAGTGGCCGGATGCATACTGGCCAGATGGTTATACAAGCGCAGTGTAGGGTGGCCGCAGCATGTCAATGGGAGGGGGCATGCAGGGGAAACCAAGACAGTACTGGGCATCATGTGCAACACCATGCGGCGAACACTATACCTACCCCTGAAAACCCCCAAACAATTTTTTGTGCACGCAAAAGGCTTGGCGGTGACACCACCACTGCAAGCATTTTGGGAAAACAATTTGATGGACATGTACAAAACAGCGAATGCCAAACACCAATGGGTCAGGGAAACCACCCAAATGGCAATCATCCGGCCGTGGGGAGGAATGGGAACGCTGCGGGGGGTGGATACAGACTATGACAAGCTATACCGCTGGTGCACGGAGCACCAATGGAAACCGGTGATACACCATGAGGGAGCACAGTGTGACACATGGGAATGTCATGCAAGCGTGAAAAGCATACCACACCGAGTACTAGTAGTAGTGGGGGATGTGAGTGGCAAACAAGGGGAGACGATATGGGGCCTGGGGGCAGTGGCCAGTGACCTGCATGGCACCATAGTGTGGGAAGGGCAGGCATGGATGGATCTCATGCATGGCAGCACAGATGTGCTGGAAGCCACTGCAGTGGTGGAGGCATGCAGGGCGATACACAGGGCGACGAGCACCAGAGGGGAGAGCGTCGACCTGGTGCTGGCCTTTTGTGACAACAAAGGGGCGGCAACAACCCTGGCACACCACACACTCACACACAGGGGGGGCAACCTCATGGATCGCGCAGTGTGTGACTTCTACGACCTAGCACAGAGCATGCCACTCAGAATGGGATGGTGCCCAGCACAGCACGACACACAGTTACAAGGCGTGCTGGCCATGGCCAATAAGGCAGCGGACACCAAGGCCAAACGAGCACAAAGACACAGGGAGGGCAGCCACTGGACCATGCCGCAAGCATGGGTGGCAGGGCACACATTCGCATGGTACCACAAAGGGCGTAGGGTGATGGGCATAAAGCGCATGGTCAGGGACAGCATGGTGCAGGCAGGAGACTCAGTGCCGTCAGAACAGGGGTACACACCAATGGAGCATGTGCAGGAGAGACGAGAGGATGCCAGCCTGCGACACCAGTGGGCTCAGTGTACATTTCGCCATCCCAGAGACCAGGCGAGTGCCCTGTTGGCGGCATTTTTTGAAAACACCAGGGACATGTACATAGACACGGAAGGGCACGGAGAATGTGAAGCGTGTAAGGGAACATATGCATGCAGAGTGACACATGCACACCAGAGATGCCCCAACCTGTGGCACAGTGTCGTACAGGGCATGGGGGCTATAGCGCGAGTGTGCAGAGAGCACAACAAGCGGGGGGTACGAATACACCAAGTGTGGGGGGGGATACAGCTCACGGGACAGGGCACCACAGTGCTACTGCTATGGGTGCCGCCTAAACACAGCTGGTGGTATGAGCAAAGCATGCACACAGAGAGTATCACCCTGTGGCCCATGTACACAGCGTCGGTACCCAGCGCGGATGTGGTGGCAGCGATGCAAGTGCTCAGTATGGAGCCCGCACGCCACATATGTTTACGCATCATGCACACACAAGGCATGTACATATGGCATACAGCGACTGCAGACACAGAGCTGTGGAGAGAGTATTGGGCCCGGCCTGCAGGGCAACACTACGCAGCTCTGATGCATACAGATGACAGGTGCAGGTACCAGGAAGGGGAGGGGCAAGAGACCACCATCCCAGCACCACTGCTATGGGCATTGCTCGCAGCAGTATGGGGAACTAAAGTGCGGCTGGCAGCAAAGGGGGTACAGAACATGCGGCTGTGCAGCATCCAACATGCAGCGTGGGGTTCCCACAAAAGGATAGGAAGCCTGCCCCTAGGGGGCTTACAAAGGGTAACGGCGCCACCCTTTGGGATGGGCCTGTGCTACATAGCTATCACCAATGAAGGAGTTACACCGCAGCAGAGGCAGTGGTATGAGAGGGCGGAAGCCCAATGCAGGGTGATGCGACGAGTAGTATGGGAGGGACACGGTGCATACATGGTCATGTGCCTAACCGGGGGGGCCCAGGCGACAGAATGGGCCCATGCAGTGCAGCAGGCGATTGACCGTGTGCAGATGACCTAACCTCACTGTCCTGCAGGTGGCAAGGGAGGAGCCAAACGACACCTCCAGTATCCGCAAGCAAGAATGTGGGGCCCCACACCATGGGGCAACCAGGGAAAAGGGAAGGGTAAAGGGTGGCAATGGTGAAAGCAATGGTGAAAGCAGCGCACATGCACAGACAAAGAGCCAGTACGTGGATGCATGGAAGAATGAATGAATGCGACCGCTCAGTGCGTGCTCCAGTGCGTGTGCCGGGTAAGGGATGAGGAGGGAATGCAGTGATAAGCCGAGGAAACACAGCAAAAACAACGGGCCCTGGGCAGACGGTGTAGCGCACCGGAACAAGCGCAGTGCATCCATCCATCCATCCATCCATCCCTCCCTCCCTCCCTCCCTCCCTCGCCCTCCCTCCCTCCCTCCCTCCCTCCCTCCCTCCCTCGCCCTCCCTCCCTGCAGGACAACGACATGCAGAGCCCCTGCGAACTCGCTTCGCAGGGCTCGTGGTTGCGCCTCAAGAGTATGCTGGAGCGGGACTCCGAGTTCCTCCGGCAGCGCGGTCTCGGAGACTACAGCCTCCTTGTCGTCCTGGTCCGGGCCGCCGACAAGCGCCCCGGCAACCCCGGCGGCCCCTCCCCCGGCCAGTCCCCGTTCGTGCGGCCGCCGCTGAAGCGCGTGGACACCACCCGGAAGCTGGGGTCGCTGCTGCAGAACCTCGCGCAGCGCTTCCGCCCCCCCAAGCGCCAGACCCCGGCCAAAGAGGACCTCCTGCACTGGTCGTCGTGGCACTGCGCGGACCAGGCCCTCGTGTACATGGGCATCATCGATTTTCTGAGCCCCTGGGCCTCGCTGAACATCGGCGAGACGCTGTCGATCCCGCACGGCCGCATGCTGGAGTACGCGGTCATGAGGCATTTCAACCCCGGCGCCTCCCTTCTGCCCCCGGACCTCTACCAGGTGCTGGCTGTGCTCAAGACGGTGCTGTAAACAGGGCTGTCCTTAAAAAGCCGGATTTTTTTTTTTTGCTAAGGACAGCCCTTACGGACCGCCCCCAGGGACCACCAACCGCCAACCGCCACCAACCGCTAATTGTCAACCGCCACCAACCGCCAGTCTTTAAATTCGTTGCCATAAGTAGGGGCCACAGCCAAGTAGGCAGCAGGATTTGGAGGGGTTTTTTCGGGTTTCACGTGTGCAGTAGGGGGCAGCGCAATTCTGTAGGGGGTACCACAGCGGCCGCGCCGCCCCACATCGGGCCTGAGATTTCTATTGCCGAGATTATCCGAAATAGGGATTTGCTAGTTAAGTGGGGGGCAGCAATGATTTGTGCGGGTCAGCCCAAAACGGGTTTTGCAAATCCTGTGGCCCCCTACTCATGGCCACGAATTTACAGTACTGAGCCGACGGGGGTTGGCGGCCAACCGACGGCGGTTGGTGGCTCACCTACAACCGCTTCGCCAGTTGTTGGCCTGTAATCGCCAGCAAGGGCGTGGACGTGTCAAAAACCCGCCGGGGTCGTCAAAGGAACGTCCAACGGAGGCGTGGTATCCTCACAAACCGTCCAGCAACCGTTCGAATCCGCACCAGGCGCCCGCGCGGATGTGCCTGCGGCCAGTGCTTCTACTATGCACCAGAGGAAGCGAGTTTCGTTGGGAAGCGGGCCCATATGATTGAATTGAGGTCCGCATATATTCGCAATTTTTCGCAGTTTTCCGCCATTGCCTTGTGCCTGCCCCCCTCGAGTGCTTGTTGGTGCCCTGTATGTCCCCTGTGCAGAGGTGTTGCCCCTTGAGGGTTCGGGAGGTTTGGTGACGGCACCGCAAATTTCCCGCAAATTTCCCGCAATTTCTCGCAATTTCCCGCGATTTTTCGCAGTTGGGTTTGGCCCCCACCTGCTACCACCGGCTGCCGTCACACCCAAACTTGGCGAGGGGGTCGCCACTGGCGGTTGACCGACGAGCACAGGGAATTCAAGTAATTCCCTGCTCCGGTGATGCGCAGTGCCGGGAGATGACTAGAGTGGCGTGTCTGCGGGTGCTGCGTTACGCGGTGTGGCGCAGAAGACAGAGGGAGGGAGGGAGGGAGGGACGGACGGAGGAAGGCAGCGGGCGAGGGTGCGAGGGAAGGAGGGTGGGATGCATGGAGCGCAGAAGTCAGCGAGCGAGCAAGTGAGTGCCTGCACATGCCCGGGTACGCTACCTCGCAGAGCAGGGCAAGGCAGGACACAGCAATGCACTGCGTTGAGGTCCGGTGCAGTGCAGTGCCATGCAGCGCGGCGCGGTGCAGTGTAGGTCAGCCCCTGCCCGAGCCCAGGGCAGGGCACCGGGTTGTTGCTTCCCCGGCACATCTCGTCGTCGACCTGTTCCTTCTTTGCCCTTTTTACTGCGGACTTCAGCGGCCTCTCTGCCTTCTCCTTCTCCTTCTCCCTCTTTTTCTCCTTCTCCTTCCTTCCTTCTTCCCCCTTCTTCTGCCCCTCCTCCTTTGCCGACTCTACGTGCGCCTTCTTCTTCTTCTTCTTCTTGTCTTGCTCCTCCCGCATGACATGCAAGACGGCCTTGTCACGGGCTGGCGCGGACCCGTGCCAGTGGTTGGGGCCGTACTCTTTGATCATCGGCGCTGATTGGTCGAGGCAGAGGGAGAGGTGTAGGGCGCACTGCACCGCTGTGCCCTGCCCTGTAATCCACTGCGCTCTGCCCTCGCACTGCACTGCACTGCCCTCGCACTGCACTGCACTACACCGAAGGGCGCTTGCTGTGGCAAAGTGGTGAGCCCTGACGCTTCACCACAGCAATTGCTTGCTTTTGCCTCTAGCCAGGTCATTTTTTAGTGGACAAGACTTTTTTATTTAGTTAACAAACGTGGAGGGTAACCAACAGCGGCTGGCGGGTTACCCGATGGCGGTTGGCGGGTAACCGACGGCGGTTGGCGGGTAACCGACGGCGATTGGTGGGTAGTCAACGGTGATCGGTGGGTAACCAACGGCGGTTGGAGGGCATATGGGTTGCATCAGACTTAAAAAAAAATTGCTGGTGAAACAGCAGTCGTCAAAATGAGCAAAACTGGGATGTCAGGACATACGGGTTGCATCAGACTAAAGATAGAAAATTCCTGGTGGAACCGTCTTGGCCGTAGTGTGCAGATTTGGCTGACCACCGGACACTCCAGCTTTTTTTTTCCTTTCATTACGTCCTGCCTCTACTTACTTACTGCCTTTACTCCCACCATTACCCCTACCATTACGTCTCTCTTTAGCCTTACCTGCCCCCAGCCCTCCCTCCATTGTCGATCTTTGCTGTTCCCTCGACCAGGAGCGCTTTGTCAGCCACGTGATCAAGAAGTTCACGTACCCTGGGCAGCGCCCCATCCCCCGCACCCCTCGCCAGAGCGACGACAGCCCAAACTCCGTCCCCGCGTACGGCGCCGCGGCTGGCGCCAGCCCGACGGGGTCGCTCCTGGACTCTTTCCGCGGTGTGCTGTCCAGCAGCCCGTCGTTCTGGTCCAGCAGCCCGGCGTTCTGGTCCGGCAGCCCCGCCCGACAGCCCGGCCCCGGCGGGTTCTCCCGCAATGGCTCGAACCTGCTGCTCGCGTGACCCCGCTGCGGCGCCCACCTGCAGCCTCTGAAGCGCCATCAGCACCAGAAAAACATGCCCGATGGAGTTGTATAGACTCGGCTGCCGCCCAATGAAACTGTAGCCCAGTTGCTTGGCTGCGACCATCTTGGCAGCTTCACTCCCTCCCTCCCTCACTCTCTCTCTCTCTCTCTCCCCCGGTATCTCTCCCTCTCTCTGTCCATTTTGTTTTGTACAAAAAAAAAGAAGACGCCACTGACTGGGGCCGGTGTTCACCAACCAACTGGCGACTCGGCTGTGTTTATAAGGCACAACGCCGGGGGAGTCTGGGCGGGCCCTGCGATGGGCCGCCCAATGAAATGTGATTTTCCGCGAGCCAAAACGTGGGTGACGAATTTTTGGATCGAGGGGGGGCGGGTCTGAGGGCCTCAACCCCCGCCCCCCTCCCCCCTATAAACGCGGCCCGCCGCCGATGGTGGACCACCGGATAGTTGTAGGTGGCCGACGGCCGTCTTTTCGGTGCCAACGGTACCGATGGTTGTTGGTCAATCGATTCTGTGTGGCTGCTACACACCGTCAGATACCCACCGCCTGCCGAGACTCCGGCTGATGGAGTGATTGTGGCGCCCGCCCGCCCGCCGTAGCATACTTGGTGCTGACACGTGCCACAATGTTTGCAGACGCCTGCCGACCCCTACCGGGATTTGTGCGGACATCTCGTGGACCGTGTGATGTGCGTGCGTGGCAGGGCTCGGTGCGTTGTTTGCTGTGCCACTGCACTGTGTGGGTCGTGTGCAGTGGGGTATGTGGGCTGCGCGCTGGTGTGTGTGTGTGTGGGGGGGGGGGGGGGCATGCTTCCACTGTAACTCTATGAAACTTCGAGAGGGTGAGGGAGGTCGAAGCGTTCAGTCAGCCAAAGCTTTGGTGCTTTGTTTGCTGTGGGCAAACGGAGCAATGGAGGCAACCAGCTGCTGCTCTCATCCCTTGTCCTTTGCACTGCAGAAAGGCGCCCAGTGCCGCGTTTGAACATGCCTTTGTTTTGACACTGCACCTGACGAGATCTAGTACACCCAGGCCGCTTTGCTCAGTGCCCTGTTTGTCGCGTCTACCGTGTGTGCGCGTTGTGTGTGTCCTCCATGGATGCATCCAGGCCTGGTGAAGGGCTGCGCCTGCTTTATGATTGCCATACTTTTATGGAAGACCGAAAGACGTCCAGGGCTGCTCTGCAGCTCCTGAGGAGCTTTCTCCAACCGCTTGTCTTGCTTTGTTTTTGTGTCGCGGTTCTCAACGTGTGTGCGTGTGTCCGTCGGCTATGCAACCCCGAGTTTGCGGCTAGAGCCTTGGCTGCTGGGGGCCCACTCTGCATACCAAAGTCGTTTGGGAAGCATTTTCACAGGTGTTTTGAATAATTGTCTCCTGTTTACTGTCACCCGGGCTGGACAGATGCTTGCTGCACGCACTTGGCTGCCGGTAGCTATGTTGTCCGGGTACAGCAGGGGTGAGGCGATGAGGGTGATGCACCCGGGAATTTTCCGTGCCAACAGCACGTGTCCACATGATGCGCAAGCTACCATTAAAGCGGCGCACCGTGTGCCATGTCGCCTCCCGGCACGTGGGGGAGGGTGGTGGGGTTGGTGAAGACTTGGCTGCACCGCCACGCCTACGGGGGTGGGGATCTGTAGAGCAGGTGGCATTTGCGTACGGAGTCCTCTCCACAGGGGATCACCGGAGTGTGGGATAGAGATTTTGTGTGCTTGGCGTGGCTACTGTAACCAGTAAAGGTGTGTGTGTGTGTGAACAGGATGTACCCGCCCTCTCTCTGTACTACAGAAAGGCGCCTATTGGCGTCGGACATGCTTTGTCCTGTTTGACGATCCAACTGACGAGGATTCTGGCACTCGGAACCTGAGTTGTTCCCGTTTTGCCTGGCAATCGTGTGTGTGTGTGTGTGTGTGTGTGTGTGTGTGTGTGTGTGTGTGTGTGTGAACAGGATGTAGCCGCCTTGCTCTCTGTACTACAGAAAGGCGCCTATTGGCGTCGGACATGCTTTGTCCTGTTTGACGATCCAACTGACGAGGATTCTGGCACTCGGAACCCGAGTTGTGCCCGTTTTGCCTGGCAATCGTGTGTGTGTGTGTGTGTGTGTGTGTACCTTTTTGTTAATGGCCTGATGAAATTGTCTCGGTGACCAGTGCTCTGCCTTCGCTTGCTTTCGTCTTCACTGACGTTGTGCCCCGCGTTTGGTCCCCACTGGTTTTCCCGCACGAAGTGTGTGTGTGTGTGTGTGTGTGTGTGTGTGTGTGTGTGTGTGTGTGTGTGTGTGCTCCTCCACAGCACTGGACATCAGGCACTCCTCCACAGCACTGGACATCAGGCACTCCTCCACAGCACTGGACATCGGGCACTCCTCCACAGCACTGGACATCAGGCACTCCTCCACAGCACTGGACATCAGGCACTCCTCCACAGCACTGGACATCAGGCACTCCTCCACAGCACTAGACATCGGGCTCATCCACAGCACTGGACATCGGGCACTCCTCCACAGCACTGGACATCAGGCACTCCTCCACAGCACTAGACATCAGGCACTCCTCCACAGCACTGGACATCAGGCACTCCTCCACAGCACTGGACATCGGGCACTCCTCCACAGCACTGGACATCAGGCACTCCTCCACAGCACTGGACATTGGGCACTCCTCCACAGCACTGGACATCAGGCACTCCTCCACAGCACTGGACATCAGGCACTCCTCCACAGCACTGGACATCGGGCACTCCTCCACAGCACTGGACATTGGGCACTCCTCCACAGC
Organism: Eutreptiella sp. 'Long Island Sound 2002'; assembly: GCA_964036045.1. Classification (NCBI taxonomy): domain Eukaryota; phylum Euglenozoa; class Euglenophyceae; order Eutreptiales; family Eutreptiaceae; genus Eutreptiella; species Eutreptiella sp. 'Long Island Sound 2002'. The sequence continues at coordinate 341,974 of OZ038392.1, forward strand.
ACTGGACATTGGGCACTCCTCCACAGCACTGGACATCGGGCACTCCTCCACAGCACTGGACATCAGGCACTCCTCCACAGCACTGGACATCGGGCACTCCTCCACAGCACTGGACATCAGGCACTCCTCCACAGCACTGGACATCAGGCACTCCTCCACAGCACTGGACATCAGGCACTCCTCCACAGCACTAGACATCGGGCTCATCCACAGCACTGGACATCGGGCACTCCTCCACAGCACTGGACATCAGGCATTCCTCCACAGCACTAGACATCAGGCACTCCTCCACAGCACTGGACATCAGGCACTCCTCCACAGCACTGGACATCGGGCACTCCTCCACAGCACTGGACATCAGGCACTCCTCCACAGCACTGGACATTGGGCACTCCTCCACAGCACTGGACATCAGGCACTCCTCCACAGCACTGGACATCAGGCACTCCTCCACAGCACTGGACATCGGGCACTCCTCCACAGCACTGGACATTGGGCACTCCTCCACAGCACTGGACATCAGGCACTCCTCCACAGCACTGGACATCAGGCACTCCTCCACAGCACTGGACATCAGGCACTCCTCCACAGCACTGGACATCAGGCACTCCTCCACAGCACTGGACATCGGGCACTCCTCCACAGCACTGGACATTGGGCACTCCTCCACAGCACTGGACATCAGCACTCCTGCACAGCACTGGACATCAGGCACTCCTCCACAGCACTGGACATCGGGCACTCCTCCACAGCACTGGACATTGGGCACTCCTCCACAGCACTGGACATCGGGCACTCCTCCACAGCACTGGACATCGGGCACTCCTCCACAGCAATGGACATCGGGCACTCCTCCACAGCACTGGACATCAGGCACTCCTCCACAGCACTGGACATCGGGCACTCCTCCACAGCACTGGACATCGGGCACTCCTCCACAGCACTGGACATCAGGCACTCCTCCACAGCACTGGACATCAGGCACTCCTCCACAGCACTGGACATCAGGCGCTCCTCCACAGCACTGGACATCAGGCACTCCTCCACAGCACTGGACATCAGGCACTCCTCCACAGCACTGGACATCAGGCACTCCTCCACAGCACTGGACATCAGGCACTCCTCCACAGCACTGGACATCGGGCACTCCTCCACAGCACTGGACATCAGGCACTCCTCCACAGCACTGGACATCAGGCACTCCTCCACAGCACTGGACATCAGGCACTCCTCCACAGCACTGGACATCGGGCACTCCTCCACAGCACTGGACATCAGGCACTCCTCCACAGCACTGGACATCAGGCACTCCTCCACAGCACTGGACATCAGGCACTCCTCCACAGCACTGGACATCAGGCACTCCTCCACAGCACTGGACATCAGACACTCCTCCACAGCACTGGACATCAGGCACTCCTCCACAGCACTGGACATCAGGCACTCCTCCACAGCACTGGACATCAGGCACTCCTCCACAGCACTTGACATCAGGCACTCCTCCACAGCACTGGACATCAGGCATTCCTCCACAGCATTTGACATCAGGCACTCCTCCACAGCACTGGACATCAGGCACTCCTCCACAGCACTGGACATCAGGCACTCCTCCACAGCACTGGACATCAGGCACTCCTCCACAGCACTGGACATCAGGCACTCCTCCACAGCACTTGACATCAGGCACTCCTCCACAGCACTGGACATCAGGCACTCCTCCACAGCACTGGACATCAGGCACTCCTCCACAGCACTGGACATCGGGCACTCCTCCACAGCACTGGACATCAGGCACTCCTCCACAGCACTGGACATCAGGCACTCCTCCACAGCACTGGACATCAGGCACTCCTCCACAGCACTGGACATCAGGCACTCCTCCACAGCACTGGACATCAGGCACTCCTCCACAGCACTTGACATCAGGCACTCCTCCACAGCACTGGACATCAGGCACTCCTCCACAGCACTGGACATCAGGCACTCCTCCACAGCACTGGACATCAGGCACTCCTCCACAGCACTGGACATCGGGCACTCCTCCACAGCACTGGACATCAGGCACTCCTCCACAGCACTGGACATCAGGCACTCCTCCACAGCACTGGACATCAGGCACTCCTCCACAGCACTGGACATCAGGCACTCCTCCACAGCACTGGACATCAGGCACTCCTCCACAGCACTTGACATCAGGCACTCCTCCACAGCACTTGATATCAGGCACTCCTCCACAGCACTGGACATCAGGCACTCCTCCACAGCACTGGACATCAGGCACTCCTCCACAGCACTGGACATCAGGCACTCCTCCACAGCACTTGACATCAGGCACTCCTCCACAGCACTGGACATCGGGCACTCCTCCACAGCACTTGACATCAGGCACTCCTCCACAGCACTTGACATCAGGCACTCCTCCACAGCACTGGACATCAGGCACTCCTCCACAGCACTTGACATCAGGCACTCCTCCACAGCACTTGAGATCAGGCACTCCTCCACAGCACTTGACATCAGGCACTCCTCCACAGCACTTGACATCAGGCACTCCTCCACAGCACTTGACATCAGGCACTCCTCCACAGCACTGGACATCAGGCACTCCTCCACAGCACTGGACATCAGGCACTCCTCCACAGCACTTGACATCAGGCACTCCTCCACAGCACTGGACATCAGGCACTCCTCCACAGCACTGGACATCAGGCACTCCTCCACAGCACTGGACATCAGGCACTCCTCCACAGCACTTGACATCAGGCACTCCTCCACAGCACTGGACATCAGGCACTCCTCCACAGCACTGGACATCAGGCACTCCTCCACAGCACTGGACATCAGGCACTCCTCCACAGCACTGGACATCAGGCACTCCTCCACAGCACTGGACATCAGGCACTCCTCCACAGCACTGGACATCAGGCACTCCTCCACAGCACTGGACATCAGGCACTCCTCCACAGCACTGGACATCAGGCACTCCTCCACAGCACTGGACATCAGGCACTCCTCCACAGCACTTGACATCAGGCACTCCTCCACAGCACTGGACATCAGGCACTCCTCCACAGCACTTGACATCAGGCACTCCTCCACAGCACTTGACATCAGGCACTCCTCCACAGCACTTGACATCAGGCACTCCTCCACAGCACTGGACATCAGGCACTCCTCCACAGCACTGGACATCAGGCACTCCTCCACAGCACTGGACATCAGGCATTCCTCCACAGCACTGGACATCAGGCACTCCTCCACAGCACTGGACATCAGGCACTCCTCCACAGCACTGGACATCAGGCACTCCTCCACAGCACTGGACATCAGGCACTCCTCCACAGCACTGGACATCAGGCACTCCTCCACAGCACTGGACATCAGGCACTCCTCCACAGCACTGGACATCAGGCACTCCTCCACAGCACTTGACATCAGGCACTCCTCCACAGCACTGGACATCAGGCACTCCTCCACAGCACTGGACATCAGGCACTCCTCCACAGCACTGGACATCAGGCACTCCTCCACAGCACTGGACATCGGGCACTCCTCCACAGCACTGGACATCAGGCACTCCTCCACAGCACTGGACATCAGGCACTCCTCCACAGCACTGGACATCAGGCACTCCTCCACAGCACTGGACATCAGGCACTCCTCCACAGCACTGGACATCAGGCACTCCTCCACAGCACTTGACATCAGGCACTCCTCCACAGCACTTGATATCAGGCACTCCTCCACAGCACTGGACATCAGGCACTCCTCCACAGCACTGGACATCAGGCACTCCTCCACAGCACTGGACATCAGGCACTCCTCCACAGCACTTGACATCAGGCACTCCTCCACAGCACTGGACATCGGGCACTCCTCCACAGCACTTGACATCAGGCACTCCTCCACAGCACTTGACATCAGGCACTCCTCCACAGCACTGGACATCAGGCACTCCTCCACAGCACTTGACATCAGGCACTCCTCCACAGCACTTGACATCAGGCACTCCTCCACAGCACTTGACATCAGGCACTCCTCCACAGCACTTGACATCAGGCACTCCTCCACAGCACTTGACATCAGGCACTCCTCCACAGCACTGGACATCAGGCACTCCTCCACAGCACTGGACATCAGGCACTCCTCCACAGCACTTGACATCAGGCACTCCTCCACAGCACTGGACATCAGGCACTCCTCCACAGCACTTGACATCAGGCACTCCTCCACAGCACTGGACATCAGGCACTCCTCCACAGCACTTGACATCAGGCACTCCTCCACAGCACTGGACATCAGGCACTCCTCCACAGCACTGGACATCAGGCACTCCTCCACAGCACTGGACATCAGGCACTCCTCCACAGCACTGGACATCAGGCACTCCTCCACAGCACTGGACATCAGGCACTCCTCCACAGCACTGGACATCAGGCACTCCTCCACAGCACTGGACATCAGGCACTCCTCCACAGCACTGGACATCAGGCACTCCTCCACAGCACTGGACATCAGGCACTCCTCCACAGCACTTGACATCAGGCACTCCTCCACAGCACTGGACATCAGGCACTCCTCCACAGCACTTGACATCAGGCACTCCTCCACAGCACTTGACATCAGGCACTCCTCCACAGCACTTGACATCAGGCACTCCTCCACAGCACTGGACATCAGGCACTCCTCCACAGCACTGGACATCAGGCACTCCTCCACAGCACTGGACATCAGGCATTCCTCCACAGCACTGGACATCAGGCACTCCTCCACAGCACTGGACATCAGGCACTCCTCCACAGCACTGGACATCAGGCACTGCTCCACAGCACTGGACATCGGGCACTCCTCCACAGCACTGGACATCGGGCACTCCTCCACAGCACTGGACATCGGGCACTCCTCCACAGCACTGGACATCAGGCACTCCTCCACAGCACTGGACATCAGGCACTCCTCCACAGCACTTGACATCAGGCACTCCTCCACAGCACTGGACATCAGGCACTCCTCCACAGCACTGGACATCAGGCACTCCTCCACAGCACTGGACATCAGGCACTCCTCCACAGCACTGGACATCAGGCACTCCTCCACAGCACTTGACATCAGGCACTCCTCCACAGCACTGGACATCAGGCACTCCTCCACAGCACTGGACATCAGGCACTCCTCCACAGCACTGGACATCAGGCACTCCTCCACAGCACTGGACATCGGGCACTCCTCCACAGCACTGGACATCGGGCACTCCTCCACAGCACTGGACATCAGGCACTCCTCCACAGCACTTGACATCAGGCACTCCTCCACAGCACTGGACATCAGGCACTCCTCCACAGCACTGGACATCAGGCACTCCTCCACAGCACTGGACATCAGGCACTCCTCCACAGCACTTGACATCAGGCACTCCTCCACAGCACTGGACATCAGGCACTCCTCCACAGCACTGGACATCAGGCACTCCTCCACAGCACTGGACATCAGGCACTCCTCCACAGCACTGGACATCAGGCACTCCTCCACAGCACTGGACATCGGGCACTCCTCCACAGCACTGGACATTGGGCACTCCTCCACAGCACTGGACATCGGGCACTCCTCCACAGCACTGGACATCAGGCACTCCTCCACAGCACTGGACATCAGGCACTCCTCCACAGCACTGGACATCAGGCACTCCTCCACAGCACTGGACATCAGGCACTCCTCCACAGCACTGGACATCAGGCACTCCTCCACAGCACTGGACATCAGGCACTCCTCCACAGCACTGGACATCAGGCACTCCTCCACAGCACTGGACATCAGGCACTCCTCCACAGCACTGGACATCAGGCACTCCTCCACAGCACTGGACATCAGGCACTCCTCCACAGCACTGGACATCAGGCACTCCTCCACAGCACTGGACATCAGGCACTCCTCCACAGCACTGGACATCAGGCACTCCTCCACAGCACTGGACATCAGGCACTCCTCCACAGCACTGGACATCGGGCACTCCTCCACAGCACTGGACATCAGGCACTCCTCCACAGCACTGGACATCAGGCACTCCTCCACAGCACTGGACATCAGGCACTCCTCCACAGCACTGGACATCAGGCACTCCTCCACAGCACTGGACATCAGGCACTCCTCCACAGCACTGGACATCAGGCACTCCTCCACAGCACTGGACATCAGGCACTCCTCCACAGCACTGGACATCAGGCACTCCTCCACAGCACTGGACATCGGGCACTCCTCCACAGCACTGGACATCAGGCACTCCTCCACAGCACTGGACATCAGGCACTCCTCCACAGCACTGGACATCAGGCACTCCTCCACAGCACTGGACATCAGGCACTCCTCCACAGCACTGGACATCAGGCACTCCTCCACAGCACTTGACATCAGGCACTCCTCCACAGCACTGGACATCAGGCACTCCTCCACAGCACTGGACATCAGGCACTCCTCCACAGCACTGGACATCGGGCACTCCTCCACAGCACTGGACATCGGGCACTCCTCCACAGCACTGGACATCAGGCACTCCTCCACAGCACTTGACATCAGGCACTCCTCCACAGCACTGGACGTTGGGCACTCCTCCACAGCACTGGACATCAGGCACTCCTCCACAGCACTGGACATCAGGCACTCCTCCACAGCACTGGACATCGGGCACTCCTCCACAGCACTGGACATCAGGCACTCCTCCACAGCACTGGACATCAGGCACTCCTCCACAGCACTGGACATCAGGCACTCCTCCACAGCACTGGACATCAGGCACTCCTCCACAGCACTGGACATCAGGCACTCCTCCACAGCACTGGACATCGGGCACTCCTCCACAGCACTGGACATCGGGCACTCCTCCACAGCACTGGACATCAGGCACTCCTCCACAGCACTTGACATCGGGCACTCCTCCACAGCACTGGACATCAGGCACTCCTCCACAGCACTGGACATCAGGCACTCCTCCACAGCACTGGACATCGGGCACTCCTCCACAGCACTGGGCATCGGGCACTCCTCCACAGCACTGGACATCGGGCACTCCTCCACAGCACTGGACATTGGGCACTCCTCCACAGCACTGGACATCAGGCACTCCTCCACAGCACTGGACATCAGGCACTCCTCCACAGCACCGGACATCAGGCACTCCTCCACAGCACTGGACATCGGGCACTCCTCCACAGCACTGGACATCAGGCACTCCTCCACAGCACTGGACGTCGGGCACTCCTCCACAGCACTGGACACCGGGCACTCCTCCACAGCACTGGACATCAGGCACTCCTCCACAGCACTGGACATCAGGCACTCCTCCACAGCACTGGACATTGGGCACTCCTCCACAGCACTGGACATCAGACACTCCTCCACAGCACTGGACATCAGGCACTCCTCCACAGCACTGGACATCGGGCACTCCTCCACAGCACTGGACATCGGGCACTCCTCCACAGCACTGGACATCAGGCACTCCTCCACAGCACTGGACATCAGGCACTCCTCCACAGCACTGGACATCAGGCACTCCTCCACAGCACTGGACATCAGGCACTCCTCCACAGCACTGGACATCGGGCACTCCTCCACAGCACTGGACATCAGGCACTCCTCCACAGCACTGGACATCAGGCACTCCTCCACAGCACTGGACATCAGGCACTCCTCCACAGCACTGGACATCAGGCATTCCTCCACAGCACTGGACATCGGGCACTCCTCCACAGCACTGGACATCGGGCACTCCTCCACAGCACTGGACATCAGGCACTCCTCCACAGCACTGGACATCAGGCATTCCTCCACAGCACTGGACATCGGGCACTCCTCCACAGCACTGGACATCAGGCACTCCTCCACAGCACTGGACATCAGGCACTCCTCCACAGCACTGGACATCAGGCACTCCTCCACAGCACTGGACATCAGGCATTCCTCCACAGCACTGGACATCAGGCACTCCTCCACAGCACTGGACATCAGGCACTCCTCCACAGCACTGGACATCAGGCACTCCTCCACAGCACTGGACATCAGGCACTCCTCCACAGCACTGGACATCAGGCATTCCTCCACAGCACTGGACATCAGGCATTCCTCCACAGCACTGGACATCAGGCACTCCTCCACAGCACTGGACATCGGGCACTCCTCCACAGCACTGGACATCAGACACTCCTCCACAGCACTGGACATCAGCTACTCCTCCACAGCACTGGACATCGGGCACTCCTCCACAGCACTGGACATCGGGCACTCCTCCACAGCACTGGACATCAGACACTCCTCCACAGCACTGGACATCAGGCACTCCTCCACAGCACTGGACATCAGGCACTCCTCCACAGCACTGGACATCAGGCATTCCTCCACAGCACTGGACATCAGGCACTCCTCCACAGCACTGGACATCAGGCACTCCTCCACAGCACTGGACATCAGGCACTCCTCCACAGCACTGGACATCAGACACTCCTCCACAGCACTGGACATCAGGCACTCCTCCACAGCACTGGACATCGGGCACTCCTCCACAGCACTGGACATCGGGCACTCCTCCACAGCACTGGACATCAGGCACTCCTCCACAGCACTGGACATCAGGCACTACTCCACAGCACTGGACATCAGGCACTCCTCCACAGCACTGGACATCGGGCACTCCTCCACAGCACTAGACATCAGGCACTCCTCCACAGCACTAGACATCAGGCACTCCTCCACAGCACTGGACATCAGGCACTCCTCCACAGCACTGGACATCAGGCACTCCTCCACAGCACTGGACATCAGGCATTCCTCCACAGCACTGGACATCGGGCACTCCTCCACAGCACTGGACATCGGGCACTCCTCCACAGCACTGGACATCAGGCACTCCTCCACAGCACTGGACATCAGGCATTCCTCCACAGCACTGGACATCGGGCACTCCTCCACAGCACTGGACATCAGGCACTCCTCCACAGCACTGGACATCAGGCACTCCTCCACAGCACTGGACATCAGGCACTCCTCCACAGCACTGGACATCAGGCATTCCTCCACAGCACTGGACATCGGGCACTCCTCCACAGCACTGGACATCAGGCACTCCTCCACAGCACTGGACATCAGGCACTCCTCCACAGCACTGGACATCAGGCACTCCTCCACAGCACTGGACATCAGGCACTCCTCCACAGCACTGGACATCAGGCACTCCTCCACAGCACTGGACATCAGGCACTCCTCCACAGCACTGGACATCGGGCACTCCTCCACAGCACTGGACATCAGGCACTCCTCCACAGCACTGGACATCAGGCATTCCTCCACAGCACTGGACATCAGGCACTCCTCCACAGCACTGGACATCAGGCACTCCTCCACAGCACTTGACATCAGACACTCCTCCACAGCACTGGACATCAGGCACTCCTCCACAGCACTGGACATCAGACACTCCTCCACAGCACTGGACATCAGGCACTCCTCCACAGCACTGGACATCAGGCACTCCTCCACAGCACTGGACATCAGGCACTCCTCCACAGCACTGGACATCAGGCACTCCTCCACAGCACTGGACATCAGGCACTCCTCCACAGCACTGGACATCAGGCACTCCTCCACAGCACTGGACATCGGACATCAGGCACTCCTCCACAGCACTGGACATCAGGCACTCCTCCACAGCACTGGACATCAGGCACTCCTCCACAGCACTGGACATCAGGCACTCCTCCACAGCACTGGACATCAGGCACTCCTCCACAGCACTGGACATCAGGCACTCCTCCACAGCACTGGACATCAGGCACTCCTCCACAGCACTGGACATCAGACACTCCTCCACAGCACTGGACATCAGGCACTCCTCCACAGCACTGGACATCGGGCACTCCTCCACAGCACTGGACATCAGGCACTCCTCCACAGCACTGGACATCAGGCACTCCTCCACAGCACTGGACATCAGGCACTCCTCCACAGCACTGGACATCAGGCACTCCTCCACAGCACTGGACATCAGGCACTCCTCCACAGCACTGGACATCAGGCACTCCTCCACAGCACTGGACATCAGGCACTCCTCCACAGCACTGGACATCAGGCACTCCTCCACAGCACTGGACATCAGGCACTCCTCCACAGCACTGGACATCAGGCACTCCTCCACAGCACTGGACATCAGGCACTCCTCCACAGCACTGGACATCAGGCACTCCTCCACAGCACTGGACATCAGGCACTCCTCCACAGCACTGGACATCAGGCACTCCTCCACAGCACTGGACATCAGGCACTCCTCCACAGCACTGGACATCAGGCACTCCTCCACAGCACTGGACATCAGGCACTCCTCCACAGCACTGGACATCGGGCACTCCTCCACAGCACTGGACATCAGGCACTCCTCCACAGCACTGGACATCAGGCACTCCTCCACAGCACTGGACATCAGGCATTCCTCCACAGCGCTAGACATCAGGCACTCCTCCACAGCACTAGACATCAGGCACTCCTCCACAGCACTGGACATCAGGCACTCCTCCACAGCACTGGACATCAGGCACTCCTCCACAGCACTGGACATCAGGCACTCCTCCACAGCACTGGACATCAGGCATTCCTCCACAGCACTGGACATCAGGCACTCCTCCACAGCACTGGACATCAGGCACTCCTCCACAGCACTGGACATCAGGCATTCCTCCACAGCACTGGACATCGGGCACTCCTCCACAGCACTAGACATCAGGCACTCCTCCACAGCACTGGACATCAGGCATTCCTCCACAGCACTGGACATCAGGCATTCCTCCACAGCACTGGACATCAGGCACTCCTCCACAGCACTGGACATCAGGCACTCCTCCACAGCACTGGGCATCAGGCACTCCTCCACAGCACTGGACATCAGGCACTCCTCCACAGCACTAGACATCAGGCACTCCTCCACAGCACTAGACATCAGGCACTCCTCCACAGCACCGGACATCAGGCACTCCTCCACAGCACTGGACATCAGGCACTCCTCCACAGCACTGGACATCAGGCACTCCTCCACAGCACTAGACATCAGGCACTCCTCCACAGCACTGGACATCAGGCATTCCTCCACAGCACTGGACATCAGGCACTCCTCCACAGCACTGGACATCAGGCATTCCTCCACAGCACTGGACATCAGGCACTCCTCCACAGCACTGGACATCAGGCATTCCTCCACAGCAGTGGACATCAGGCACTCCTCCACAGCACTGGACATCAGGCATTCCTCCACAGCACTAGACATCAGGCACTCCTCCACAGCACTAGACATCAGGCACTCCTCCACAGCACCGGACATCAGGCACTCCTCCACAGCACTGGACATCAGGCACTCCTCCGCGGCACTGGACATCGGGCACTCCTCCACAGCACTGGACATCAGGCATTCCTCCACAGCACTAGACATCAGGCACTCCTCCACAGCACTAGACATCAGGCACTCCTCCACAGCACCGGACATCAGGCACTCCTCCACAGCACTGGACATCAGGCACTCCTCCACAGCACTGGACATCAGGCACTCCTCCACAGCACTGGACATCAGGCATTCCTCCACAGCACTGGACATCAGGCACTCCTCCACAGCACTGGACATCAGGCATTCCTCCACAGCACTGGACATCAGGCACTCCTCCACAGCACTGGACATCGGGCACTCCTCCACAGCACTGGACATCAGGCACTCCTCCACAGCACTGGACATCAGGCACTCCTCCACAGCACTTGACATCAGGCACTCCTCCACAGCACTGGACATCAGGCATTCCTCCACAGCACTGGACATCAGGCACTCCTCCACAGCACTGGACATCGGGCACTCCTCCACAGCACTGGACATCAGGCACTCCTCCACAGCACTGGACATCAGGCACTCCTCCACAGCACTGGACATCAGGCATTCCTCCACAGCACTGGACATCAGGCACTCCTCCACAGCACTGGACATCAGGCACTCCTCCACAGCACTGGACATCAGGCATTCCTCCACAGCACTAGACATCAGGCACTCCTCCACAGCACTGGACATCAGACACTCCTCCACAGCACTGGACATCAGACACTCCTCCACAGCACTGGACATCAGGCACTCCTCCACAGCACTGGACATCAGGCACTCCTCCACAGCACTGGACATCAGGCATTCCTCCACAGCACTGGACATCAGGCACTCCCCCACAGCACTGGACATCAGGCACTCCTCCACAGCACTGGACATCAGGCATTCCTCCACAGCACTGGACATCAGACACTCCTCCACAGCACTGGACATCAGACACTCCTCCACAGCACTGGACATCAGGCACTCCTCCACAGCACTGGACATCAGGCACTCCTCCACAGCACTGGACATCAGGCACTCCTCCACAGCACTGGACATCAGGCACTCCTCCACAGCACTGGACATCAGGCACTCCTCCACAGCACTGGACATCAGGCACTCCTCCACAGCACTGGACATCAGGCACTCCTCCACAGCACTGGACATCAGGCACTCCATCACAGCACTGGACATCAGGCACTCCTCCACAGCACTGGACATCAGGCACTCCTCCACAGCACTGGACATCGGGCACTCCTCCACAGCACTGGACATCAGGCACTCCTCCACAGCACTGGACATCAGGCACTCCTCCACAGCACTGGACATCAGGCATTCCTCCACAGCACTAGACATCAGGCACTCCTCCACAGCACTGGACATCGGGCACTCCTCCACAGCACTGGACATCAGGCACTCCTCCACAGCACTGGACATCAGGCACTCCTCCACAGCACTGGACATCAGGCACTCCTCCACAGCACTGGACATCAGACATTCCTCCACAGCACTGGACATCAGGCACTCCTCCACAGCACTGGACATCAGGCACTCCTCCACAGCACTGGACATCAGGCACTCCTCCACAGCACTGGACATCAGGCATTCCTCCACAGCACTGGACATCAGGCACTCCTCCACAGCACTGGACATCAGGCACTCCTCCACAGCACTGGACATCAGGCTTTCCTCCACAGCACTGGACATCAGGCACTCCTCCACAGCACTGGACATCAGGCACTCCATCACAGCACTGGACATCAGGCACTCCTCCACAGCACTGGACATCAGGCATTCCTCCACAGCACTGGACATCAGGCACTCCTCCACAGCACTGGACATCAGGCATTCCTCCACAGCACTGGACATCAGGCACTCCTCCACAGCACTGGACATCAGGCACTCCTCCACAGCACTGGACATCAGGCTTTCCTCCACAGCACTGGACATCAGGCACTCCTCCACAGCACTGGACATCAGGCACTCCTCCACAGCACTGGACATCAGGCACTCCTCCACAGCACTGGACATCGGGCACTCCTCCACAGCACTGGACATCAGGCACTCCTCCACAGCACTGGACATCAGGCACTCCTCCACAGCACTGGACATCGGGCACTCCTCCACAGCACTGGACATCAGGCACTCCTCCACAGCACTGGACATCAGACACTCCTCCACAGCACTGGACATCAGACACTCCTCCACAGCACTGGACATCAGGCACTCCTCCACAGCACTGGACATCAGGCACTCCTCCACAGCACTGGACATCAGGCACTCCATCACAGCGCTGGACATCAGGCACTCCATCACAGCACTGGACATCGGGCACTCCTCCACATCACTGGACATTGGGCACTCCATCACAGCACAAGACATCGGGTGCACTGCACAGCACCCCACCAGCCTTTGAACAGCCCTCCCATACCGTCCCCTGCCAGCCCCACCCCGCACACGCCCCTTCGCCCGCAGCTGACGTGGTGCGCTTCACGGTGGTCTACCTGTTCGGCGGCCTGTACTTCGACCTGGACGTCTTTTTCCTCCAGGACTTCTCCCCCCTGTTCGCCGCTCCTTGGGCCCGTGACTGCCTTGTGGTCTACGCCTGGGAGACGCAGCCCTTCCCCAACACCGCCGTCATGTTCGCCCTGGCCCCCAAGTCCCCCGTCGTCCTGCAGTCCATCGACCTCCTCTCACGGCGCTCGACCTTCATCACGTACCTCCTGCACTACGAGCTCCTGCGGGACCTGCGGTGGACCGTCATCCCCTGCCCGTAGGTCGACCCCGCCTGGATCCCAGGGCCCACGCCCCTGCACTACACTGCCTTCTTCGCCCCCAGCTCAGGTGAGGCGGTGGTCGGGCCGGGGACCCGGGCCCTCGGCGAAGTCGAGTCGGAGTGGGGATCAATTGTGGGCAGACACGCCCCGGGGGGTCCAGCAGGGGGCAGAGTTGCCACGAGCGTCCGCTGGCAGAGACATGATCGAATGGAGCAGGGTCCTACCGAGCCACACGCTGGACGCGGCACGTTCCTACTGAGTTCCGGTGGCGCGGGGGGGGCGGGTATTTCTGAGTGGCCTTTGGTACGGGGCCGATTGCGACCGAGAACCAGTTTCCCTGCCGGACGCTAGTGGCATGTCTGGCAGGGGGACTCAGTCTCCGGGAGACTGTGCCCCCTAAACCCCCCCCCCCCCCTGTCCGAACACGGCGACCCCCTCCCTAGAGTTTTGCTTATCAACTCAGCATCTCCTGCGGGGGGGGGGGGGTCTAACACCCCCCCCTCGGACCCGGATTTCATACCAGGAGGGGAAAAATTAGAGACGGACAAAATTGATGTGGACAAATTTGGACGCCCTACCGCGTATCACATATTTCCTTCAATTTTAAGGATGCTATGTGCCAAAATGTGTGCACGAGGCACGGGCTGCAGGGGGGATGGGTTTTCTGTGCGCTGCATGCGGTGTGAATGCGCAACATAGAGATGAGACGTGGTGGCAACTGACACTGTGTTCTGTGTAGGTCCTCAAGACAGTGCCCATCCAGCACGCACCAGGACACAACAGTGACCATCCACTAGGGAGCAACAGCAAGAGGCCTGATACCAGATTTTTCCTTCATTTCTCAGGGCCAGTTCCCAATTTCTCCCCTCCTAATTTTAGCCCTCCCAAAAAAAAACCTCAAATACGATACGACGGTCCATAAAGGCCCGGTACCGGGGGGGGGAAAATTTGGGCGCGGGGAAAAGTTGTTTGGACAAATTTCGAAGCCCTCCCTCGTACCAAATATTTCCTTCAATTTTAAGGATTCTTTGTGCCATATTGAGCCAGAAGGTGCCATAACGACACCTTTTTTTTTTTTCACTATGACATGCACACTCTGATGTTACAATTCTGCTAGATCGTGATGTAGCTTAGTTGGTAGTTGTGCTAGGTTCTGGGCCT
Source organism: Eutreptiella sp. 'Long Island Sound 2002' (assembly GCA_964036045.1). Lineage (NCBI taxonomy): Eukaryota > Euglenozoa > Euglenophyceae > Eutreptiales > Eutreptiaceae > Eutreptiella > Eutreptiella sp. 'Long Island Sound 2002'. The sequence continues at coordinate 357,286 of OZ038392.1, forward strand.
AAGGGTCCTGGGTTCAAACCCAGCTTAGGGTATTTTTTTTGCTTCGCTTTTTTTGGCCTTTTTTATGTCTGCACATCTGCATGTCATCTGAACGTCACCTGAACGTTGTATTTATGCCCCCCTGCCTGCACTGTGCCTGCACCTGCACCTGGGAGGGAAGGTAACATAGAGAGCCCACCAGGAAATAACAGCAACCATCCAGAGCCCAGCCGGAATCCACAATGAACATCCACTAGGAAGTAGCAGCAAGGGGCCGCATACCAAATTTTTCCTTCATTTCTAAGGAGCAATACCAATTTTTTACCCCTTTAATTTTGGTCATCCGAAAAAAAAACCTCTTAAAATTTTTCCCCCCCCGGTAGCTGATTCCGCGACTTGCCATTTGATTCAGTCGTCTTGCCGGATTCGGTGAATTGGCTACATAGCCTGTGCTAACTCTAACACAGGGAAGGGGCATTTACACAATTTACATTCCAAAATGGACACAAATCTAGTTCACGAATATTTGTAAGTGGAGGCAATAGCAAACAAATCATGTAAAATCCCTAATTTACATTGAATTTACAAAAATTTATGGGAATTTACCAGTTTTCGAGGAATTTACAAAAATTTACGTAATTTAGAGTGTAAATTGCTCCGAGCTCTCGCCCCCCCCCCCATTTGTTACCGGCTTGCTTGTAGTACAAAAATCATTTTCAGCACCCCCCGTGTCATGCAGCTTATAAATCATTTTCAGGACCCCCCCTCCGTCTTGTTCGGTCACAGAAATTGGATGTCAACTTGTGCTCCGCTGTTTCCAAACTCATGTCATGCTGCACCTCAAACCCACATCCAACCTCACATCCCTGCACGTCCCATGGTATCAAAGTTGCTGAGCAGTGGAGAACCGACAGCAGACGTCCAAGACGTTCCAGGATACCAAAAAAACCCGATTTCTTGTTTGGGCCATCTGGGGTGCACTATAGGTCTCAAAGATCTCTGCCTCGAGCTTGTCCCCGGCTCGAGAAGGAGGCATTCAGGGGCATTATTTCTTTCCTTGCTTTCACGTGGTTTGTGTGCCATTCCTTGCACTTACAAACATTTGTGAACAAGATTTGTGTCCATGGTCGAATGCAAACTCTGTAGATGCCCGTTTTCCATGCCGGAGAAAACTAGGCCGAATCCGGCAAGCAAGGAATGAAGATCCCTGCTGAGGCGGGTGAATTGAATGGTGCAAGCATCATCAAGACACATCGCTGCCATCCGTCCGCGATTGAAATTTTGGAGCATCTTGCCGCTGATGTGTGCACGAAGGAGGCCAAACCCCTCTCCCAAGCCCCGTATTTCGCTCTCACCTCGGACTCTTGCACAAGACAGAGGGGGGTTTCTGAAAATTATGTTTGTGCTGCAAGACAGGGGGGGGTCCTGAAAATGATTTTTGCCTAAAGCCCCCCAGCTCAGCACATACACACAGAACGGACACTGCTGATTTTCCACCTTCAACCCCCCCCCCCCCCATGACTGCACACTCTTGCCATGCACACTGCAGCATGCCCTGCACCCTGGTTTCTCCCCGAAAAGGGACAATGCAGGGTGTAGGGGGCGCATTCACCATCGCCAGGCTCAGCAATGTCATGGCAGCAGGCAGGGCCACATCAGAAAAAGTAGTCATCAAAGGAGCACACTCTTGATTATCCGCCTACCGCCCCACCCCCAACCCCACACTCCTGCCATGCACACTGCAGCCTGCCCTGCACCCTAGTTTCTCCTTGAAAAGCGACAATCCAGGGTGTGGGGGCCTCGGTGGAACTAGGGAGAACGGCAAGGGGGCAAGGGGCAACAGAGGTGGGGGGGGGGGTAGGGCTCAATCGTACACCATTGGGCGAAGAGGAAGCCAAGTGCCGAAAAACACATGATCTTAGAAATTCAGTGCCACGACCGCCAAACGGTTCGGTTTCGCATGGGATCTAGCGCTTGTTTTGCACATCAATGTTGGCATTCAGGGGGAGCAAGGCTCGAGGATGTTGCACACACTGGTGGTTTAGTACCGTGAGATTCGCTACAAAGACTTTTTGGACCGTTGTATATTGGGAAAAAATTTTGACAAAGAGAAACATTGATTTGGCTGTTTTTGGTACACAAACTTTTGGATTTTTGGGTTCCAGACGCCCGCCCCCCCCTAAGCAAATCTCCGCCGGTGTTTCCGCACTTTTGGGCGTCGTTTGGGACCATCGTGTTTGCGGGTCCCATGCAACAGAGAAGGCTGTGTGCAGCCCTGTGCAGGCGGCGGGAAGGGTCCATGCGGGTGTGGCGCCGTGTGGGTGTCGCTGCAAGTCTCTGTGCTCTTGGGTGCTGGGGTGTCTGCCGGGGGTAGGTGCTGGGGGAGGGGGGAAGGGTGACGTGCGTCTGCACCGTGTGTTCCGTGGGACATGCCGCGCAGGAACACGGGCCTGTCCGGCCATGGCCACCCCGTGTTCCCGCACCTTTGCCCGATAACCCTTGCCCCTGTTACGCGGGGTACCATGTGCCGCTCAGTAATATCCGCCCTTGTTGCCACCAACAATCGGTAGGAACCAGCCGCGTCCCGCATCCGACTCAGTAGGGCCCAGCCCCTTCTGATGACGTCCGGCCCGCTGGACACCAGTGATACACGCCTGAGTGGTAAATCGTTGTGGTTGATGGTCTGTTCGCGCCGTTGAGTGCGTGGGGCGGCGATCCCTGTCGATGGGATGTGGGATGGGACTGTCCGCTTTGCAGGCCCGCACCGCCACGACCTGCAGACCTTCTACCCGGGGGCCTTCGCCTTCCACTGGCACAACCAGTACGATGCCCCGATCGCCCCCACCAGCCCCTTCCAGCAGCTGCTGCGGGTCCTGCAGCAGTGCACCCCGGACCCGGACTTCTACAACGCCTCCCAACGCCGCGACGCGCGCGCGGCCCCCGTCGCGGCGGCGCAATGCGAGCCGCTGCGCCGCCGGCCCCGGACGGACCCCGGGCCCTCCGCCCGCGGCCCCCGGAGCGATGGGGTGTCGGTGTACAAGGCCGTGGCTCCGCAGAAGGGCGCGTGGGCCCTGGGGCTGGGGGCCATTGCGATGGTGGTGCTGCTGGGGCGGCGCCCTTCGGGCAGGACATGCTGATGGGGGGGGGGGGGTTGCGGGTGGGGGTCGTGGAGGGGGGCCACTGGAAGGGGGAGTTGGGGGGGGGGGGGGGGCTCAGACTTCCGTAGATGCAGGTATTTGTGGATCGCGATTTTGCGTTTTTTGGGGGCACATTGTTTTGCATGGCACTGGCGCCGTGACAAGTTCCGGTTCCCTAGCGACCGCCGAACAGGCGTGGGGCACGTGACCCTGCGTGGGTTTTGTATTGTTCTGCGCCCCCCCCCCCCCCGTTTGGGCCGTTGCGGGGCTTTCCTGTGCACAGTGCTCCCCCATTGAGGCGGGCCTCCATCCGACAGCATGGTTTTGACAGTGCGTGTGTCACGCCCCCATTCGCATTGTACCCCCCGTCCCAGTCCTCTTTGAAGTCATGTGCCTGTGAGGGGGCGCAGTCCGGCATCTGTGTCTGTCTGTATCTGTGTCATGTCTGTGTCAAACAGGGCAAGTCCACCAAAGGGTCCACCTACACGGTCGCTTAGCTCACCGGAATTCGGTTTGCCCCCCCCCCCCCCTCCCCAGGGGGCGTTCTTGTACAGCGCGTGCACAGTGCGGACACACCGCCAATCATTACGTTGCTTATCCCGGGAAAACCCCTGAAAACCCCCCCCTCCCCCTCCAGGGCGCCCAGCCTATGCCCAGCCACCGTCTCCCTGACGGCAAGTGCCAGCCTCCATGGCACATGTCTCCGACAGTACCCGCCCCCAACCGCTTTGGCAACATCCTCCAGTCGCCTGCCTACTCGCTTCTGGGGGAGGAGGGGTTGGTGCTGGACCCAAACGCAACTCCCATTTGTTGTGTTTACGGAGTGTTGCCACTGCCAACTACACCAACTGGGGGCCGGGGGGGGGGATGCTTGGGTCCCAAAGGGCGTCGGTTGGCATTTTGGCGGGGGGGGGGGGGGGGGCGATGGTCGGTATTGATGGACTGAATGTCCCCGCCACAGACCCTGTCAGCTCTGAGTTCAGTGGTTCTTTCACAGGGCACATGTGTACCCTTCTTGGCTGGGGTCCTCCGCTATCGTATGTACATTGGGGCATTGGGGAGGGGGGGGGCACCGTGCACTGTGCCAAAAGTCGGCTCTTCCGCCACAGATAGCCACTGAATTCTGCACCCCCGATACTGTTTTGAATGGATCATGCACGCTTTGGTAGGTGGGTCCCCCCCTTCCAATGCATCCCTCCCCCCCCCCCCCCCCGCCCTCCAAACGCACCCCACGTCTTGGACGCGCGAAACACGTGCCCAACCCGGGGGGATGCGAATACTGCACCTTTTTGGAGAGTTGTGAGCAGCATTCGTGCCCCCCCCCCCGGCACCCACATGATATGTCTGTCATTCTGTTTCAGACACAGTGTGTGTCCTGAGGTTCAACCAGGTTTGGCATAGGGAATAAAGATGCACTTATGCCTGACGGTGGAGTGCATTGCCTCTGGTTTGCATTGGTCTGTTTTTTCATTAGCCCCCAACCAGAGATGCTGATGTCTACTGACAGCCACTGACTGTGATTGTCTGAGTAGCTGAGTAGCTGTAGTCAGATCTGATGTTATGTTTTCTGTTTGAGACACCGTGTGTGTCTTGAGGGTGAACCAGGTTCGGCATAGAGAATAAAGATGCACTTGTGCCATACTGTGGAGTGCATTGCCTCAATCTGCAGTCTTGCTGCACTGCACTGCATGTCTGCTTTTATACTTTTCAATCCTCTCCATTTCATTAGGTCTCACCCCCCCCCCCCCTCCCCTGCACCCCCACCCTGCTCCTTCTCGGGGGCCCAAAAGAGGGTCCCCCGCATTCTCAGGGGTCCCCAACGCCAAGCGGTTGGAGCAAAAGTAGAAGTGGCTACCTCCCCCCTCCTTCTCGGGGGCCCAAAAGAGGGCGGAAATGCAACGTCACTCCTGCATTCTCGGGGGTCCCTAACGCTAAGCGGAGGGAGCAAAATCAGAAGTGGCTACCTCACCCTTGCCTTCTCGGGGGCCCAAAAGAGGGCGGAAATGCTATATCACCCCTGCATTCTCGGGGGTCCCCAACGCCAAGCACAAGGAGCAAAATCAGAACTGGCTACCTCACCCCTACCTTCTCGGGGGCCCAAAAGAGGGCGGAAATGCTACGTCACCCCTGCATTGTGAAGTTTGACACACTCAAACTCAAGTTTTGCACTTCTCGGTATGCTATCCTGTCAGTTTGTTATTTTCTTTGCATACTCAACGGATTTCATGTTAGCCCCTCGCCTTAGTTTCCCCGACTACTTGAAGGGTGATACACACTCAGCCTGGATGGTGGCTGCACCAGCTCGATATGTTATCTCTATGCGGGCGACCATTCGGCGCGATTTGGAATAGCTGGGTGAGGGGAGAACGCCGTGGCTTCAGCAGTTCGCCGCTTCAATCCAACACACGGGTAGCCTAGAGGAGTTGTTGGAGGCAGTAGTGCATTTTTGCACACTGGAGGGTGTTTGACTTGATGTCCCGGGAAAATGCTTTGTCAACCCCGAGCCAACCACAACACCGCCAACTCAGACCGAACAGACCATCGCACAGCGGACCGCGTTGGAAAGCCTTACTAAGAAGTTGGAGGCTGTAGGAGTCCATGGTGCGTCGAGGGGCGAACAAACCCCTACACTCTGCTGGGCCGAGTTTGAGAAACTGGCAGCAATCCCGTCCAAACCCCAATGGATCTTGCGAGCATTGGACCCGTTCCACAGTGCGTTGATGGGAGTGCCTCCTATACCGTCGGAGGTGCGGTGCACCAGAGACCTGATGCCAGCAACCCAGGGATCCTTCCCTGCCCTTGAAGGAGCATCAGGAAACACCGACCAATGGGTACCATCCGCCCCAGCGAACAACGAAGGTGAGGAGCCCATGACGGATATGTCCAGTCCGTTCGCAGTCATTTACTTCTCCCAAGTGGAGGCCCTGTGGGCAATTGTCACGTCCGTCCTCAAGATTTATGGAACGCGGTTCCGAGGGGATTAGGTGGGGGCAACCCTGGATACGGATGTGTTGCAAAGTGCACAGGTGAAGCTTTGGCGACACACCAGTCCCTAGAGAGGACATCGTGCGGCGTATTCAGACAATGGGGAGCAAGCTCGAGGTACGCAACGGCAGGCTGCTGTACAAGCAAAAAGGAGGAGAGTGACTCGACGTGACCGACCCGCCCGCAACGGCCTTTAAGTCCCGCCGAAAGCAGGGACAGGGGGGTAAACGCCACTAGTTTGTGGCGTGCCTCCAATTTGAGTGATGGATTCATGGCATCGAGTGTGGGGCAGCAAGGCTGCCAGCGGGCGCAGAAGGCTTGGTGGATGAGACGCAAAAGGATGCTTTCCAACCAGAGTCCGGGATCCGATCATGGGATGAAGTTGTGCAGCGATGGTGTGGACTTAAGTGGGCCAGCCCTGATGAGGACTTTGACACACTGGCAGGCGCGTCCTAGCAGCGGATGACGAGAGACACATTGGCCGCCCACCTCCGAGAGATCGCCAGACTTCAGCGCGAGGAACGATACCGGTCCCCGAAAACACTGGTCATGGCATACGTTCAATCGCTGTACGGAGGAGAGCGCCGAACGCGACGCTGCAGGGAGCCATTAGCGCAGTACGCGCGGTGGAGGATCTGGAATGGGTCAAACCCATCATCAGTCGAAAAATCTGGCGTATGGCCAAGTACTCGCTACCCGGCGGCGAGGAAGACCACGGGGCCTTTGGGGGTTTGGAGACCCTGCAACTTGTCTCGCAGGGGTGCAAAGGTAGAGTCGTCTGAACCTTCTATGGACTTGCCGTCCTCTCCTTCGTCGGGGTCTTGCGGGTCGGTGAGGCAGTATCAATACGCCGGCGGGGCCTCGGAGATGAGGCCATGTGTTTCCGAGGGGTCAAGAATAGCCGGCGCCTGTTCACGAGGGACCTCGGCGCCTTTGCGTCCGCATGGTTAGACTGGCTTAAAAAACATGGATCCACCGGTGAGAAAGGTTCAATCTTCTTGTGCCCCCAGGGACTGGCCTGGCTGGAGGAGCGCATCGCCAGAGCCCTCGTGGGAACTGAGTATGAAGAGCATCGATGGCATTGGTGGCGTAGGGGTGGGGCTGCCCTGCTCAAGTGGATGGGAGTGCCCATTGATGTCGACCAATGGTGGGGCAAGTGGGGGTCCCGCAACGTCGCAACGGACTACATCCCCCCCCCCCCCCTGCCAGATTTCATCTTCACGCGGGAATGCTCGCTGCCATGGTCGTTTTGTGATACCAAAGTCAAGAGGAAGACGGCACGCCCTCTCGATGCCGTGCCTTGTGCAGGTAGACCGCATGCCAAACCGCTGATGTGCAGCAGGTCCCCCGCCCCTCCGGGCGGTGCATCGCCAACGGTGCGTTTTGCAGGCACCCATTCGCATCGTGTCCCCTTCGCACTCCTCTTTGGAGTCACGTGCCTTTTGAGTGGCTGCATTTTGTCAGTGGCTCCGTTGAACAGGGCAGGCCCACCAAAGGGTCCACCATCGCTCAGCTCACTTTAGTTCGGGTTCCCCCCCCCCCCCCCGATTGCCAATGCCGCCCATGCCCATTGGGACGATGAAACATGCCCCCCTCCCCTGCCAATGCCCCCCCCCCCCCCCAGAAAGAAGAGTCTTGGCCCTGGGCCATTGTTATGCGTCAGCGAGGGGAGGGGGGGCGCTAACACACAAACGGCACCTGCCGCAACCAGCACAGCCCCGGTACACCAACCACTGGGCTCCGTGAACGCGGAAACGATAGCAGTCGGAGCACCGGCCGCAGCGGCCGTCAGAACGCAGCGACCCGACGCAACATGTGAAGGGAAGAACGGGTGACTGTCTAGGGCCCCGTAAAGAAACAACCCGACAGAATGTCACACAGGGGGGGGGGCGTACAGGAGGTTCACTGCCATTAGACCACGTTCGCCCCGGCCGCCCCGCCACGCCACCAGAACTGCAGAAGGGGTGCGGTGCGGCACCCCTTGACTGGCCACACAGGGGCTCCAGGGGGGCACAGGGCTCAGCTGCGTCCCTCGCGGCCAGACAGCGGACCCTCCCAGCGGATGGATCGCACTGACGGTCATCATGGAATGATGACAATGCAAACTGCTCCAAAGGCCGCCACCCCGGATCCGTGCACGCAGTGGGATACAGGTCAGACAGTTTTTAGTGGACGGGGTTGTGTTTTTTTATTTAAAACACGTGGTCCCAATAGGTCTCTATTATTAACCCCCCAACCGCCATCCAGTACCCTGCAACTGCCGTCGGTTACTCCCCAACCGCCGTCGGTCACCCTCCAATCGCAGTCAGTTACCCCCCAACCGCCGTCTGTTACCCTCCAACTGCCGTCAGCTACCCCTCAACTGCCTTTGGTTAACCCCCCAGCCGCCGTCTAATTGTGCGCATAGATAACAAGGCGGTCACTGCACAGCCCAGATTTTACTTGAAAAACGTCCTGGACACAGGTGCGTGCCGTGTTTGACCCACCGGGCCGCAGCTGCCTCCTGTGCCCGGCCGGTTCTGACCACATCTCTGTGGGGCACGCTCATGGTCGGTCTCGGGGTGCATACGGGCTTTCCCCCATGTCTTTGTGGATGTCCTGGGGGCCGGGGCATCTGTGTGGAGGGGGGGGTCCGTGATGCCCCCCCCCCCCCCCACACACACACACGTGCACGTCAAAGAGAGCACATTGACCGTTCGACTAATCTGCAGCATGTCTGGTTTATTTGTTTTGCGTCGTTTCCGCGTATGACCTGGTCGAGGGATCAGTCTGCTGTGGGGGGGGCGGACGAGTCGCGCTGGGGCCTGGTTGCATGGCTGCTCCTGAACTCGCTTCCACACCCTGTGAATCATTGTGCTAAGTGGATGGCCTGCCAGTGGAGGTCGGAAGAACTCTGCACTCATGGTTTCGCTGACGTCTGGTAGGAAGCGTAGGAATGTTGAGCCTCGCCGTTTGAGCTTTGATTGAATGATTTGGGCGTCACACACACACACACACACACACACACACGCACGCACGCACGCACGCACCCACCCACCCACACCCACCCACACCCACCCACCCACACCCACCCACACCCACCCACCCACACCCACCCACACCCACCCACCCACCCACCCACCCACCCACACACACACACACCCACACACACCCACACCCACACACACACACACACACACCGCACGCACGCACGCACGCACGCATGCGCGTGCACGTGCACCCGCACACACACGCACACACACGCACACGCACACGCACACGCACACGCACAATCCAGTGCGAAAGGGTGTGAGGGACGGACGGACGGACGGACGCTGGCGAGAGCATCCTCGGTGCACGCCCTCACGGCAGACCGCACGCGCCACTGCACACTGCACGCGCTGCGGCCTCAGGGGCCGGGGGGGGGGCGGGGTTGCTGGGTAAGAACTGCCCGCTGCTATCCAATCGTTCGGTGGCCGGTGACCGGGCACTGTCGGTTGGACATGTCGGTTGGATACCCGCCGATCCATCCCTTGCCGTCGACAACTGCAGTTGGCCCCAGATGTTCTTTGAGGGCGCCCGCTGTTGTTGTTCTTTGGTTCTGTTCAGGCATACCCACGCCCTGGGCCAGTGGTTGCAGCTCAACTTCCGGCGGTTACTGACCAACCGTCGTGGTTGGGGGCGGTTACTGTCGGTTGCAAATGCCATGCCGGCACTTGACGTGAGGGGGACAGTGGCTGGGCGTAGGCTTTGCGGGGGGGGGGGGGGGTTCCTACCCTTCCTTCATAGCATCTTGGCCCCACTGTTGCGGCCCCGGACGGCCCAGGAACCGAACCCGTGACTCAGGGTCTCCAGAGCACCGCCCATGGGCAACAAGGCCATGGGGCCTCCATACGGCGAGTGCCTCTGGTCCCGAAGCGCGCCTGATCCGGCCCCCCCATTGGCTCTCCGCTGCCTCCCCCCCCCAATGCCCAAACCCGCGTCCGGGCCCCAACATGGTGCCTCTCATGCCTTTTGAACAAGGGGCCGCACTGACTCATGCCTCCCGACGTACGAAAGATTTTGCCGTGCCTCTGCGCCAGTGGAGGGTGCGCTGCGAAGTCTGTGGAGGGGTGGGGCTAGGCCTTGGGGGGCTGTGCCCGCGCTGTGCGAAAAGTAGGCGATCTTGGACCCATTTTGCCCCAATGGCCAAGGGGACCGCGGTAACTACTGTGTTCCCAGACACGGGACGGCTCGGGTTTGTACTCCGTCCAAAATTCAGATAATGGCTTAACACAGACCACGTTTCCCACTAAAAATGCGGGATTGCTGTCTAAATCTGCCTTTTTTTGCCCCCCGTGGACGTACCCTCCCCCCCCCTTGCAATCACCCCTCCCCCCCACGGGGGCGGGGGCGTCACATTGACAAAAAACGCGTAGGAAATACGGGGCACCAAAGGCGCCGAAGAAAATTTTTGGGTTATATTGGAACTGCTGCGGTTTTAGTGCTACTATTGTGTAGTGCAATCCCCCCCCCTAATTGGGGGGGGGGGGCTGACATTAGCGGGGGGAGGGGGGGTTACAAGGGGGGGCGGGGGTATGCTCCCCTGGTGGTGGGTGGTGTTCAGGGTGGTCATGGGACCGCGAACGTACTGTCGGGCGCTCTGCAGAAACGCAGCTTTGCGCGTGTGTCTGGATTGCCCTGACTTTAAGCCGTTGGGGTGTCCATCTGCCAGATCCGCAGTGCCTTTGCCACCCTCACCAAACAATCAACCCCCCAGAAGGCAGGGTGATGTAGCCATTTGCCCACATGTGCTTTGCAGGGAAGGTTTGCGGTCCAGTGCGGTCTACTTGGGGGACTTCCCTGGGTGGGGATAAACTTGGGGCTAGAGCCGGGATGCTTCATACAAAGGTAGCGCGCCGGGCAAACATTCCCCCTGAAGTAGAGGGCTTGTTGTGGAGGTTGTGGGTGCTGACGCCAACAGCCACGTGGGAGGGCAGCACCATGACTGCAACGCCCAGTGACAGCAAGTGGCACAGAGCATTGCATCAGCGAGTGGCAAGGCTGGGAGGAGAGCGCGGTGCTTCTACGGTGTGGTCTGGGTGTCAGAGATTGGGGTTGGTGGCATGGGCAAATGAGTTGACGTCCATGAGGAAGATCATGGCCCAAATAGTGCACGGCTTTGAAGACGATTTGCATGCCAATGCGAAGCCTATGGGCGTGGCAGTCTCCCACTGCATGACCTGGTTTCAGACTCAGCCAATCCTCACTACATGTCAGATCCGCTACCACGGCCACCGTGGGGTCACCGTAGCACTGGACAGCTCTGAACCTTGATTCCGAGGGGTTGTCTCAAGTACTTTGAAGTGAGCGGGCTACGCCAGCTCACCTTGGGCTGAACCAAAAACAACAATTTTCGAAGACGATTTGCATGCCAATAAGGGGACATGGAATGCGGTGGGGGGGGGGGGCAGGGATGCATTAGAAGGGAGGGCACCTCAGAGGTGGCTCTAAAGGCGGTTAGGCAGGCGGTTGGAGGACGTTGCCAACGCGGTCGGGGGCGGTTACTGTCGGTTACAAATGCCATTGAAGCTGGCACTTGGTGTCAGGGGGACAGTGGCTGGGCATAGGCTGGGCGCCCTGGAGGGGGGGGGGGGTACCTCCCCCCTTCCAATGCATCCCTGGGGGGGGGTTACGTGTAGGGCAGAACCCCCCCCCCCCAAACTATGCCAATGGGGAGGGGCGTTGGTCCGTGGGGTGTGGAGTGATGACTCTGATGTGGATGAGGCGTTCAGGGACCCCTGGGATACACGGCCGTACCCCACGCAGGAAGGCCCTTCTTGGCTTGCAGTCGCGGGGAACAGGGAATCAGGACCAAACGTCGGTTTTGAAGTTTGTCACCAGAAAAAAACACGTCTTCTACCAAAGCCTTTCGGTGTTCAACAACACAGACACTCCCAGGGTGTGTGGCCCTTGCACAGCCACTGTGGGTCGCACGATGGCCTCGATCAAGCTAGTGCAGCCGCAGCATGCCGCAGCATGCCGCAGCATGCCGCAGCATGCCGCAGCATGCCGCAGCACCTGTTTTTTGGAGCTGCACATGGGGGTTTTGAAGCATGCCGCAGCATGCCGCAGCATGCCGCAGCATGCCGCAGCGAGCCAAAATTTTCACGTGGCGGACTTTTTTTTTCATACCACGTCGAAACTCTGAACCCTTTGTTGCACAGATGTCTCAGAACTGGATGGTAGCTCAGTGAGAAATTACTGGACCCCAACTTGGAGGGTCCTGGGTTCCATTCCTGGCAAGGGTACTTTCTGCCCGTCAGTTCCTCTCTATTCTGATCTTCGCTTTTTTGGTGTTGTTTTGACATGTCAAGTCCTGAAGGATACTCAAAATACCAAGGCATCACAGGTTAGGGTTTGCAGTGGGCCATTGGGGAAGGTATTGGGGACCACATCAGCCGGCTGAATTCCACAGGCTTGTCCAATTGTTGTTTGCACGGTCACCATTTTGGCGCACCAAATGGTATCGTTATCAGAAGGCAGCTGTTAAAAAATGGAAGGACGTTCATGAGCAGTTGCCTGATGAACTGAAGCAACGACACGAAAAAGAGAGGCCAGCCCCTGTTAAGAGTGTTGTGCGCCCAACGGACACCAGGTGGGCGTCCCAGTTTGATGCATATAAATATTGGCGTGGGCGCATTTCAGCTTTTAAAAAGTTTCTGAGTGAAATGCTTCAGGACCTGTCAGATCCCCCACCGACTGCTCAGGCACTGCTTGCATTATTGACTGATGCAGTTCGTTTAACAGCACTCAAGGTGCAGATTGCATTCACCTGTGAATCCATGCAGCCAATATATGACCTAATTCTGAGTTTTCAAAAGCAGACAGGTGGCCCAGCTGATCCTTTGGGTGCGCTTAATGACATTAAGAGCGCACAGGCTGAGGTCACTCGTGGGAAGTTTCCCCCTGGCGTGCAGAAATTGCTCAGTGCATGTCCAGCTCCACAGGCTGCTGCTCAGAGCAAGGTTTTGCAACAGGCAGCCACAGTGATGTCCAGCAAGGTGGATAATCTGCATGCAAAGACTATCAAAGGGCGAGGCAAGACTCAGGCGGCAGTTAATTGTTTCAACCCAGAACTGCTGCAGACCAAAGAAATGATGTCTTATTCTGAGTTGTGTAAACACATACCCAATGTGCCACAATCTGAGTGGGTCCGGTATATTGCTCTGCCAGCCCCGAGCCCTCTGCCGGATTCTACTGCAGCCAGAGTGGCATGGTGGCATGCCAAAAAAGACGATTTTCCTGTGTTGAGTAGCATTGCTGTTTTCTTTGTCCGACGACCACGCTCTGCTTGCCATGTCGAGCGAACGTTCAGTTTGATGGGCCACATCCAGACAAAGGACCGTTTGCATATGGGCAACGACACTTTGCGCCATTTGGCTATGATGTATGTCAACAAACCCACTACAGACGATCCAGTTGGTGAAAGTGATTAATTTGGCCGAACAGTGTTGTGCATGTTGTCTCTTGCATGTGAGTTCAACCTGACACAGAAGCGTAGGTACCCACAAGTGCAGGCTGAAGCATGCCGCAGCATGCCGCAGCATGCCGCAGCATGCCGCAGCACAAGAAATTTTTCCGAGGGACCGCACTAGCTTGGCCTCGATGTTTTCTGGATCTGCGGGACGGTGATGCAGCCGTGCTGTTGAGAATGTGGTCCAGTACATTGAACTGGATCAGGGCCTCCCGCATCGCGCCACCTCTTCGGATCTCCTGAGATGAACCGTGCAGATTGGCCCTCATTTGGCTGCGCATGCCCACTTCTTGAGTACCATCTTGGCCAGTGCCGATACAGTGTTGATGGTAAACCCAGCACTGAAAAGTGGTCCGGAAGCCTGGGATTTCTTCTATCGGATGGCGGGCGGCTAATTTTCTGCCGGTCCCTACCATCAGTGCAGTGCACGACCGAACACTCATGGAAGCCGTTCTCTTTCGATGTGCTTCAGGAGAAGCTGTTTTTGGCTGTGCAAAATGACTTCGAAATTGAGGCGCAGGCATGAGGTGCAGGGCCCACGGCTTCTCGCGTTGCATGGTTGGAGAAGCAACCGGGAGGTCTGCGAACTGCAAGTGAGGAACCTGGGGTTGAATGCTTTGTGGGATGTGGAGTATTTGGAGGGGACCACCAAGAGCTTTTCTGCCGCCAACGAGCTGCTCGGTGGCCTTGTGCAGGGCCCGGTCTTCAGTTGGGCGGACGACCCTGCGTGGGAAGCGGGGGAGCCCCATCCCCTGGTCCCGCACGTTTGCGCCCAGGTTCTGGACGCGCTGCGGCACGTGTGGCAGAGGATCGAGGCTGCCGGACCGTACGACGCCCTGTTTGGGTTCAGCCAGGGAGCGACCATTGTAGCGCTGCTGTGCCAACCCCTCGTCATGTGTTTCCTCGGAGTGGCCGAACCGCCCTCGTTCCGGGTGATTTTGGTGTGTGCCACCCACCTGGACTCCGTGGATGCATTGGCACGAGCTCTGGTGCAAGGGGCCAACACCCAACCGCGGCCGGCGTTGATACGGAGAATCTGGTGCCGCCTGGCGGCGGCGCGCGCGCGTTCCTCGTCGAAAAGCGAGCCGCAGCCCCTGGACCTGGCCGCCCCGCCGACCGCGCCCCCCCCCGGCACGCCAGCACCGCCTACACCGCCAGACGAATTGGCGCAGTTCTGGGCCGTCCCCTCCCCCTCGCTGCTGGCGTTGGCGCCGCGCACCGGCTCCGCAAGCGCGCTGTGTCGCGACGAGGTGGCGCCCGCCGAAACCCGCAGGCCGCTCGGCGATGCGTTGCCTTCCGTGGTCAGAAACGCCGCGGCCGCCAACGAAGAGCTGATGGAAGAGGGCCGGCGCATCGGCGGGGCATGCTCGGCCGCACACGTGCCCTCCCTGCATTTCATCGGGGTCCATGACGACTTCAAGCCGCAAAGCGAGCAATGGGTGGAGGCGTTCCACCCGCACGACCGCATGGTCGTCTACGTGGACGCGGGGCACGACCTCCCCTTGGGCACCGCCAAAGCGGTCAGCGGCGAGCTGCACGACTTCTTCTCGCACGGCAAGCCCGGCTGGATGGCCTTGGTGCCGCAGAGGCACGCCGCGGCGCCCTTGCTACCCCGCGCCTTGCAGGTCTTCGGCCGCAGGAGTCGGGCGGACCCTTCCGTGGCGCTGGCCCTCCGGACCCTCCCCGTCGCCCCCACGCGCCCGCACAGTTCCGCCACCGAGCTCTGGTTCGATCCCCAGGGCCTGTCCATCATCCAGACCAGACTCGTTGGCCAGGTGCTGATGTGCACGGTGCAGCAGGCGCTGGAGATGCAGGACGGCGACGCAGTGGTCATGCATGACCACGACGTGACCAAGCGGCCCTTGAAGTACGGGGAGCTCCTGCGGTTCATCCGGATGGCAGGCGATCTCCGCCGGCTCGGCTGCTGCACCCCGGACACGGTTGTGGGGTACCCGGTCCCCCCGGGGGCGGCCGGCGCCGTCGCGCTGCTCACCGTCATGGCCCAGTGCACCGCCGCGCCCCTCGACCCCAGCGCCAGCGCCGCGGACGTGGCGGACGCCATCGCGCAGCTGCGCATCGCGCGCATGCTCGTCTTCGAGGGCGTCCCGGCCCCCGCCGCTGTGAGCGCGGCGGCGCAGGCGGCAATCCCCGTCCACACCCTTTGCCTTGACCCCGAGACGACGGGCCTTTGGCGAGCCCCAGCGGAGGCCGCCGCCGCTCCCGCAGAGCCGTTGGTCAACTCCGGGACCGGGCTGCTGCTGCGGACGTCCGGCACCACGAGCCGACCCAAAGTGGTGCCGCTGGACGTGGCGCCGCTGGTGCACAACGGGTACACGCTGGGCCGCAGCCTGGGGCTGACGCGGCACGACGTGTGCATCAACGTGATGCCCCTGTTCCACATCGGCGGGATCTCCGGGAGCGTCCTGGCGGTCCTCGCCACCGGGGGCGCCACCCTCTTCGCCCCGCCCTTCGCGCCCGAGGCGTTCGTCCCGCTGCTGGCCGCCGCTGGGGCGCGCCGGCCCACGTGGTACTCCTCCGTCCCGACCATCCACATGGCGGCGTACAACTACGCCCGGACGCTGGGCGCCGCCGGGGCGGCCCCGGCCCACGGGCTGCGCTTCATCCGCTCGGGCGCCGCCGCGCTGTCCCACGCCGACGCGTGCGCGCTCCGGGATTTCTGGGGGGTGCCCGTCATCCCGACGTACTCCATGTCCGAGCTCATGCCCATCACGCAGCCCCCGGAGGGCTACCGCCTGCAATACCCCGACGCCGTGGGGCAGCCCGTCTGCGCCTCCCTTGCGGTGGTGGACGCCAGCCTCCGGCCCGTCCCGTTCGAGACCGACGGCGAGGTGTGCATCGCAGGGCCCACGGTGATGCGGGGCTACCGCGACGACCCCGCGGCCAACCGGAAGGCGTTCTTCTACCTGGGCCCCGACTGGTACTTCCGGACGGGGGACGTGGGCCGGCTCAACCGGGAGGGCTACCTGTCCCTGACCGGGCGCGCCAAGGAGCTGATCAAGAGGGGGGGGGAGCAGGTGGGCCCCGCCGAAGTGGACGCGGTGCTGGACCGGCACCCGGCGGTCCAGAAGGCGGTCACGTTCGCGGTGCCGTCCGTGCTGTGGGGGGAGGAGGTCGGGGCCGCGGTCGTCCTGCGCGACGGCGTCCCGGAGGGCCCGGCGGCGGAGGCGGAGATGGCCAAGTCCATCAAGGACTTCGCGCGGGGGTGCGGCCTCGCGCCGTACAAGGTCCCCGCCCACGTCCGGTTCGCGGCCGCCGGCAGCCTCCCGATGACGGCCACCAAGAAGTACATCCGGGTGGGCCTGCACGCGCGCTTTGGGGTGGAGGGCGCGGCCGTCCCGCCGCCGCCCGCGCTCCCCCTCGCGTACTCCCCCTGCGTCAGCGGCCTGCGGTACATCCTCTCCTGCGCGGTCATGTTCAACCACATCGGGTCCGTGGCGGAGCTCAACGGCTGGGGGCCGGTCGCGAACATGCAGAGCGACTTCCCCGTCTCCGTGTTCTTCGCGCTGGGGGGGTTCAGCCTCGCCGCGTCCCTGCCGGCCGAGATCAAGGACAAGGGCGACTTCTACCGGGCGAAGGTGTCCGCCCTGTACCCGCCCTACCTGCTGGCGCTGCTGCTATGCGTCGCCAACCTCCTGGCGGTCTGCCGCCCGGACACGTTCGACCCGGCGTTCAGCTGGCGGGACGGGCCCGCGGGCGACGCCCGGTGCGCCGCGACGCTCGTGGAGATGCCGTGGGTGGCCACCTTCGGGTCGACCCTCGCCGTCTACGCGCTGGGGCTGCAGGCGTGGTTCTTCGCCCTCCCGTTCAGTTGGTTCCTCATGTACTACTCCTGGTACATTTCGGTGTATTTCTTCTGCGTGGGGGCGTACCCCTTGTTCCACAACTGGCTCCACCGGCTGCGCCGCCGGCCTCGGGCCCTGTGGGGGGCCGCGCTCGGCGTCGTCGCCGCCATGTGGCTCCGCTGCGGCGTGTTCGCGTTCAACTTCCTCACGGAGTCCGGCTTCGGGGCCGCCGAGGCCAGCGACCTGTCGAACGGGTTCGTCCTCTCCGCGTACCTGTGCCCGCTCACGTGGCTCCCGCTGTTCCTGGGGGGCGCGGTCGCGTGCGCGTTCTACGACCGCCTCCGGCCCACGCAGACCCACAGCCGCGTGGCGTGGGGGCTGGTCGCCGACCTGCTCAGCCTCGTCTTCCTCGCCTACGCCGTCATGGACGCCACGGGCGTGACCAACGCCTTTGTCGTGGAGGAGGCTTCCTCGGGGATCAACGGGGCGCTCCATAAGCGCTTCTGGAGCGCGTTCCTGACCTCCAGCTACGTGCCCCTGATCCTGCCGTGGATCATCGGCCTCGCCTCCGGACAGGGCCTCACCGCCCGGCTGCTCGGCGCAGAAACGCTGACCAAATACTGCGCCCCGGCCGCCTACAACGTGTTCCTCCTCCACCAACCGATCAGTCAGTACTACTACTGGGCCACGCGGTTGACGGATTGGGACTGGTGGTCGCACCGGAAGGGCTTCTACTGGTTCTCCCCGTACCCTCTACCCGTGCCCTGGTGGGAGTACTTCGCGGTGGCGGCCCTCACGACCTTCGTGGGGTACCTCATTGTGCAGCACGTGGACGCCCGGCTGATGAACCTCTGGGTGCGCCTGCAGGCCCTGGTCTGCGGCCGCCGGCACAGCGACGACACCCCCCCGGACCGGGTCGTCCATCAGGTCCTGTACGACTTGACGGGCTTGGAGGTGACCCCGGACATGCTGCTGTCGGACACCGGGCTGAAGAGCATCGGCATGCCGGTGCTGGTGGGGGTGCTGAACGGCACCCACAAGCGGCTGGACGTCAGTCTGAAGGACCTCGTGGCGTGTCAGACGGTGGCCGACCTCGTCTCACTGGTGGAGCGGCAGTTTTCCGCCGTTCAGCCGAGCGGGCTGAACGGGGTTGAGAAGGAGTCGTCATAGCTGCCCCAACCTTTTCTGCGTCCCCTCGTTTTTGGGGGCGCTGGATACAGCGGAGGGGACAATTTCGGGAGGGGAGACTTTCGCGGGGGGGGGGGGGGATTTCGCCGTTAAGAAAAGTGGCGGAATTTCCACCGACACATTCACTGCAAATTCAGAAGCAGGATGTGCAGCAGTGTACCGGGCGGAGGGAAGGTAGGTACAAAGATGTGTTTGTTTGCAACATGCAGTGGCTGTGGGGGAGCGTCAGCGCGCCGGGCACGCGCCGGGCGCGCGCCGGGCATCTTTTTTGACCCGTGCCCCACCGGTGACCCTTTAGGGGGTGCACTAAGCGCAGTGCGTGCGCAGTGCAACTATTTGGACGTCTAGCCGTCCTAGAACCCCATACTTTGTGATACTATGGGCATTATTGTTGTTTGACAACGGGTATTTTGATGCTTCTTTCACATCCGGGATATGGTATATTTGGATTCTCACCCATTTTCACCAATTTTCTTCCATTTTTTGCTCGTTTCCACCACATCCACTCCTTACTAGGTTGATTTCTCCCCACCATGGGGACCCCAAGAAAGCAGGGGTAATGTAGCCATATTGATTTCTCCCCACCATGGGGACCCCGAGAAGGCAGGGGTGATGTAGCGAATACTGAGTTTGCGCTTCGTTCTTGTGACGTGAGGCAGAAACGCCGTCCAAACCGCTTGCGGCTTGGGGACTCATTACCATAGCAAAATCTATGGGAAAGGCAAAGGCAAAGTACCGTTTGTTAAGTACAATGCAAATGACATTTGGAGTTGTTGAATTCCCAGCTATTGTCTAATTATGCAACGTGCTTTGTAGGGAAGGTGCGCAGTCCATCATGGTCCATTTGGGGGCCCTTCTCCATCAGAGGGTAAATCTCGGGCTGAAGTCGGGATAGTTAATAGAAAGGTAGCGCGCCGGGCGCGCGCCGAGTGCGCGCCGGGCGCGCGCCGGGCAAACATTCCCCCAAAGGCCATCTGGGAGTGGAATGCTGTGCACTGTGAGCCAGTGGTGGCACACAGTTCACGTGCAGTGCAGACCATTTGTGGAATTTGTGCCATTGTACATGACAGGCGAAAGGCTTCTGAGATCCGCCTTTCACCTGCGAACCAGGCATGCACATCCTGCTTTGAGAAAACAACAGGTGTCTGTTGCATCCAAGGAAATACATTTCTCTATGTGTTACGCGGAACAGTTCGTTTTTCGCAATTTCGGGTTGTTCCTACACTGCTGTGAACTGCATGTACAGCCATTGCTTTTTGGCATGCAACTGGCTACGGTGTGCATGTCACCGTATGGGCCAGTTTACAGTGTCTGCACCCACCAACCAAAGGCCATCTGGGAGTGGAATGCTGTGCACTGTGAACCAGTGGTGGCACACAGTTCACGTGCAGTGCAGACCATTTGTGGAATTTGTGCCATTGTACATGACAGGCGAAAGGCTTCTGAGATCCGCCTTTCCCCTGCGAACCAGGCATGCACATCCTGCTTTGAGAAAACAACAGGTGTCTGTTGCATCCAAGGAATACATTTCTCTATGTGTTACGCGGAACAGTTGGTTTTTCGCAATTTCGGGTTGTTCCTGCACTGCTGTGAACTGCATGTACAGCCATGGCTCTTTGGCATGCAACTGGCTACGGTGTGCATGTCAGCGTATGGGCCAGTTTACAGCGTCTGCACCCACCAACCAAAGGGGGAGCGTCAGCGCCACCCAATGGATTTGAGACGGCTGCCAAGCCTTGTGACCCAAACATTCATCAGGTCCCATCCTGTCTGGAAATCCGTAAGCTAAAACGCTGTAACTAGGGGCTGGCAGGTTCCGACAAGCTGTCTGGATCCCCTTGGGATGCCCGGCAGGCTGCATCCGACTGTCAGCAGCCCCAGGGGCCCAAGTCGTGAGGTCCAGGCCTGCCCGAGTGTTCCCGTGACGGTTCACCTGGTTGATAGACTATAGTCAGACTGCAAACACACTGGCAAATGACAGACCACACACAGGCAACAACACACAGGCACCCCCCCCCCCCTAGACAAGCAGTGCCGCTGTCCTTCAATCCAGCCCACAGGACCCACCTGACTTCCATCCTCACAACCAACATCAACCTACCTTTCAATGTACCCTTCACCCATTCATCAGCTGATCCGGTGATCCAGTGATCCCTAAACTCAAGCGCCGGTCCCTCCCAGTCGCGCCTGTTTAACTTTTGTATGGTCTCTCCACCCGTGTTATAACCTATGGTTCAACGTTCTTCCTTGAAGCGACTTCGGACCGTTATCATGCGCTTTGTACATATACATGTTTATATGGGGAAGCAGCCCATGGACAAGTTGTGAGAACTATCATTCATTCATGTCAGCGTATGGGCCAGTTTACAGCGTCTGCACCCACCAACCAAAGGGGGAGCGTCAGCGCGCCGGGCACGCGCCGGGCGCGCGCCGGGCATCTTTTTTGACCCGTGCCCCACCGGTGACCCTTTAGGGGGTGCACTAAGCGCAGTGTGTGCGCAGTGCAACTATTTGGACGTCTAGCCGTCCTAGAACCCCATACTTTGTGATACTATGGGCATTATTGTTGTTTGACAACGGGTATTTTGATGCTTCTTTCACATCCGGGATATGGTATATTTGGATTCTCACCCATTCTCACCAATTTTCTTCCATTTTTTGCTCGTTTCCACCACATCCACTCCTTACTAGGTTGATTTCTCCCCACCATGGGGACCCCAAGAAAGCAGGGGTAATGTAGCCATATTGATTTCTCCCCACCATGGGGACCCCGAGAAGGCAGGGGTGATGTAGCGAATACTGAGTTTGCGCTTCGTTCTTGTGACGTGAGGCAGAAACGCCGTCCAAACCGCTTGCGGCTTGGGGACTCATTACCATAGCAAAATCTATGGGAAAGGCAAAGGCAAAGTACCGTTTGTTAAGTACAGTGCAAATGACATTTGGAGTTGTTGAATTCCCAGCTATTGTCTAATTATGCAACGTGCTTTGTAGGGAAGGTGCGCAGTCCATCATGGTCCATTTGGGGGCCCTTCTCCATCAGAGGGTAAATCTCGGGCTGAAGTCGGGATAGTTAATAGAAAGGTAGCGCGCCGGGCGCGCGCCGAGTGCGCGCCGGGCGCGCGCCGGGCAAACATTCCCCCTGTGTGACTGGGATGCATTGGAATGCGGTGTTGCCCAGGATTTTGACAGTGCCCACCAGGAAATAAGAGGAACCATCCAAAGCCCACCAGGAAATAACAGCAAGCTTCAACATTCCTGGAGGTGGCGAAATTTTCCCCTTCCGAAATTATCCCCCGTCGAATTTGTCCCCTGGCAAACTTGCCCCCCCCCCCCCTGTATGGACGTTGGCCTGATCTTTTTTTTCTTACTGAGCTGCTATAGTATCGTATGCCATCATCCACAAGCAAAAATGTGCCCGGGCGCCTGCAGCAGTGCGCCCCGCCACCGCCCACGCCCGATGGGAGGCTGCCACCCCACCCGCTGCTTGCCTTTGCCCGAGCCGCCGCTCCGCTGGCGGCTCGGGCAGTGGGGTTCGAACCTGGGACCAGCGATGCTGGAGTCCAGGGTGCTTCCACTGAAGCACGGGGCACCTCACCCGACATATGGTCCCACAAACAGTCAGCTCGCACGTATCATAGCGAATGTCTACCTCCCCCTTTTTCTTCCCAGCAGGAGAACAGAAAGCCGTATAGTTAGGCCGAAGGAGTGCATCAGGCTATACGGCCCTGTTATTCACTGCGACACATCAACACACACGCAGCTTGAGGGCGTGGCCGTTTTTCATGCACCGTCTAGCTCAGCAACACACAGGTATTGATCTTTAGTGGTTCGCCGTCCACAGGTTATATAACAAATGCAGCTGCCACCTGCACCGCTGATTGAAACCTTGTACCTACTTGTTGTACATTGAATAGTGGAGCACCCCAACCAAGAAGGGGACACATGCATTTGTGAGAGAACCTCCGGACTAATGGCTGAAAGTGTCTATGGCGGGGACATTCAGTCGATCAGCACCGACCATTGATCCCCTGTATGGACTCAGCAAACCCGATGTTTTGCCAAAAACATACGTTTTGTTCATAGTGCTTACTGTTTTTCTTGGCCCCCCCCCGGGTGCGCTTCCATTGGGTGAACACATAAATGTCTGAGACGATGGAACAAGACAAGAACCCGGTGGTGGACAATTCAGGACCCGACCCGGGGCTGGCCAAGTTCAGGATGTGGGTGCTCGGCCCGTTCGAGACAATCCAGGGTCAACAGGAGTACCAGGAGAGGAGCGGCGAACGGTTGATTGAGGAGCAGGAGAGAATTGTGGACCTGCAGGTGGGTGCAGATGTGGTGTCCGAGTTCGCAGGGCAGATTGGTGTCGGCCACCTGGACAAGAACACCTTCCTCACAGCGCTGCGCTGCTATGCGATCCGGAAAGGCCTGGTGCTTGACTACGTGAATAAAAGGTTTGTGCCTGATGAGACTCAGGGGACGGGGCAAGGCAATGCGGGAACAGAGATCACGAGACCACCATCACCGGCAGTCGGCGGTTTGGCGACGCATGAAGTGGCAGAGCTTGTACAACTCCTGGCGGCAACGAAACTGGAGAATGAAAGACTCAGAGCGGCGGCTATACCAAGGCTGACGAAACAAGAACTGGAGCGGATGCTGGCAGAGACACTGCCTTACCAATGGATGCAGACCCTGGCGGTTGGACTGATGACGTACTCCAAGAAAGACCCACAATGGGACGCCCATGAACTGTCAACAACGATATGGAAGGTCGTGCATGAGGAATTGAGAAACAAAAGACAGGGGCGAAATTCCCACATGCCAATACCGCAACAAGTGCAAGGTGCAGGAAGTCCAGGAACACACACGGCACTGGGGGCGCCGCTGGGCAGAGCGATCAACACTCCAGGAGGACAGCAGATCATGGGGACCCCGGTGGGAGGGGGTCAGTGTTTTGTCTGCGGCCAGATTGGGCACTGGGCCAGAAATTGCCCGCAGGCAGCACTGACAGGCACCCTGAACCAACCGCACGTCCAGGCCAAAATATCACAGGTGGGGGACCAGACTGTGATGACCAGTAACAAGGGGTGGACCTTCGACCTGAATGGCCCGCCCCCCGCCAACTGCAGACGCTGTGGGCAGCTCCACTGGGAGATGTTCCCGTGTGGGGCATAGGGGAGGGTATCCCTGTTGCCACAGCCAGCGACACCGGTCGGACAGGCGGGGGTGGCGGGCGGACAACGGGAGGGCTCGGATGATGCCGTTCTCCGCATGGTACAGGACTTGCTGCAATCGCGGACACTAGACCCAGGACAACAGCAATGACAAGAGCTCAACGGAGTCGGGGCCGGATCGAAGGTGGCGCTGGGATCGGACTTGGGAGCCACGGTGGCCGAGACCTGGCAGGCCCACGATACCGTCATGCACGCCAGGACAGAGGAGTGGGGAACAGTGGGTACGGCGATGGCGATCCGTGGAGTGGAGGCCAGCTCATCAGCGACGTACATGCAACAGGTACGGATGGCATTGCGAGGGTGTGGCACCGACGAACCATTGGCGGTGGCGATTCAACGGCGGTTCGCAGAACTGGCACTACGAAAGCGGGGCTACTCGGCGGCAAACAACTTGGTGGCGGGGATACGGATGCTGGAGAAACTCAAACTCATACGGGCTACCGTCACAGACCTACACCGGCTACAACTCAGAGCAATCGGCAAGATGGCCAAGGCGGAAGACAGGCCACGAGTATGGGCGACAGTGGCCGACTTTCAAACGCTGGCAGAGAGGAGGGTGCACTGGGCCTGGGCAAGGGTGTTCTTTGCCGTCGGGATGGCATTCACCATCTGCCTCAGGATTTCAGACGTCGCACAACTGCGATGGGGCTGGTTGGCACACAAGGGGTGGTTGGTGTTCTTCGACTACAAAGTGGCCAAGGAGATGTGTGCCCAGCCCATACCACCGTTTTGGGAACGGTGGCGGCATTGGCTCTACACGCACAGAAGGCCTCACCAGCACGACGAGAACATATTCATCCCGGGAGGACCCGATGCCCTACGGAAGTTACAGACTGAACTGTTCACAGGTACGGAGTGCGGCCTTTCGGGATGGCACCCGTGGAAACGCATGGGGGCAGCATGCTTCAGGGCGCTGGGAGGATCCCTGCAGGCCCTGGCACTATGGGCCCGTTGGCGGACACCAAGGCAGGCAGCACGATACGCAGCGCACCCACCGTCATGGAAGATGCCATCCAGGGTCCTCCTTCCATCACAAGTGGGTGAATCAGGGCACTTCACGCGCGACTGTGAGTGGACCTGGATGCCGGTCAAGGAGCTCTGGCATAGGGATGCATTCGCATGGGATCTTGGGAGAAAAAGGAACCAGACCCCTCCCACGGTCCACACGTTTGCCCGCCCCGCCACTCCTCAGGAGGTGGACAGCGAGTCCGACGACGACGAGGACATGGACGATCAGGATGGGGAATGCGACCAGGACAATCCAGATCACGAAGAACCCCGACGAGAAGCGGAGAACCGGAACATGCAGGACGCCGCACAAAAGGACATGGGATGAGATGCCGAACTTGTGCCTGGTACAGGACCTGAGCAAGAAGGTGGACCACGGGCGGACGAAGGAACGGCAGGACACGGTGCAAGACCCGTCGAGATCATCGACGTGGACGAGTTGGAGGACGGCGAGAAGAAGATGGACGCCGACGGGGACAGTGGAAGAGCAGGCGCGGCGGAAGCCGTCACAGCTCCGCAGGGGGCGGTGGCAAGGGGGGCGGACGCGGACAGGCATGAACGGGATGCAGGCGATCAGGCATCCAGCGAGGACCGGACAGGAGAGGACAGACGATGCGAGGATGCAGACGAAACACACATGGAGGCTGAGCCATGCCAAGAAATGGAAGTCAGCGCGGAGGAGTCTGGGGACGACGTCGGTTCCGAAGGCAGCAGCGCAGGGGACGGAGACGAGTCAAGCCCGGATACGCCGACATGCTCTACTGATTGCTCTGAGTCCCGATGGAGATTACATCAAGCCAGGAGGAGAGTATTGGGGAAAAGAACAACACGTGAGTTCGGTGAGGAGGAGCAACGTGAGGCGAAGCGGGGACGCGGAGAGACTTGCGCGGGAGACCAGCAGCTGTTGGCGATGCCCGACGGGACTGAAGCAGACGGGGCCCCACACTGGGGATACCTGGTCACGGCGCCTCAGAGGGGCCATAGATTCCAGCTGTGGAAGCCTATGCCTCTGCAACACGAAAGCGAGGAACAAGGACAAGAAGGGGGTGGACATGGAGCAGCTGACGGAGGAAGTGGCGGAGCGTATGGCGCGGCAGTGGAGCAGACCGGGGACGATCAGTGGGCTGTTGCGAGATCTGACAGTCAGGGTGGGTCAAAGAGCCGGGACGGGCCCACAGCAGGAGGAGGCGGAACAGAATTTCACATCGGTGCTGCGGGCACTCCGGGATGACGAGACGGAGCCATGGGACGTATCGCCGACAGGGGATGTCAGCCCCAAGGGCAACAAGGATGGCGACCAGAGTCGGGGCCAAGTGTCGGTGGAGACGGCGAGCAGAGGCCTTGGAGTAGCTGGCAGAGTGGACATCCCTGAGGAGATGTGGCACAGGCACAGGCCGTGCAATTGGAGAGAGGCTCATGAGAACGCAGCGGTCCAGAAAGCGAGCCGAGACCCGGCCTTGGCGGCGATGGTCCAGCGCATACACGAGGACGGCATGCTGGACGAGATCACTGACGGGAGGCTGCCGAATGCCAAGGCGTTCACCAAACCGAAGTCCTAGGAGAAGGGGTCACTAATCATAAACATGGTCCCGTTGAACAAGCGATGCCAGCGGCCGAGTACACGACTGCAACTACCCACACTTGAGGAGCTGGGAGACACGTTCCGAGAGGCGGCGGGCAAGGGTCAGGCCATATGGTTTTGCAAATTAGACGTGGCGAACATGTTCTGGTCCTGCTGGATGCCGGAGCAGGAGAGGGGCACGATAAGAATCGGGGTGCAGGGCAGGGTGTGGGGTTTCCACAGCCTGCCGTTCGGGTGGACACACAGTCCCCTGATGGCCACAGAACTGCCGAGAATGACGCTGCAGAAGTTCCAAATGCCGGGGATACGGCCGATACAATACGTCGACGACGTGCTGGTGTATGGGTATGACAAGACGGAGGTTGGGGCAGCAGGATTGCAACTGCGGGAGCTGCTGGAGCGTGACGGCTGGATCTGCAGCCCCAAGTCCCAGTTAGAGCCCACGAACACAATGGAGTGGATGGGGAAGAGCCTGGATGGAAAGCGTTGGACGATCCAGTCTTCAGCGCCGTACATTGCCGGCATGGTGGCCTTGTGGCTGAAGCTGGCGACCAGGGGTTACAGCCAGAAGGACATGAGACGCATGCTGGGAAAACTGGCGTGGGCAGACAGGCCAGCCCGAGAAACAGGGCCACACACGAGTGGGGCCATGGCATGGATGATGTGGGGCCCCCAGAATGCGAGGTACACACCGCCGAAGGTGCTAAGGGGACTGGCGGAGGCGCTGGCGTCCGTGATGGGGCCCTGGTCGGCGCGCAGAACGACAGCAGCAGACGACATCGACATGTATGTGGATGCAGCAGAATACGGGAACACGTACCTGGTCGGGTTGTGGTCTCAGGAGGCAGGAGCGCGAGTATGGGAGTGCCCCAAGGCAGTACGGAACCAGCAAGCGGCGGAGCTGCAGGTAGTGGAGCGAGCGGTCAAGATGGCGGCGTACAGGAGACGACAGCAGGTGCATCTGGGGGCGGACAACCTCGCGGCCATATGGGCGGCGCTCAAGAGGAAGACAAAGATTCACCACCGAGATCGGGCCACGACGGTAAGGAGGATACAGCAAACGCTACGATGGTCGGGGATCGTGCTTAAATTAAGCTATGTACCGTCCAAGTGGAACGCGGCAGACGCCATCTCCAGAATTTTTAAGTGGGGGTCAGCCTTCCGGGCGACTGTGGAGGCCAGGGCGTGCGAGCTGGCCCTGCGCACTGTTTTGTACGCCCCGTGCTCTGTTATCGGACAGACTTCTTACAGAAGCTAGGGGGGGGGGGGTGACAGCCCTATACTATGTCAGGCACTTTCCACAGACAGAGGCACATGGCAGCCTGAAATGCCAGATGAACCACGCTACCCACCACCAGTGTACTGCAGGTAGCGAGGTGAAGGTTGCATGGGAAGAGCTGTACATGGACTGTCCGGAGATGTTTGACAGTACGAGACAGAATGCGATTTGACTGACGTGCAGGGCAGGTGAGGGAAGCAATCACAAAACCGATGTTTTGCCAAAAACATACGTTTTGTTCATAGTGCTTACTGTTTTTCTTGGCCCACCCACCCACCCATTGGAGCGGGTCTGGTGTCTACTTTTAGCCGCCACCATACGGCAGTGCAGCCCATCAATACAGCATGGGAAGAGCTTTACATGGACTGTCCGGAGATGTTTGACAGTACGAGACAGAATGCGATTTGACTGACGTGCAGGGCAGGTGAGGGAAGCAATCACAAAACTGGCATGGACTTGGAGTGTGCATCTGGATGCACCTGGTCAACGGCACGGGCAACAGCCCGTCTCCGGGACGGCCGACCCCCGGAGTAGTCAAACAGGACAAGTCATCCGGGGGCTCCGTTGACACCCTTGTGCCAACCCCCCCCCTGTATTTGTGCTGCAGTCGCCCCACACACACTGCCAGCCCTCCCCCCCACCATGGCAAGAGCAGGCCTGTCCTCAAGATGTCCAAAGTTTTTTGTTGTTCCCCCCTTACGGACGGGCCTTAAGCCGTAAGCCGTGCAGCCCTCAGGTCAGGCCACAGCAACGCCTTGTGCGTCCCACGGTCCCACGGTCCTATCCCATGCAGTGCGCAAGGCCTGAGGATGGCATTCCGGGCAGGCGGGTCGCGCCCAGAAGCATTGCCAGTTCCCCCCCCCATCGCGTAGCCCCGGGATGCCCAGCATGCTCCCGGTCCATCATGGGCCATCCTGTTAATGCGACCGGAGTCATACGTCTGTGGGCGATCGCCAGCGCGCGTTTGGGTGTGTCTCCAGCCATCGCTGTCTCCGGTGTCCAAACCCACGACCTCAGGTGTCCGCGCTGGATGCTCCCGCGCGTGCGCCTCCCGAGGGGATTGCAACCAGCGGCCCGTTGCAAGGGCTGCGTCCCCCCGCAGCTGACCGCCCCCGTGCCCGGGGCCACAGGTGCCTGCCCGTGGACCGTCAGGGAGACAAAGGAGTGCCCACTGGGGCCTTCTAGTCGGGGCAAATTAAGGGGGATCTGGTGCCTCTGGCGTTTGGGGAAGGCATGGGATCCCCGATGCCCCGGTCCCGAGGCTCTTCTCATGCCGAGGTAAATGGGGCCTTTGCCCAGTGAAATTGTCTGCAAAGTGCGTGCGGTGTGCACGCGGTGCACGCGCCCCCACCCCTTTTTCGGGGGGATTCGAGTTTGGAGTGCGAGGCGTCGTCGGAGTTGGAGTCGGGGTCGGGGTGCGGTCTCAAAAGAGGCGGTTGGGGGGGGGCGGGGGAGGACAGGAAGGTCAGGGGCAAGGGAGGCGAACGGATGACCTGATGTGTGCACGCCAGCGTAACCCGCCCCGATGCGTGTCACTAAGGGATTGAGGGGGTATCGCCCTCGATCAGCTGCAACGCATGACATGATAGACCCCTGTGGCCGTGGTGATTGGGTGGCTGCAGTGATTGGGAGTCTGGACTCTGAGGGGACTGAGCAGCTGCGCTTTGAGAATGCTGAAGCCCTGGGGCAGTCCTGCTCTGTGGTTGAAATTGCTTCGTGGCCCCTACAGGGGAGCTGGGGTTTTCTACTTCGGAAGAGGGGGGGGGGGTCGATAGAGCCCCTGAAAACTGGGGGTGTCTGGAAAAAGCGCCCTTTTGGGGGGGCGGGTTCCAGCCAGGGGCTCTATCAACCTCCCCCCGACCCCCCTTCCTGCGGTGGCCACAGACCGCCTTGTGTGTGCACCGCCTTGTGTGTGCACCGCCTTGTGTATGCACTGCCTTGTATGTGGACCACCAAACCACCCCTTGCTTCGGCTCGCTTCCGTAACCCATGCGGCTTGTTTGGATGTGATGTTCAGCCATGGCTAACACTGCTATTCCTGGCATGGCTGTCACGTACCATGCTTTGCTGGCGTGTGTGTCTGTCGCGTGCAAGCACAGGCGTGTCTCAGTATGAGGTGGGCGTTGAACCGCTGTTTTGCCTGGACTTTTTGGACCATGGCCGCAGGGCGGCCCTGAAGGAACCAGATTTTTTTTTTGTTAAGGACTGCCCTTAAGGACCGCCCCAAGGGACCACCAACCGCCAACCGCCAACTCCCACCAACTGCCAACCGCCACCAACCGCCAACCACCAACCGCCGCCAACCGCCAGTGGCGACCAACCGCCAGCCGCACTACCAACCGCCACCAACCACCAATCACCAACCACCAACCGCCGCCAACCGCCACCAACCGCCACCAACCACCAGTTGCCAACTGCCAACCGCCAATCACTGCCAACCGCCAACCGCCAACCGCCACCAACCATGGTTGAACACATGGAGGGAAAACTGTGTAACGGAACGTTTTTTTTTTCCGTTAAGGACTGCCCTGCGTGGCGGTGTTTGCGCAAGGGGGCGGGGGCGGGGTTAGGTAGGTAAACCCTGACTTGATAGTAATTTATGTAAGGGTATCATCCCTGGGGTGGTACCCCAGCCCTGTGCTTCACACGAACTAAAGTTTATGCAGTAAACTTGAGTTTAAATTGGGCAAGGGGGTGGGAGGAGGGCACCTTGTGAACACTCGCCTAGTGTTTGTTTGTTTTGTGGTGTGCCGTCGTCCTGACCATGCCTGAGCCTGAGAACCCGCAGCAATTATACCCCCCCCCCCCCTTTACACCCTTCCGGTAGGAGGCCGGGCATTCGCAGGCGCCCCGGGACTGGGACACTCAGGGCCGACAGCCACCCAGTGGCAAGCAGGTGGGCCGACAACAGCTCGGCGACCTTTTGTACGGAGGTTTGGGGAGGAGAACACTGTATTTATAGCGTACCCCCTGCCCCCCCTGTGTCACATCTCCCACATCAGTGGTGGTGAGCACCCTCCAAATGTCGCTCTCTGGGCAATGAGGTCGTGTGGAGCATTGCCGACACTGGCATGGGAGGGACGGGACGCCAAGGGGCAGCAGCAGCACTTGTGAGTAGCGGGACAACTGCCCCACTCTCACGCAGCACAAGCGCCTTTCCCCCGGCTGCTAGTTAGCCCAACAGGCTGCCCACCTCCTGCAGCTTTCCTGAACCCGCCCCCCTCCACCGCAGCCCCCTCCAGCCCAAACGGGTGGACAACCAAACCCCCCATCCACGCGTGGAGGAGTCCCTCCTCAGGCAACCATGCAACCGCATAACCAAAGCTGATGGCCCCTTTTGGTGAGCAAAAGAAGAAGCCCACAGAAATTGGGCTCTCACTTGCGGCTGGCTTGGGTAGTCGAGTTGGCGAGTACATAATCAGCTTTGAGGATTACATTGAGCAGGGCCAGCATAAACTGGCCACGCAGCTGCTAAACGCGGCTACGCTTCAGCAAGACACGGACAGACTCGTGACGGCGGCAAAGGCAGCTGGAGTCGATACCGTTGAACTGGCAGATCGGCTGAGACAGAAGTATGGACTGAAGGGATCCATGGAGGGCATCTACGAGCAAGTCGTGGCCTTCGGGACCCTCCACAAGCGGACCTTCAACTGGAACGACTGCACCTTCTACATGACAGCACAGCATGCCCAAGTGATCGCAGGGAACGGGACCCCGGAGAAGAACCCCGCGGACGTGGTGTCAATTGGGGGCAGCTCCAGTGCCAGCGGGTCGCTAAACGACAAAGGGGTGCACGCGGACATCGAGAAAATGCGCCAAGAAATGGAGGACATGAAGCTCTTGATGGAGCAACAACTAAAAACGATACAAGAGCTCCGAGCGTCCAAGGCAGTGCCGCAGCTGCGGCAGGCGATTTTCGTAATGGAGGCGGGACTGGAGATGGAGGCCAACGAAGCGAAACCTGCCTGGGCGAGAGCGATGGCAGGGGCGATGGCAGGCTGGGCGGCGGAGAATCTGCAGAGCATGCTGGAGTCTGAGTACGAGGCGGGCATGAAGGCCCTGTTCGAAGTGTGGTCCCACCTGCTGTTCGAGGTCGAAAAGGAAGAAGTCAAGGCGCAGCTCCTCCACCCGCCGACACCCGCCAAAAGTGTTTTGTGACACCCGCCGACGCCGGCCACGGCAGGTGTTCGCGCCAGGTATGCGCCGTGGCCGACCGCTCCATGTCGAACCTGTTTGCGGGGCACGACTCCCCCACCGGCGCCGCCGGAAGGAACGCCGAAGGCCCCGAGAATGCCGCCCCAGCGGTCGCGGGTTCGTGCTCGAGGTCTGGCACGGACGGTTGTGCGCGGGCGTGCCGGCGCCGGGCCCTCAGACATGAGGCACGCGCGCCCCGGCGCACCAACCAACCACCGCGACCAACCGCCGTCGGTTGCGCGCCACGTGCCATCGGCTGTGTATCAAGTGCCAAAAGTCCGGCTCAAGACTGCCCCCAGACGGCGGTGCGTTGCGATGGCGCTGGCCGCAGTCCTGACGCTGATTGGGTAGGACGTGTCCTACCCGCCCCCCCTTTCCCCCCCCCGCCGACGGGCCTGGCAGCGGGCGCTTTGGGCACAGCCGCAGCCACGCCCTCCCGGCGGCGGGACGAGGGCCGGCATCCCGGTGCAACCGGTTTCCGGAGACCTCCTTTTCTTTTCGTCCGAGTGCTGCAGTTCTGTTCCCGTTTCTCGTTTGGTTCCCGTCAAGCCGGTTGACCCCTGGCCGGCAGGTAACCGGCCAACTGCTGTCGGTTACTGGCCGATCATTGTCTAAAAACGCCGTTTGTTCCCCAAAACGACCCTAGAACCCGCTCCAAACGGCCAAACGAAGGAAAGACGTTCATACACTCCACACCCAGGTTGTCTTGCTGATGTCAAGCACCCCTTTGATGCCCTCGACCCCCAATACACGCCCTTTCCCGGGACCTCTTTGACCCCTTTGATGCCCGAACCATGATGTGTCCGAGAAACGGCCCCAAACGGCGCCACAAAGCACCAGAATTTTGCACACTTTTGGTTGCCCACCAGCCACCATTGGGGGGGACGCACCGTGCGCTGTGCGAAAAGTCGGCTGTTTTCCACCACCGGTAGCTGCGGGTCCCAGGGTCCTGCATTCTGCACCCCCGATGCTGTTTTGAATGGATCATGCACGCTTCTGTAGGGGGGTGGTTTTCAGGGGTGTTCCCGGGATAAACAACGTAATAATTGGCGCCGTGCGAAAACACT
Organism: Eutreptiella sp. 'Long Island Sound 2002'; assembly: GCA_964036045.1. Classification (NCBI taxonomy): domain Eukaryota; phylum Euglenozoa; class Euglenophyceae; order Eutreptiales; family Eutreptiaceae; genus Eutreptiella; species Eutreptiella sp. 'Long Island Sound 2002'. The sequence continues at coordinate 390,237 of OZ038392.1, forward strand.
CCCTTGGTCCAGCGACAACCGCTGCCTCCTTTCCACTGCCGTTGGAGGCCGGCGAAGCAGCCTTTGGTTGACAGTGGTCCGGTGCCCTGCGCGGTGCGGTTTTCCTGCGGTGCTCTCGGTTGAGCGAGAAACGGCCCTGGCCCACTTCGGTCGCTCACCGCCAGCCGTCCCTTGTGCAATACCCCGGGCCATCGGCCCCCGTTGGCCGACCCCCCTCCCTCCGAGGCATGCGCTTTGGGGGTTTCGGGGTGACGGCCCTGTTCCGGCCCCACAACTTCTGTCCGTCCCCCAAACAGCCAGTTAACCGTTTTGTAACCCCCAGACCTTGTACCCCAAGCGCCTTCTCGACCACCAGGAGACGCCGCGGCAACCGGTTGAAACCCCACCCCCCACCCCCTCCAGTGCATCCCTGACTCCCCACACCCACCGACCCCTGGCTTCCATGTGTATGCCCGGCACAGCCCCCATTCGGGGTCTGTGCATTGTCCAACGCACAGCAAATCTCTGCCGATGTCGTCTGTGGCCACTGATTGGCCGCCAAAGCCCCGTGTACCACACCCATGTGAATTCCCTCACCAGTGCGGTTTGCACTTGTGTTCTGGCTCCACACACAGGAGCGGGTTCTGGGTTCTGGGGTGCTGAGCCCGGGCCCTCTCCAGGGCTGTCCTTGAGAACCGAAATTTTTTTGTTAAGGACAGCCCTTAAGGACAGCCCGCAAGGACCACCAACCGCCAGCCGCCAACCGCCACCAACCGCCAACCGCCACCAACCGCCAACCATTGTTCAGTACTGTTTCTGTGGTTGTGTGTCTTGCCCATGTCTTGACCATGAAGCAGAGAGCATCCCCCCTGAAGGTTCATTTCTGTTGGCGTTACGAACCCTTTTCTCCAGGAAAGTCCTCCAGGAAATAACAGCGACCGTCCAGAGTCCAAAGTTCGCTCATTTTTAAGAAATGGCACGGGTTTTGTCATGCCAGAATTTGTAGATTCAGATTTTCCTAGACACGGAATACCACAGCCCCCTCCGGTATGTGCACACAGGGGCAGACAGGGGTGCTGAACCCGGGGCCTCCCCCAGGCCTGCGCTGAGCCCCACCCCCTCGCGGGCGGACAGTGTGCTCCGCCCACGACCGCTTCTGTGCAGCTCAGCGGCCTACGAACCGTTGTAACCGCCAGAAGCCCCCCGACCAGCCTCCCAACCACCAGTAACCAACCTGACGACAACGTTTCAAACCCCTCTCTAGCCTCACGCCCCCTCAGCACCACTTGCAAGGCGGAGGGGGAAACCAGTCTTGATGGGTGCGTGTGGCCTCCTGGGCTCATGTGGCAGGGGCCACGCACCGGCCGCTGTTCCGCTCCCGCCCCTGGGCAGGGGTGTTGCACCGCTCCGCGATGCTGCGTCCCACACAGTGACGGGGCCTTTGGTGTAGCGGGGCCAAGACGCAGCCCCCCACCCCCTCACACGAACCCTGTGTCCAGCGGCCTAGCGTACGCTCGGCGGGGGCGCAGGGCAGTCCTCAATCAAAGACCGCCCGTTACAGACCGCCGCATAGGCACCCGCCAAGCTGATGCTATCCCTCACCTCGCCAAGGCAAGGCATGCCTGGCATGCCATGGCATGGTTTGGTATGGCCTTCGTTCTGGTTATCACTGGTGTCGTCAAACTTGAAGCCATGTTTCGCAAATGGGTACGCAAACACTGGTTCAAACTTCAGTGTGCACGTGCGTCTTAGCCAACGGAAGTGTAGTATTGAAAAAAAAAGCAATTTCTTGATAGAGTTTTGACTCGTGTGCACACAGCCGGCATGCCTGACCACCTGCTTTCCCAACCACCAGTAGCCGCATGTCCAACCACAAGTACCCCCCCCCCCTTGTCCTTGTCTCCAGTTCTGCTTACCGAGGAGGGCACCGCTCTGTGTCCTTCTGCCGTCGGACAGTGGAGGATCGCCTCCCACTGGAACGGGTGCCACTTGCCTGCACTTTTGGGTCGCCACTGGACCTGCATGTTCGCCAGAGCCTGGGTCTTCAGGGTCCAGTTGATCTGGACCATCACCGAGTAGAGCTCCTGATTGCTCATCTGCAGTGGTTCCCCATGGTTGTCCACAATCTCACAGTGCATCCCGGTGCCATGTGGTTGGTCCAGTCGGAGCCAGATCTGCTGATTGCGGGCCCAGGCCATTGTGGTCAGCTCTGCTTCAACTGCTTGCAGTCCTTCGTTCGCAATGGCGTCCAGCTGACTCAGTGCTTGCACCTTGAAACGCTGGCGTTCTTGCTGAGGCTTGACCTTCTTTGGGGCTGGCTGGATGTGTGTGTATGGGCCATACCGCTGCTGGTGAGATCCCTTCTCCTGCTGTGTCCTCCCAGACGGCATAACGCCTGGGTGCCTGTCCGCGACAGGACGCGGCGTTCAGCTGCTTGGAGTTCTCCTTTGCATGTTGCTGCTCACTGCGACAGAACGCAGCTCATGTGATGCAAACTCTGCGTCAGAACACAGGTGTTTCAGACATGCATTGTTGTGCTTGGTGCCTGTGAGATGTTTGTACCATTGTGCAAGGGCTTCTGGCTCTGGCATTATCGACCCTGTCCCGGATTCCTGCGTTTCCTGAGCCTTCGCTTCTTGCGCTGTCGCCTGGTGTCACTCACATCAGTGCTGAAGGACAGTGTGTCTGCTGCTGACAGTGCACTCGACAGCACTCCCTGGTGTGTGTGTCCTGTCCTCATTTCTTCACTTTCTGTATTGCTTGAGGAGTACGGTCCCATCTCACGTGGCGCTGGCTCCCCGGATGCTTCCCCTGTCAGTTCATCACTGTCCATGGGTACCATACCCAAGGATGACCAGAGTGCCCTTGTGCCCTCTGACTCTGATCCCGACCCTCCCCTCAAACCTACCGTGGACTCTGACCCAGATGACGATTTTGGTGCAACATGCCGTGACCACAGTGGGCTTGAACACATGCCTTCCATGGCCAATCCATTCGCCATCTCATTTCCCTGCACATTGACATGTGCTGGGACATGTTCCCACCTGACTTCTCTTCCCGGCGTCGCCATTTCCTGGAGCAGCATTTCCCAGACTGGGACGTGGACTTGCAGTTTTCCAGATGTGGTTGTCCATCCCTTTGACTTCCAGTGTTGGGCTCTGCCAGTCGCTCCCAGCTGCAGGTACTGCGAGTCGGTGAGGATTGCCAGTTTTGGCACCCAGAATCCCTGTAAGGCTTCCACGGCTGCCCAAAGCTCTGCTCCGTTGTTTGTTTGCCTGTAATGTGTTGGTACGTAGCCACAGAAGCGCACCTCTGGTCCTTGGTCGTCTTCCGCCGCGAACACGCCAAATCCCCCGGCCCTGCGCATGTCCTTGTGGCTCAGTCGCTTCGACGATCCATCAGTGTACACTATCCTGTAGCCCTTCTCCACCAGTTCTGCAATCAGTTCTTGCACTCCTTGTAGCACTCCCGGGCCTGCCTGCCTCGGGCGCTTCGGACGTGATTCCGTTGCCCTTTGCCAACTATGATTGTCGGCTGATTTTTCTTGGGTGAAGCATTCCGTGTGTATTTGCCACCATGCATTCAGTCCCCCATGCACTTGCACTTCCCCTTGTCGTGGCTGCACTCCGGTGTCTCGAAGTTGTTCCAGTGATTTTTGAAAGCCTTTCCATTGTTCCCTGCGCTCCCCTGTGTAAAATCCCACCCACTCACATAGCCCCCTTAGCCATGTTGTAAGGTATGACGTGAACACCGGCGACGCTCCTGCCTTGACTTCGCATCGATATCGCCAGTGTGCACTTCTTGCTGACCACATCGCCCAGCCTTGGTTCGTTTTCAGCAACCATTCTTGGTCGTCGGACTCCATCATATCTCGAACTGTGGATGTCCCGTTATCAGTTGTCACCTGGCCATAGTAATGCTGTATGACCGCCGCCGCCGCTTTGAACATGGGGCATTCGACCATCGCGTGTTTGACCGTCTCCTTTTGTGAGCACACCGGGCACTTGTCAGTGCCTGACCTCTTGTAGACTCTTGCATGTACGGTCAGTTTGTGCCACAGCGCCTTTCGCGCAAAGTCTTGAGCCCTCGGTGGTAGCTGTGCCTGTGCCAGCTGTTCCCATACCTCCGGTGTTTGCGGGTCGCGGACCCCTGGCTGAGAGGCGTAGAACTGGAGCAGCCATGCCCTGGTCCAGTTGTGGGTATGGACTGCGGGGGTATCAAACCCCCCTTGTGACGGGACTTTGTTGAGGAGTCGTCCGCCATGATTGTAGACCCCTTTCCATGTCCGGGGCAGTGCATTGAACGATCTTGCGTCCTCCAAGCTTTGGAATTAACCCCACGTCAGCACCCCCTGCCGGATCAATTTCGTGTTGTAGTAGGAGCAGCGGAACTCATTTCGGAAATACACAGAGTGCCACAACGGCAGGCGGTCCCGGTTTGCCGGGGGGGCCACCTGCGGGGCCACTCGCTGAATGTTGGAGTGTGCCCTCGCCGACCATCCCAGAAATGTGAGATCTGCCGTTCGGACCATGCCCAGTTGAATATATGGAAGGTTGTCCTTGGATGGTGTGAACCCTATGGCTGTTGCCCATGCATAGAAGGTCTCCACTGCCTTGTCAGGGAATTTGTGTGGCTCTCCCAACAGGCTGACGAACGGAGCCGCTGCCTGGTGCATAAGAAACAGTTATGGTTCTGGTAGTGCCAGTCCCCCTTGCGTTCTTGGTCGTGACAGGATTGGTAGGGTGATTCCCCAGCTGTTGGTACCCATTGTCACGTGATACACCAACTTCAGTTGCCTGATCACCGAGACTGGGGCGTAATATGCCTTGGATACCCATGCCACGACCGGCAGAATCCATGATGTCAGCATGAATGCACGTTCGTTCATGGACAGTTGCAGCGTGGATACCACCCTTGCGCGACGGAAGGCCTCTTGCAGTGCTGGTGCAAAGGCCTGCTCTATCGTCAGCCCCCATCCTTGGTCGTCTTGTTGGTGCCGAATATTCCCCAAGCGTACACCCAGATACTTGACGAAATTTTTGACGTCCACTCCAATGTCCCGAAAGCACCTCGCCCACTCCATTCCCCCACAGTTGCGAACTATCGCTGCCGTTTTGTTCAGGTTGACCTTCAACCCCGAAAACTGTCCAAAACGTGAAACCACTTCCCATACCCTTTTCAACAGCTGTGGGTTGGCTCTTCCATCAAAGAAAATGATGAGGTCGTCTGCATACATCATGACAGTCAGTACTGGACCCAGGTCTTGTAGTGGGAAAATCACGAAGGATGCCACCAGGGAGAACAGCGCCGGGGAGAGTGGATCCCCCTGGCGTGTGCCTGCCCTCGGGTGGTGGTATACACCTGGGACGTATCCTTTTCCAACGGAGTATAGATACGGTGCTCGCAAAAGGTGTAGAATCAGACGGATATACAAGAATGGTATGCACATTAGACCCAGAGCTGCCGACACCATCTCGTGAGACATCGTGGGGAAAGCATTTCTGAAGTCTACTGATAACGCCGCTCCTTCACTTAGGCCATCCCAGAGTGCCCGTGACCCATAGACATGCTGGAGTATGCTTCTGTGTCGAAGGAAACCTGTTTGCTGTGACGGGATACAGTGGAGGAGTACATCCTCTAACTGGATCAGGAGGATGTTGGTGAGCCACTTCTGCCTTGTAGTTTGCAGTGCAATTGGTCGGAGCGAATCTGGTGTCTGCATCGCCTTCGTCTTGGGAATCATTGTCACCACTCCCGAGGTCCATGTCTCCGGCATTTTGCCCACTTCGAGGAAGCGTTTCATTGAGTCATACATTTGCGGTTCGAAGATGTCCGAGAACCTCTTGAAGAATTTTGCCGAGAAACCATCCAATCCAGGGGAACTGTTGCTGTTCAGCCTCTTAAGGCCTTCATGAACTATGTCCAGGGATAGTTGCTTGAAAAGAAGTCGACCTGCCTTGCGCAGCCGCTGTTCCACTCCTAACGACTTCAGATAGGCCACACAATCTTCTTCGGTGGATCCCGTCGGGGTGGACACTTTGTCCCAATGGTCCACCAGCTCTTTTGCCACCGCTTTTGCCCCCCGTATCGCCGAGCCTGACCTGGATACCAGCTGTTGAAGTTTCTTTCGCTCCTGCAACTCCCGCATTAACCGATACAATTCGTTCCTTTGCGTTCTCGGATCTCCTGAGGTTTCCCCGGTCGTGATCACCCCCTTGAGCTTGGACAGTGTTTCCATGCCCGTTCTGTCACGCTGAGCTTTTTCATACACCCCCACCAGGAGGGTGTAGGCTGTTGCTGCATCTGTTGCTGCAATCCCCAGTGATGATAGAAATTGGTAGACCGCTGGTGCGACAGAGTCTCTCGTGGACCCACGCAGGAACCGCAGGGCTTGTAGCTCTACCGGCTGCTTTTTGTTTTTATGCTCCCTTTGATGGTTGATCGCCTTCTTTTGGATGCAGCTCAGCGCCTCTTCCCACCATTGATCCCCTGGGGACTTGATAGACTTGAGAGATGTCTCCAGATCTTCCATTGCCTCCGGGTCGTGAAGGATGGTCTCTGGGCAGTAAAATCTGGGGACCGTGTCCTCTGTGTCGAAAGACGGGGGTGTGAATTCAGCCAGGATCGCCTTGTGGTCTGAGTTGGCAGCAAACATGGGGTACACGCTGGTCGCCAGGCTCAGCAATTCGGATGTTGTTGGGATGCGGTCAATACGGCGTAGCCTCTGCGGGTCGAGTCGCTCTCCTTCTCGGGGGTAGCCGTATGTGAAGCCCGTCGGACACGATGATTCCTTGTCCTTGATGTCCGTCAGGGTTGGACAGTGGATATCCACCCAAACATCCTGCAGACCCGCTTTCGCCAAGGTCGTTACCTCCTGGTCTTCGGCACGTAAAGACGTGTCATGCTCAAACTCTGGGGGCGCGAAGGCGTCCCTGTGTTTTACAACTAAACTATTGTGATCAGCACATAAAATCAGGTTTGGTCCATGTAACTCCTTGGCGATGTCTTTCCATTGCGACTGTCGACGCGTGTGCTTGTGGTGGAAGTGGACCACAACTATGGTGATCTCCAGCGGACCACTCGACAGCGAGGCTTTCAACGCCCTGGGAGACAAGAACTTCATTGATTGCAGTGTCCACTTGGATGTTTTCCACGCCAGTGCCACTCCTCCCCTTCCTTCTTCATGAAGTGGTCCGTCTAGGCCATACCCGTACTTTGACAAGCACTGCACGTCCGCTTGACGATCCTCCACCGTGAGGAATTGAGGTTCTTGGATGGCGAAGAAATCCACCTCCAGGGACCGCAGCAGTGACCCTAGGGCCACTATGCGCTTTTGCTTACGCTTTCTCATGGTTATTTTTGTTTGAAACCCATTGATATTTTGGGACAATACTCTGAGCGTGCTGCTCAGAGGGATGCTTGATGCTGACGTCATCGTGCTGCTCCATTGGACGACGAAGCCTCATCTTCCTTCAAGTCCCGCTTGCGTTTGAGGGAGCTGATGACCTTGTCGACTTGGTCATCCAGCTCCATGGCCTTGGCCATTTCTCCCGCCGTGATTAGGCCTTGCCTGCGTGTCTTCGAGCCGTCTGTATTTCTGGGCCGATCTGTGATTCGCCTTTTCCGCGCCTCGTAATCCGCCTCGGAGATCACAAACATCGGAGGCATCCCAGAATCTGACAGGTAGACCTTTCCAATCAGGTGCGTTACACTTTCCCCGGTCAATCGCCATGTGGCAGTGCGCATCTCCCCAACACTCCATCAGACGCGGTCACCCATGAATTAAATGCTGGCCAGGCCGCTGGCCAAATGGCAAATTTACGCGTAAATGCGTAAATTTTACAAAAACGGCCACTTTTTGGGCCACCGCAGTGTTTACAGGTGTAAATTCAGTGTAAATTGGTGTAAATTGCTATGTTTGCACTATTTGATGATGGAATTGACCTTCTTTGTCTTGCAAGTTGCGTGCTTTTTGTCACTTTGTTCACATTGTTGCCATTCTTACATGGTTGTCAAGGCAAGTTTCACGCGCGGGGTGAGGTAGGGTACTCTATGCATAGGAGAATGGTTAAGAGCAAAGCTTGGGGGTAGAAGAGGGTTGGTGACATGGGTGGCCTCCTCCCCAAACTTGGTGGCACAACAACGCTGGTATCAACATGTGGGGTAGGGTAATGAAAAATGTATGGAAAGAAGAGAAGGATAATTGTAGAGTAGAAAAATGTCGGTGGTACCCCCCCCCCCCCCGCGCTAACACGGGCTTGTCCAAACACGGAGACCCCCCCCGTGTTTCCGCACTTTTGGTCCTTTTTTTGAACCATTGTTTTTGCGGTTCTGATCCTATAGAGAACGTGGTTTATAGCTTTGTGCACGATGCAGGAAGGGTCAATATGGGTGACAAAGTGTTGCTACAGCTATAATTCCATGTGCTCTTGTACTTTGGGGTGTATGCCGGTCTGTTGGACACTCTTTCATAGTCATGAACAATTCTCTTTCCGCTGCCGGACAGCCTGTCACATACCAGCAGTACACAAACAATGAGTTTGTGCCTGCTCGAGTTTTGGGTCCCTCAACACGAGGTGAGCAGTACATTCACATTGGTTTGGGGTCTGGGGCATGTCTTTGAGGGCAAGCTGTACTTTACAAAGGACATCGTGGATGACAGTTTTGTTCCCACGTGTACCCCCCCCCCCCCGTGTCGTTCCCTGAACTATGTGGTGATGACCATGCGCCTGTAACACGGGGGCGTATGCGAGCCCAATATCCGTCGCCTCATGGCCCGTGTCGTTCCCCACCCCTTGTCGTTCCCCGGGGGGGGGGGGGGGGGGGCTGGGGGACCGTCACTTGGTCAACCCAAAATTTTTCGTTGCGGCTCATTGTGTTGTTGTGTGGGTGGCTGTGTTGTGGGGCACCACCACTTGCATCCCTTGCACTCATGGCAGGACATTTTGCTCACTTTCGCTGAAATGGAACTTGACAACACAACCATGTTTCCCTCCTGGGACAAGTGTGATGTTCATCCGCTCCACGGGGGAACCTGTTTTGGCGCAGGTCGTTGGACATTCAGAGCACGGTGATGCATATCGCCGCATCTCTTATGACCGCGATGGCAACACCGTCTTGCACGACCGTGCGTCTGTGATGTGTGGGGCATGGGACACAGTTTTGGGAACAAGTTGTATTTTACAAGGGACATTCCCGAAGGGAAATGGGTTCCCAAAAATCTGCTTGCGCCTGCCAAGCCTCCTACCAAGAAGGCAAAACCACCACCCAAGAGTGCTGCCCAAAGCATTCGAGTGGAAAGTAGTGAGCATGTGCAAGAGTTCAAGGTGAAGTGGAGCAGGACCAAGAAATTGTACAACGAGCCGGTCAAGGAGTAGGTCTCCGTACATTGGCAGCCCTTTGAACGCATCCTATGCTGAGTGCTTTCCAATTATGGTGCAATTTCTGTGCCTGCAAATGTGCGTGTACGGTTGGGGTGTGGTCCCCCACGGGGGGTGGGGGTGACATGCGACTGGCCACAGTGTGCATGTCAACGTATGGGCCAGTTTACAGCATCTGCACCCACCAACCAAAGCCCATTTGGGTGTGGAATGCTGTGAACTGTGAGCCAGTGGTGGCCCGCTGTTCAGAATGGGGTAGGCACTTTTATGCTGTTCCGCAATTTGCTGTGTGGCGCAACTGATTCTCCACTTGCACCTGGCCTGGCTGTGCAACTGTGTCTGTTGCATGCAAGGCAATACATTTCTCTGTGTATTTTGCAGAATGCTTTGTTTTTTTCCGAATCTCAGGTTGTTCCTGCACCGCTGTGAACCGCATGTACGGCCATGGCTCTTTGACATGCGACTGGCCACGGTGTGCATGTCAACGTATGGGCCAGTTTACAGCATCTGCACCCACCAACCAAAGCCCATTTGGGCGTGGAATGCTGTGAACTGTGAGCCAGTGGTGGCATGCGGTTCAGAATGGGGTAGGCACTTTTATGCTGTTCGGCAATTTGCTGTGTGGCACAACTGATTCTCCACTTGCACCTGGCCTGGCTGTGCAACTGTGTCTGTTGCATGCAAGGCAATACATTTCTCTATGTATTTTGCAGAATGCTTTGTTTTTTTCCGAATCTCAGGTTGTTCCTGCACCGCTGTGAACCGCATGTACGGCCATGGCTCTTTGACATGCGACTGGCCATGGTGTGCATGTCAACGTATGGGCCAGTTTACAGCATCTGCACCCACCAACCAAAGCCCATTTGGGCGTGGAATGCTGTGAACTGTGAGCCAGTGGTGGCCCGCTGTTCAGAATGGGGTAGGCACTTTTATGCTGTTCGGCAATTTGCTGTGTGGCGCAACTGATTCTCCACTTGCACCTGGCCTGGCTGTGCAACTGTGTCTGTTGCATGCAAGGCAATACATTTCTCTATGTATTTTGCAGAATGCTTTGTTTTTTTCCGAATCTCAGGTTGTTCCTGCACCGCTGTGAACCGCATGTACGGCCATGGCTCTTTGACATGCGACTGGCCACGGTGTGCATGTCAACGTATGGGCCAGTTTACAGCATCTGCACCCACCAACCAAAAGCCCATTTGGGCCTGGAATGCTGTGAACTGTGAGCCAGTGGTGGCATGCGGTTCAGAATGGGGTAGGCTTAATTGGACCTTCCAAATGCCCATTCCCCGCCACGTCTTCGTCTCAGCCCCAATCTGGTAAACCTTCTGACATTGATGTGCTGCAGGAGGATGTGGTGTGGCTTTTGGGCAGGGCTCATGATGGACCGCGCACGAGGGAGAGGGAGGGATCGGAGTGGCCGCCAGATTTCTAACGTTTGCAGCTGGGCAATGGTGCCCACGCACAATACATTGTGACGCATTTGCAATTAACATATCCCGTGCATTGGACAATGTGTGTTGCTTGGGATGAGGGTTTCCATGCCATGCCACATTTTGTTGCAAGTGGGGAATTGGGAATAAACAGCACCCATCCAGAGTTGTAAAAAAAAAAAAACACCAGCGATGCCCAGATGACAATCAGCAAACAAAAAATACCCATCCGGAGTTGCAAAAAAAATAAACAGCGATGGCCAGGTGACAATAGGAATAAACAGCACCCATCTAGAGTTGTAAAAAAAAGAAACAGGGATGTCCAGGTGACAATGAGAAACAAACAGCACTCATCCAGGGTTGTAAAAAAAAAAACAGCGATGGACATATAACAATCAGGAATAAACAGCACCCATCCAGAGTTGTAAAAAAAACCAAACAGGGATGACCAGTTCACAATCAGAAATAACCAGCACCCATCCAGAGTTGCAAAAAATTTAATAGTGATGACCAAATCACCATCAGGAATAAACAACACCCATCCAGAGTTGTAAAAAAAATAAGCAGTGATGTTCATATGACAATCCGGAATAAATAGCACACATCCAGAGTTGTAAAAAAAACAGCATTCAAGCAGAGTGGTGTTAGTGGTGTCTAGGTCATATGCATGAATGACCAGGGGTGTGCGGCCGCCAAACCGCTGGCGGCGCTGGCGGGGAAGGTTCGTCTGGCGGTGGCGGGGAAATTTCCCATAATTCCTAAAGGCTATAGTGGGCTTGTCGAACAGCTGCCGGCGGAATGATTGGGATGGGTGGAATTATGGGGAATTATGGGGAATTATGGGGGAATTATGGGGAATTATGGGGAATTATGGTGGAATTATTGGGGAATTATGGGGAATTATGGGGAATTATGGTGGAATTATGGGGAGTTATGGGGAATTATGGGGGAATTATGGGGAATCATGGGATGTCATTTCTTGTGTTGCTGATTGTTGTTTTTTGTCGTTGTATGTCCCCTTGCTTCCACAGACATGTCAGACTTTCATCCTCACTTGCTGAAGTCCATCGTGTCTCGATGGAACTCGAGGAGGAGGATCGGGCAGAGTTCCAGCCAAATAAAGAGGAGGAGGGGCACGGCGAGGAGGAGGAGGAGGAGGAGGAGGAGGAGGAGGAGGAGGAGGAGGAGGAGCAGGAGGAGGATGTCCAGTGGTTATTAGGGCAGGCCCACGATGGGCCCCGCACCCGTGCAAAGGAGAGTGCCGAGTGCCCACCAGACTTTTAAGACTTGAAAGACTTATGCAACAATGATGCAGTGTGATTATGTTCCACAGCGTCCTCACGTGCATGTGCATTGTGCTTGCCTTTGTTTCTCCAAGCCAACCCATTAGGAATCAAGCAGGCCACCGGGAATGAAGAACAAACTAGCAGGGATCAACAGCAGGGCACCAGGAATCAAGACTAGCAAGAATAATCAGCAACTGGGGAACAGTCAAAAGCAACACATCAAGAATCAACAACGAGCCACCAGGATTCAAGAACGAACCAGCAGGAATCAACAGCAAGCCAACATGAATGAAGAATAGAGCAGCAGGGATCACCAGCAACTGGGCAACACATCAGGAATCAACAGCAAGCCACCAAGCATCAGCAACCAGCAACGGTAATTAAAAGCAACCCGGCAAGAATCAAAAGCAAGCCATCGGGAACAAAGAGCAACGCATCAAGAATCAAAACCAAGCCATAATTCCACCATAATTCTCCATAATTCCCCATAATTCCCCATAATTCCACCATAATTCCCCATAATTCCCCATAATTCCCCAAAATTCACCCATAATTCCCCATAATTCCACCCAAATTCCCCATAATTCCCGATAATTCCACCATAATTCCCCCATAACTCCCCATGATTCCCCATGATCCCCCCATAATTCCCCGTAATTCCCCATAATTCCACCATAATTCCCCATGATTCCCCACAATTCCCCATAATTCCACCATAATTCCCCATAATTACCCATAATTCCCCATAATTCCCCATAATTCCCATAACTCCAGTCGTTTGGCGGGGACCTGTCGTCTGGCACTGGCGGGCACACACCCCTGGAATGACTGATTGTTTGTTATGAAACATTTGGGGAATGGGTAGGAAGAAAGAGGCATGAAACAGGTAAAATGGTAGATTTTTTTTATTTCTCTCAAAAAAAGGTGGAAAACACAAAAATTTACGCCAAAATTTACAATCTACTGGCCACTGGCCGAAAAGCCTCAGGCCAGTGTTTATTTCAAGGTTGGACGCGGTCCGCGATGTACCGACAGTGCACTGAGGGTGCAAGGGCCTCAGTCAGGTCTGAGAGGTACCACCACGGTGCCACATCCAGAATGTACACTGTGCCCACAAGGTCCTTCTTCCATGTCGAGGGGACTGTGGGCTTGGAGATGATATCCCTATCGAGGAACTGTCCTGTCCTCAGGTCCTTGAAGAGTGCCCCGATGGCAGCCACCAGTTCACGATACCTTGTCTTCAACAGTGAGTGCCCAGTTTCCGTGAGACCCAGCAGCAGTTTGCTGGGCCCCAGCACGTGGATTTTCACTAGCGATTGTGCCTGCAGAACGCCCGGGATTGTCCAAAACATCGCAAGAACTGAGGCATACAGCATGGGAGACCATGTTTCCTTGTGCGTCTTCTTGATCCACACCTCATAGACAGCAGTCATGTTGGTCAGGTTGGCACCACGATACCATTCCACTAGCTGGATCTGGAACCTTGGCTTGGATCCGATCTGTGATACTACAGTATTCACCTGTTCCTCATTCAACTCCGTGAAGAACAGCTTTGAGTTCCGTGGGTCTGTCCCCGGGAGTAGATGGACTTCATCAGAGTTCAGGCCAATAGACCCCAACAGCCCGTTGATTAGGTCATTGTGAACCTGCACAGCGTATTGGTTATCTCGCACGTCTGGCTCGTGGAACACCACCTTGTCAACTTCTGCCCCAGGCGTCATAAGCCGCAGAAGCTTATACGTTGGGGGCGGAGATAGGCTTCTGAAGTCCCTTGTGCTGCTTGCAATCCAGACATCAAATCGGTCATGTGTGCGCATGTGCATGAGGGACCTGTCCGCCATTTGCAGCTTTTCGCAACCGAAAGGCAAGTTCGAGTTGAGGGCGAGTGCCCGATTGAGGAATGATGGCCTGCCATCATCATCGCTGACGGGTTCAAGCAGGATTGCAACAAAACGGCCCAGCATGGGCAAATCCGCAAGTAGTCTCCTAATCGCATGTTGAATTTTGTCATATTCAGTCATTTCCCCAACGAGCACAACATTGGGGCGACTGCCGTAAAGGACGGCAGCAAGTTTTTCGGACGAGTCGCAGTCCTTGAAGAGGTCGTACGACAGGGAGGCAGCCTCTGGAACTCCACTCTTCAGCACCACTTCGTCCTGAATGATATAGTCGGCGTCATCGATGGCTGCCAAACACGCCAATTGACCGGCGTCGGCAGGAACGATGACCTCGTCGCCTGGCGTGGCCAGACGGGCCTGGGTGTCCCGGACACTCATGCGGTCAGGGGACAAGGAGGTGGCGTCGGCGACAGTTTGTCAAGGCCCAGCGGCCCGGGCAAGCATGGACAAAAAGACACCGAAAAAAAATAGACACTCAGAAAGTACTTCCACCACAAGCACACGCGTCGACAGTCGCAATGGAAAGACATCGCCAAGGAGTTACATGGACCAAACCTGATTTTTTGTGCTGATCACAATAGTTTAGTTGTAAAACACAGGGACGCCTTCGCGCCCCCAGAGTTTGAGCATGACACGTCTTTACGTGCCAGAGACCAGGAGGTAACGACCTTGGCGAAAGCGGGTCTGCAGGATGTTTGGGTGGATATCCACTGTCCAACCCTGACGGACATCAAGGACAAGGAATCATCGTGTTCGACGGGCTTCACATATGGCTACCCCCGAGAAGGAGAGGGACTCGACCCGCAGAGGCTACGCCGTATTGACCGCATCCACACAACATCCGAATTGCTGAGCCTGGCGACCAGCGTGTACCCCATGTTTGCTGCCAACTCAGACCACAAGGCGATCCTGGCTGAATTCACACCCCCGTCTTTCGACACAGAGGACACGGTCCCCAGATTTTACTGCCCAGAGACCATCCTTCACGACCCGGAGGCAATGGAAGATCTGGAGACATCTTCCAAGTCTATCAAGTCCCCAGGGGATCAATGGTGGGAAGAGGCGCTGAGCTGCATCCAAAAGAAGGCGATCAACCATCAAAGGGAGCATAAAAACAAAAAGCAGCCGGTAGAGCTACAAGCCCTGCGGTTCCTGCGTGGCTCCACGAGAGACTCTGTCGCACCAGCGGTCTACCAATTTCTATCATCACTGGGGATTGCAGCAACAGATGCAGCAACAGCCTACACCCTCCTGGTGGGGGTGTATGAAAAAGCTCAGCGTGACAGAACGGGCATGGAAACACTGTCCAAGCTCAAGGGGGTGATCACGACCGGGGAAACCTCAGGAGATCCGAGAACGCAAAGGAACGAATTGTATCGGTTAATGCGGGAGTTGCAGGAGCGAAAGAAACTTCAACAGCTGGTATCCAGGTCAGGCTCGGCGATACGGGGGGCAAAAGCGGTGGCAAAAGAGCTGGTGGACCATTGGGACAAAGTGTCCACCCCGACGGGATCCACCGAAGAAGATTGTGTGGCCTATCTGAAGTCGTTAGGAGTGGAACAGCGGCTGCGCAAGGCAGGTCGACTTCTTTTCAAGCAACTATCCCTGGACATAGTTCATGAAGGCCTTAAGAGGCTGAACAGCAACAGTTCCCCTGGATTGGATGGTTTCTCGGCAAAATTCTTCAAGAGGTTCTCGGACATCTTCGAACCGCAAATGTATGACTCAATGAAACGCTTCCTCGAAGTGGGCAAAATGCCGGAGACATGGACCTCGGGAGTGGTGACAATGATTCCCAAGACGAAGGCGATGCAGACACCAGATTCGCTCCGACCAATTGCACTGCAAACTACAAGGCAGAAGTGGCTCACCAACATCCTCCTGATCCAGTTAGAGGATGTACTCCTCCACTGTATCCCGTCACAGCAAACAGGTTTCCTTCGACACAGAAGCATACTCCAGCATGTCTATGGGTCACGGGCACTCTGGGATGGCCTAAGTGAAGGAGCGGCGTTATCAGTAGACTTCAGAAATGCTTTCCCCACGATGTCTCACGAGATGGTGTCGGCAGCTCTGGGTCTAATGTGCATACCATTCTTGTATATCCGTCTGATTCTACATCTTTTGCGAGCACCGTATCTATACTCCGTTGGAAAAGGATACGTCCCAGGTGTATACCACCACCCGAGGGCAGGCACACGCCAGGGGGATCCACTCTCCCCGGCGCTGTTCTCCCTGGTGGCATCCTTCGTGATTTTCCCACTACAAGACCTGGGTCCGGTACTGTCTGTCATGATGTATGCAGACGACCTCATCATTTTCTTTGATGGAAGAGCCAACCCACAGCTGTTGAAAAGGGTATGGGAAGTGGTTTCACGTTTTGGACAGTTTTCGGGGTTGAAGGTCAACCTGAACAAAACGGCAGCGATAGTTCGCAAGTGTGGGGGAATGGAGTGGGCGAGGTGCTTTCGGGACATTGGAGTGGACGTCAAAAATTTCGTCAAGTATCTGGGTGTACGCTTGGGGAATATTCGGCACCAACAAGACGACCAAGGATGGGGGCTGACGATAGAGCAGGCCTTTGCACCAGCACTGCAAGAGGCCTTCCGTCGCGCAAGGGTGGTATCCACGCTGCAACTGTCCATGAACGAACGTGCATTCATGCTGACATCATGGATTCTGCCGGTCGTGGCATGGGTATCCAAGGCATATTACGCCCCAGTCTCGGTGATCAGGCAACTGAAGTTGGTGTATCACGTGACAATGGGTACCAACAGCTGGGGAATCACCCTACCAATCCTCTCACGACCAAGAACGCAAGGGGGACTGGCACTACCAGAACCAGAACTGTTTCTTATGCACCAGGCAGCGGCTCCGTTCGTCAGCCTGTTGGGAGAGCCACACAAATTCCCTGACAAGGCAGTGGAGACCTTCTATGCATGGGCAACAGCCATAGGGTTCACACCATCCAAGGACAACCTTCCATATATTCAACTGGGCATGGTCCGAACGGCAGATCTCACATTTCTGGGATGGTCGGCTAAGGCACACTCCAACATTCAGCGAGTGGCCCCGCAGGTGGCCCCCCCGGCAAACCGGGACCGCCTGCCGTTGTGGCACTCTGTGTGTTTCCGAAATGAGTTCCGCTGCCCCTACTACAACACGAAATTGATCCGGCAGGGGGTGCTGACGTGGGGTCAATTCCAAAGCTTGGAGGACGCAAGATCGTTCAATGCACTGCCCCGGACATGGAAAGGGGTCTACAATCATGGCGGACGACTCCTCAACAAAGTCCCGTCACAAGGGGGGTTTGATACCCCCGCAGTCCATACCCACAACTGGACCAGGGCATGGCTGCTCCAGTTCTACGCCTCTCAGCCAGGGGTCCGCGACCCGCAAACACCGGAGGTATGGGAACAGCTGGCACAGGCACAGCTACCACCGAGGGCTCAAGACTTTGCGCGAAAGGCGCTGTGGCACAAACTGACCGTACATGCAAGAGTCTACAAGAGGTCAGGCACTGACAAGTGCCCGGTGTGCTCACAAAAGGAGACGGTCAAACACGCGATGGTCGAATGCCCCATGTTCAAAGCGGCGGCGGCGGTCATACAGCATTACTATGGCCAGGTGACAACTGATAACGGGACATCCACAGCTCGAGATATGATGGAGTCCGACGACCAAGAATGGTTGCTGAAAACGAACCAAGGCTGGGCGATGTGGTCAGCAAGAAGTGCACACTGGCGATATCGATGCGAAGTCAAGGCAGGAGCGTCGCCGGTGTTCACGTCATACCTTACAACATGGCTAAGGGAGCTATGTGAGTGGGTGGGATTTTACACAGGGGAGCGCAAGGAACAATGGAAAGGCTTTCAAAAATCACTGGAACAACTTCGAGACACCGGAGTGCAGCCACGACAAGGGGAAGTGCAAGTGCATGGGGGACTGAATGCATGGTGGCAAATACACACGGAATGCTTCACCCAAGAAAAATCAGCCGATAATCATAGTTGGCAAAGGGCAACGGAATCACGTCCGAAGCGCCCGAGGCAGGCAGGCCGGGAGTGCTACAAGGAGTGCAAGAACTGATTGCAGAACTGGTGGAGAAGGGCTACAGGATAGTGTACACTGATGGATCGTCGAAGCGACTGAGCCACAAGGACATGCGCAGGGCCCGGGGATTTGGCGTGTTCGCGGCGGAAGACGACCAAGGACCAGAGGTGCGCTTCTGTGGCTACGTACCAACACATTACAGGCAAACAAACAACGGAGCAGAGCTTTGGGCAGCCGTGGAAGCCTTACAGGGATTCTGGGTGCCAAAACTGGCAATCCTCACCGACTCGCAGTACCTGCAGCTGGGAGCGACTGGCAGAGCCCAACACTGGAAGTCAAAGGGATGGACAACCACATCTGGAAAACTGCAAGTCCACGTCCCAGTCTGGGAAATGCTGCTCCAGGAAATGGCGACGCCGGGAAGAGAAGTCAGGTGGGAACATGTCCCAGCACATGTCAATGTGCAGGGAAATGAGATGGCGAATGGATTGGCCATGGAAGGCATGTGTTCAAGCCCACTGTGGTCACGGCATGTTGCACCAAAATCGTCATCTGGGTCAGAGTCCACGGTAGGTTTGAGGGGAGGGTCGGGATCAGAGTCAGAGGGCACAAGGGCACTCTGGTCATCCTTGGGTATGGTACCCATGGACAGTGATGAACTGACAGGGGAAGCATCCGGGGAGCCAGCGCCACGTGAGATGGGACCGTACTCCTCAAGCAATACAGAAAGTGAAGAAATGAGGACAGGACACACACACCAGGGAGTGCTGTCGAGTGCACTGTCAGCAGCAGACACACTGTCCTTCAGCACTGATGTGAGTGACACCAGGCGACAGCGCAAGAAGCGAAGGCTCAGGAAACGCAGGAATCCAGGACAGGGTCGATAATGCCAGAGCCAGAAGCCCTTGCACAATGGTACAGACATCTCACCGGCACCAAGCACAACAATGCATGTCTGAAACACCTGTGTTCTGACGCAGAGTTTGCATCACATGAGCTGCGTTTTGTCGCAGTAGAGTTTGCAACACATGAGCTGCGTTCTGTCGCAGTGAGCAGCAACACGCAAAGGAGAACTCCAAGCAGCTGAACGCCGCGTCCTGTCGCGGACAGGCACCCAGGCGTTATGCCGTCTGGGAGGACACAGCAGAAGGGATCTCACCAGCAGCGGTATGGCCCATACACACACATTCAGCCAGCCCCAAAGAAGGTCAAGCCTCAGCAAGAACGCCAGCGTTTCAAGGTGCAAGCACTGAGTCAGCTGGACGCCATTGCGAACGAAGGACTGCAAGCAGTTGAAGCAGAGCTGGCCACAATGGCCTGGGCCCGCAATCAGCAGATCTGGGTCCGACTGGACCAACCACATGGCACCAGGATGCACTGTGAGATTGTGGACAACCATGGGGAACCACTGCAGATGAGCAATCAAGAGCTCTACTCGGTGATGGTCCAGATCAACTGGACCCTGAAGACCCAGGCTCTGGCGAACATGCAGGTCCAATGGCGACCCAAAAGTGTAGGCAAGTGGCACCCGTTCCAGTGGGAGGCGATCCTCCACTGTCCGACGGCAGAAGGACACAGAGCGGTGCCCTCCTCGGTAAGCAGAACTGGAGATTGCATGCATGTGTGGCTGGCAGGCCGAGCGGACCTCTTGCGATTGTTCCAAAGAACGCTCTTCAGACAGGCGGACCCGGTACCCGGGGACGCTGTGCGGTTCCTCTACACGCTGCTGAACACACCCCCATGTGAAAGAAGATACGCATGACAGGTGCCATGGTGCCATGGTGCCATGGTGCAGATACCCCATCGTCGTGGCTCAGTGGATACACCACACCTCTTCTGTCCCGTGGAGGATGGTTCGAACCCCGGGGGGGATAGAGATGCACCGAACAACCCGAACCCCCTTTTTTGGGCGCGAGGGAGAGGGAGAGAGAAACAGAGAGAGAGAGAGGGTAGAGCACAGTGGGAAAGAAACAGAGAGGTGCAACAGGAGAGAAAGAGAAGGGGAGAGCAAACAGAGAGGCGCAACAGGAGAGAAAGAGAAGGGGAGAGCAAGAGAAGGGGAGAGCAAGAGAGATTGGGAGGGAGAGAGTAGGAGAGAGACCCACAGAGCAAGAGACCGGGGCTAACCGGCGCAAAGGGAGGTGGTGGGTTCGAGCTGACCAGGGTTCGAGCAGACCAAGGTGGGTTCGAGCTGATCAGGAAAAAAAAGGGACGCCACGGCGGCACGGAACAGTCAAGAAATGAAAAAGCAGGGCGCCGTAGCGCCCCTGAACCACAGGCTCGACACGTTGTCACGTGTTGAACAGCCGAAGCCTGACTGGGGCCGCAAGAGTGCGGCCTATGTGAGGATGACGGATGCAAGTAGGCATGAATGTGTGGGCAGCATGCGCATGCATGGTGTGGAGCTGAAATGGAGCTGAAATGGTATGCGCCTCAGGCAAAACAACAATGATTTCTTGAGTTACCTGACAGTCGGAGCACATGCTGAAATGCTGAGACGCCTTTGCGCCAACCGAGGCGCCTTGCGCCCCTGAGGATAGAGTATGGCACGTCCTCACGAGCCAGAGAGCAGGTGCATGACAAGGGCACGAGACTAACCGGCACTGTGGGAGGGTGGTGGGTTCGAGCTGACCTCAGTGTCCAGAGGACCAAAGCTAAAGCACAATCAACAACCACCTGGTGTGGTTCAGAACTGGTCTACGCTGCAGTGCAGCAAGAAAACACTGAACAATGTGGTTATGACCATGCGCTTGTGACACGGGGGCGTATGCGAGCCCAGTTTCCGTTGCCTCATGGCCCTTGTCCTTCCCCGCCCCTTGTCCTTCCCCAGGGGGGGGTGGGGGACCGTCATTTGGTCAACCCAAAATTTTTCGTTGCGGCTCACTGTGTTGTTGTGTGGGTGATTGTGTTGTGGGGCAGTGCCACTTGTATCCCTTGTACTCATGGCAGGATATTTGGCTCACTTTCGCTGAAATGGAACTTGACAGCACAACCATGTTTCCCCCTGGGTGAGCATGTGCAAGAGTTCCAGGTCAAGTGGAGCAGGACCAAGAAATTTTACACCGAGCCGGTCAAGGAGTAGGTCTCTGTACGTTGGCAGCCCTTTGAAGGCATCTTATGCTGAATTCTTTCGTTTTATGCTGCAATTTCTGTGCTTGCAAATGTGCGTGTACGGTGGTAGTGTGGTTCCCCAGGGCGGGTGGGGGACCGTCACTTGGCAACCATCCCCCAGGGGGTGGTCTTCCCTGGGGTGGGGAAGGACAAAGAGGGGGGAGGGTAACCGCTTTCCCAACCACCGGTAACCGCTTGTTCAACCGCAAGAAACGGCTCTTTCAACCCCAAGTAACCGCTTTTTGGCATGCCCCCTTGCCTTAGTATGCCCCATTCTGCACAGTTCATGGTATGCAGGGCTCTGGGCTATGTTTAATCACTGCCAAACTGCGGGAGCGTGCTCTCAATCATGTGTCTCGGTCTTGGACCAAGAATTTCGACAAGCCCCCCTCCCCTCGAAAGGTGTTGAGAGTCCGATGCATTGAATGAAGAAGGGTCACAATGTATCTGGCATCACATCCTGACGCGTGGCCAAGAGGCATAGCCGCATGGTTGAATGTACCACTACCGGAAATCTGAGGGATTGTTCTGTCAACGCCTCAGACAGACCGGCATGTCAAACCACAAGTTTTCACAAAAACTTGCCTTGCAACCGGACCTCTCTCAGTCTGTATTTTTACATCTGCCGGGCTGTGCAGGAGCCGGCGGGGATGAACCCATGGCACCATACCCATACATCGTTGTGTCCGGCCTTGAGTTGTGCTGAGCCGGGGGAGCGAGGGACAAGAGGCAAAGGAGGAACCCCGGCAAAACGTTACAGACCGTGGCGTTGCCATGATTCCGCTCCTCGCACGGGGCCGAGCTTTGGACTGGCGGATGCAACAAAAAAGAATTCGACACCCCCCCCCCCCCCCCAGAGCACACTTTCTGAGTGTCTATTTTTTTTCGACTTTCAACACCTCATGGATCATGCATCACAAGTGGACCCTCGGATTGTGTCCAACTCACTGACTACACCAACACTCCGGCAGCCGCTCCCGGACAACGGCGGGCCGCTGGCGGACTCGTCCAAGAGCATCCCACGAAGCATCGACAGGAGATGGCGGATGATACCAGGGGACGGCAGGATCGTCGGCAAGGCAAACGCCAAGGCCGACAGCCGGCCTCACGCTGATCTACTGCCGCAGAAGAGTTCTGACAAAATTCCCAATTTTATGCTGCAGTTTGGATACCCATTTGCACGGGACCCCAAAAACCCTCGAAGTGGGAACGGAGACCCTGAGCCCAATTCAGCTTTCAAGTTTGGTGACCAAGACGTGCAGCGCAATGCAGGAGACAACATACCTAATGAGCTGGAAGTGCAACACAATGCAGGAGGCAACATTCCTAATGAGCTGGAGGTGCAGCGCACTGCAGGAGGCAGCATTCCTAATGAGCAAGAAGTGCAGCGCCATGCAGGAGGCAACATTCCTAATGAGCTGGAAGTGCAG
This sequence comes from Eutreptiella sp. 'Long Island Sound 2002', assembly GCA_964036045.1. Classification (NCBI taxonomy): domain Eukaryota; phylum Euglenozoa; class Euglenophyceae; order Eutreptiales; family Eutreptiaceae; genus Eutreptiella; species Eutreptiella sp. 'Long Island Sound 2002'. The sequence goes on from OZ038392.1 coordinate 412,804, forward strand.
CACAATGCAGGAGGCAACGTTCCTAATGAGCTGGAAGTGCGGCGCAATGCAGGAGGCGACATTCTTAATGAGCTGGAAGTGCAGCACAATGCAAGAGGCAACATTTCTAATGAGCTGGCAACAAGCCCCGCGCCCTGTCGCGGAGGGTCTCACTGGTGTTATGCCACCGGTGAGAACACGGACCTATTCCCCTCCAAGCGCCCCGTCTTTGGATGTGTGAAGGATGGGTTTGACGTCATTATGAAGATCAGTAACACCCCAACCGACTGCCGCGACAGCCCGCAGGATCCGGGGGGAGGATTCAAATGATCAATATTGAGAGGATTAATTGATTGTCTTGGACATGCGCGTAGTTGAGCCCCGTTGCTCGGTTGCATCTGGACACCTGTCAGGAGCAGTGGCCGAATGCGGCTCCAGTGGAAATGTCACCGGCACATCAGGAGTTAGATGATCAGTTTTGAGCCTGCTTCTTTTCAACTTGCCGAGCCGACCAGACAGTGACCAGTATATATAGATTTTACATTTTGTTTGATTACAGGCAGCCGAACTTGGTGCTTCAGGGCCCCTCCGGCCCTGACCCCACTACCCGCGGTTTCTCTAAGTGTTGGCAACGACCTGTCAGCCTTCGCTCTCTCTGAGTGTCGCTGACGTTTGGGCAGGGGCGTAAAGCTTCCTATGGCCCGCTGTTGGATTCCCCAAGACCGAATGAGTGTCGGGGAGCACTGTAGAGCTTCTGCAACGCTTTTAAGCTTCACTTGTGGGTCTCCAGCCGGGGGAACTCGGAAGGCATGATATTACATTATGTCAAGGTGCAATGATATCGAAGTTGAGATCTTCATGTTGAGGATCGCTTGAGGTAGACGATTTTGAGGTGCTATAGTATTGGTGTTTCGTAAGCAGAGCAGACCTGTGAGCAGGTACACAAAGGAACATTCCAGTCGTGATTAATGCACAATACGAGGAACTGATTGAACTTTGCGTGGCAATGACCGGTCGCCTGTGACACGGGGGCGTTCGGTAGCCAAGTATCCGTTGCTTCATGGCCCCCAGAGCACCAGGCACACACTTCCCCGCGCCATGTGCACCAACGCCGAACAACAACAAAGCAAGCAGGTGTGCCACAGCCCCCCCCCCCCCTCAGACACACAAGGGCACATACACACAGGCACGGCGGCATCTCCCGCCCGCGAGCGCCACCGCGGGGGTCCGGGGGCGGTCAACAGTCCGGTAGGCCTTGTGACCGGACACCCGGGTACGGCCGCCCAGTCGGGTCCGGCAGGGAAGGCGGCGCGGACCGTGGGTAGGCGACCAGGTGAGGCCTTGACCCAACCCAACCCAACCCAACCCAACCCAACCCCCCCCCCCCCCAGCCCCTTTGGGGACCAGTTGCAAGTTTGCAGTTTCGGTTTCGCTTGAACTGCTGAAAGCAGGCCTGGTATGCGAGTTGGGCACTGCTTTGCATGTTGTTTCCGCCCCCCCCCCCCTTGCGCTAACACGGGCTTGTCCAAACACGGAGACCCCGTGTTTCCGCACTTTTGGTCCTTTTTTTGAACAGTCGTTTTTGCGGTTCTGATCCAATACAGAATGTGGTTTATAGCTTTGTGCAGGATGCAGGAAGGGTCAATATGGGTGACAAAGTGTTGCTACAGCTATAATTCCATGTGCTCTTGTACTCTGGGGTGTATGCCGGTCTGTTGGACACTCTTTCATAGTCATGAACGATTGGTTGGGCTATGCCTGCAACTTGTGTTCCGCAGTATGTGCCGCGCGCTAACACGGGCTTGTCCAAACACGGGGACCCCGTGTTTCCGCACTTTTGGTCCTGGAACCAGAACCTGGCCCGTGTTTGCGCAAGGGGGGGGGGTACTTCAGCGCATGATGGCGCATGATTGCACCCCCCATTCAACGCCCCTGTCAGAGCAACGGGAGGTGGTGTTTCCGCAACTTTTTGGAAGCGCGGTCCCGTTGTCGAGTTGTCCCTGAAGACGAAGGTTGTTTTGTGAGTTGGGATCAGGGCGGTAGTTTTAGGGACTTTGACACTTCGACACTTTGGCACTGTCTTGTCCTCCGGAGGTGGAGATTGGGGAATCACCTGACGACTGGCACATGTGCAAAGCAGCGGTCACTGCCTGTTTCCTCCTGCGGCGCGCGCGAACAACGCCCCTTGTCAGAGCATAACAGACTTCCCCCCTGCACAGGTACCCCCGCCCCCTCTGGAAGTATGCATCATGCCCCCTTTGCATGGGGGGGGGGGATAACGACAAAAGTCAACAAGAGGAATACGTCAAGGAGAGGAGTAAAGTGACATGTAGATGGCGAGTATGTGCAGCAGCTGTCGCCAGGCCATGATAACTGCTGCTGTGGCTCATTGGATCTGCTGTATACTATTTGACAACCTGAAGGACTCTGTCCTTATCTTCGTATTCAGCATTGATTGATGCGCATAGCAGCATCTCAAGAACCAACAAAGAGATGCAGTGTGTGAATCATGATTGCTTCAAAAGTCAACAACTACCAAAAAAGTGGCCAATGGGAGCTCTACAACCATTACAAAGATGCGAGAGGTACAAAGCGCAACCTTGCCACATAGTCCCCAGCACTTGATAAATGAGGCACCGTTTTGCATGTGCCTCCCAGCCCTACCAGAGCCCATTTTGATGTCGGCCCACCGTTTTTGACGCAAGCTGTCCACAAAAGCCTCAGCTCTTGGACTGAATTAAACACACAAACAATGTGTTGGAAGCAAACATCATGAGTGCACTGGCAGATGGCAGATTGCAGAGATTGTAGAGATAGCCTACGTTAGACTCATTGCAAACCCCTCAGCAATGGCACAGGCAGGAAAGCGGTGAGAAAGGCTATGTGCTATTGTTATGGCCTCAAGCCCCAGTTGTGCAATTTTGGGTAAGCCCCCCCCCCCTTTCTTTCTGAGTGTCTATTTTTTTTCGGTGTCTTTTTGTCCATGCTTGCCCGGGCCGCTGGGCCTTGACAAACTGCCGCCGACGCTACCTCCCTGTCCCCTGACCGCATGAGTGTCCGGGACACCCAGGCCCGTCTGGCCACGCCAGGCGAGGAGGTCATCGTTCCTGCCGACGCCGGTCAATTGGCGTGTTTGGCAGCCATCGATTACGCAGATTACATCATCCAGGACGAAGTGGTGCTGAAGAGTGGAGTTCGAGAGGCTGCCTCCCTGTCGTACGACCTCTTCAAGGACTGCGACTCGTCCGAAAAACTAGCTGCCGTCCTTTACGGCAGTCGCCCCAACATAGTGCTCGTTGGGGAAATGACTGAATGTGACAAAATCCAAAATGCAATTAAGAGGCTGCTTGCTGATTCGCCCATGCTGGGCCGCTTTGTTGCCATCCTGCTTGAACTTGTCAGCGACGATGATGACAAGCCATCATTCCTCAATCGGGCACTCGCCCTCAACTCCAACTTGCCATTCGGTTGCGACAAGCTGCAAATGGCGGACAGGTCCCTCATGCACATACGCACACATGGTCGATTTGATGTCTTGATCGCAAGCAGCACAAGGGATTCCATGAGCCTATCGCCGCCCCCAACGTACAAGCTCCTGCGGCTTATGACACCTAGGGCAGAGGTTGACAAGGTGGTGTTCCACGAACCAGATGTGCGGGATAATCAGTACGCCATACAGGTCCACAATGACCTAATCAACGGGCTGCTCGGGTCTATTGGTTTGAACTCTGATGAAGTCCATCTCCTTCCAGGAACAGACCCACGGAATTCGAAGCTGTTCTTCACGGAACTAAATGAGGAACAAGTGAATACCGTGGTCTCACAATTCGGATCCAAGCCGAGGTTCCAGATCCAGCCAGTGGAATGGTATCGTGGGGCCAACTTGACCAACATGTCTGCTGTCTATGAGGGATGGATAAGGAAGACACACAAGGAAACATGGTCGCCCATGCTGTATGCCTCAGTTCTCGCAATGTTTTGGACAATCCCGGGCGTCTTGCAGGCGCAATCGCCGGTGAAAATACACGTATTGGGCCCCAGTAAACTACTGCTGGGTCTCACAGAAACTGGGCACTCGCTGTTGAAGACAAGGTACCGTGAACTGGTGGCTGCCATCGGGGCTGTCTTCAAGGACCTGAAGACAGGACAGTTCCTCGACAGAGACATCATCTCCAAGCCCACTGTCCCCTCGACATGGAAGAAGGAATTTGTAGGCACAGTGTACATCTTGGATGTGGCACCCTGGTGGTATCTCTCGGATCTGACTGAGGCTCTTGCTCCTTCGGTACATTGCCGGTACATCGCAGACCGTGTCAAGTGGAGTGTTGGGGAGATGCGCACGGCCACATGGCGACTGACCGGGGAAAGTGTGACACAGCTAATTGGAAAAGTCTACTTGTCGGATTCTGGAATGCCTCCAATGTTTGTGATCTCCGAGGCGGATTATGAGGCGCGGAAAAGGCGTATCACGGACCGGCCTAGGAACACAGATGACGCAAAGACACGCAGGCAAGGCCTAATCACGGCAGGCGAAATGGCCAAGGCCATGGAGTTGGATGACCAAGTCGACAAGGTCATCAGCTCCCTCAAACGCAAGCGGGACTTGAAGGAGGATGAGGCTTCGTCGTCCAATGGAGTAGCACGATGACGTCTGCATCAAGCATCCCTCTGAGCAGCACGCTCAGAGTACTGTCCCAAAATATCAATGGGTTTCAAACGAAAATAACCACGAGAAAGCTTAAGCAAAAGCGCATAGTGGCCCTAGGGTCACTGCTGCGGTCCCTGGAGGTGGACTTCTTCGCCATCCAAGAGCCCCACTTCGTCACGGTGGAGGATCGTCAAGCGGGCATGCAATGCTTATCAAAGTACGGGTATGGCCTGGACGGACCACTTCATGAAGAAGGACGGGGAGGAGTGGCACTGGCGTGGAAAACATCCAAGTGGACACTACAATCAATGAAGTTCCTGTCTCCCAGGGCGTTGAAAGCCTCACTGTCGAGTGGTCCACTGGAGATCACTTTAGTGGTGGCCCACCTCCATCGCAAGCACACGCGACGACAGTCGCAATGGAAAGACATCGCCAAGGAGTTACATGGACCGAATCTGATTTTATGTGCCGATCACAATAGTCTAGTGGTAAAACACAGGGACGCCTTTGCGCCCCCAGAGTTTGAGCATGACACGTCCTTACGTGCAAGAGAACAGGAGGTGACAACTTTAGCGAAAGCGGGTCTGCAGGACGTTTGGGTGGACATCCATTGTCCAACTCTGACGGACATCAAGGACAAAGAATCATCATGCCCGACGGGCTTCACATACGGCTACCCTCGAGAAGGAGAGCGGCTCGATCCGCAGAGACTACGCCGTATTGACCGCATACACACGACGCCTCACTTGTTGAGCTTGGCGACCAGCGTGTACCCCATGTTTGCTGCCAACTCGGACCACAAGGCAATCCTGGCTGAATTCACACCCCCATCCTTCGAAACAGAGGACACAGTTCCTAGATTCTACTGCCCAGAGACCATCCTCCAAGACTTAGAGGGAATGGAAGATCTGGAGACCTCTCTCAAGTCTATCACCTCGACGGGAGACCAATGGTGGGAAGATGCACTGGGCTGCATCCAAAAGAAGGCGATCAGCTACCAAAGGGAGCACAAAAACAAAAAGCAGTGGGTTGAACTACAAGCTCTACGGCTTTTACGTGTCTCCACAAGGGACTCCGTCACATCAGCGGTCTATCAATTTCTTTCATCGCTGGAAATTGCAGCGACAGAAGCGGCAACGGCTTACACCCTCCTGGTTGGGGTATATGCAAACGCACAGCGTGACAGAACGGGCATGGAAACACTCTCCAAGCTCAAGGGGGTGATCACGTCGGGGGAAACCGCAGGGGATCTGAGAACACGAAGAAACGAGTTGTACCGGCTAATGCGGGAGCTGCAGTAGCGAAAGAAACTTCAGCAGCTGGTGTCCCAGGCAGGCACAGCAATACGCGGAGCAAAGGCGGTGGCAAAAGAGCTGGTGGAACATTGGGATCAAGTGTCCACCCCAACGGGAGCCACGGAGGAAGAATGTGTGGCCTATCTGAAAGCGTTAGGAGTGGAGCAGCGGCTGCGCAAGGCACGTCGACTCCTGTTCAAGCAACTTTCCCTGGACATAGTACATGAAGGCCTTAAGAGGCTTGACAGCAACAGCTCCCCTGGATTGGATGGTTTCTCGGCAAAATTCTTCAAGAGGTTCTCAGACATTTTCGAACCGCAAATGTATGAGTCACTAAAACGCTTCCTCGACGAGGGTACACCGCCGGAGACATGGACCTCGGGAGTGGTGACAATGATCCCTAAGACAAAGGCAATGCAAACGCCAGATTCTCTCCGACCAATTGCACTGCAAACGACACGGCAGAAGTGGCTCACCAACATTCTCCTGATCCAGTTAGAGGATGTACTTCTCCACTCCATCCCATCACAGCAAACGGGTTTTCTTCGCCACAGAAGTATCCTCCAGCATGTTTATGGGTCACGGGCACTCTGGGATGGCTTGCGTGAAGGAGCGGCGTTGTCAGTGGATTTCAGAAATGCGTTCCCCACGATGTCTCACGAGATGGTGTCGGCGGCACTGGGTCTGATGAGCATACCGTTCCTGTACATCCGACTGATACTGCATCTTTTACGTGCACCGTATCTGTACTCGGTTGGTAAGGGATATGTTCCAGGTTTCTATCACCACCCGCGTGCAGGCACGCGCCAGGGAGACCCACTCTCCCCGGCACTGTTCTCCCTGGTGGCATCCTTTGTGATTTTCCTGCTACAAGACCTGGGTCCAGGGCTGACTGTCATGATGTATGCGGATGACCTCATCATCTTCTTGGATGGACGTGCCAACCCACGGCTGCTGAGTAGGGTATGGGAAGTCGTGTCTTGTTTTGGACAATTTTCAGGGCTGAAGGTCAACCTCAGTAAAACGGCAGCGATAGTTCGCAGTTATGGGGGGATGGAGTGGGCGAGGTGCTTTCGGGACATTGGGGTGGACGTCAAAAACTTCGTCAAGTATCTGGGTGTACGCTTGGGCAATATACGGCACCAACAGGATGACCAAGGATGGGGGCTGACAATAGAGCAGGCTTTTGCACCAGCACTGCAAGAGGCCTTTCGTCGCGCACGGGTGGTATCCACGCTGCAGCTGTCGATGGACGAACGTGCATTCATGCTGACATCATGGATTCTGCCGGTTGTGGCCTGGGTATCCAAGGCATACTATGCCCCAATCTCAGTGGTCAGACAGCTGAAGTTGGTGTACCACGTGACCATGGGTACCAACAGCTGGGGAATTACTCTGCCAATCCTCTCACGGCCAAGAACACAAGGGGGACTGGCACTGCCGGAGCCTGAGCTGTTCCTCATGCACCAGGCAGCGGCTCCGTTCGTCAGCCTTTTGGGGGAGCCTCACAAGTATCCCGACAAGGCAGTGGAGACCTTCTATGCATGGGCGACAACCATCGGGTTCACACCAACCAAAGACAACCTCCCATATATTCAGCTGGGCATGGTCCGGACGGCGGAGCTGACGTTCTTGGGATGGTCGGCAAAGGCACACTCACATATCCAACGGGTGGCCCCACAGGTGGCCCCCCCGGTAAACCGGGAACAACTGCCATTGTGGCACTCTGTGTACTTCCGAAATGAATTCAACTGCTCCTACTACAACACGAAAATGATCCGGCAGGGAGTGCTGACGTGGGGTCAATTGCAAAATCTTGGAGGACGTAAGGCTGTTGAATGCACTGCCTTGAACATGGAAAGGGGTATACAATCATGGCGGACGACTCCTCAATAAAGTCCCGTCACAAGGGGGGTTTGATACCCCCGCAGTCCACGCCCAAAACTGGACCAGGGCATGGCTGCTTCAGTTCTACGCCTCTCAGCCAGGGGTCCGCGACCCACAAACACCGGAGGTATGGGAACAATGGGCACAAGCACAGCTACCGCCGAGGGTTCGGGACTTTGCGCAAAAAGTGCTGTGGCACAAACTGACTGTGCATGCAAGAGTCTACAAGAGGTAGGGCACGGACAAGTGCCCGGTGTGCGCACAAAAGGAGACGGTCAAGAACGCGATGGTCGAATGCCCCATGTTTAAAGCGGCGGCGGCGGTGATACAGCACTACTATGGCCCGGTGGAAACTGGTAACGGGAAGTCTGAAGTCCGAGACATGATGGAGTCCGACCACCAGGAGTGGTTGCTGAACACGAATCAAGGCTGGACAATGTGGTCGGCAAGAAGTGCCCACTGGCGATACCGATGCGAAGTCAAAGCAGGAGCATCACCGGTGTTCACATCATACCCGACAACCTGACTAAGGGAGCTGTGTGAATGGGTGGGGTTTTACTCGGGAGAGCGCAGGGAACAGTGGAGGGGCTTCCAGCAGTCACTGGAGCAGCTTCGAGATACCGGAGTGCAGCCGCGACAAGGGGAAGTACGAGTCCATGGGGGGTTGAATGCATGGTGGCAAACACACACGGAGTGCTTCACGCAAGAGCGATCAGCCGACAAGCACAGTTGGCATAGGGAAACGGAATCGCGCCCGAAGCGCCCGAGGCAGGCGGGCCCGGGAGTGCCACAAGGAGTGCAAGATCTGATTGCGAAACTGGTAGCAAAGGGTTACAGGATTGTGTACACGGACGGGTCGTCAAAACGACTGAGCCACAAGGACATGCGCAGGGCCGGGGGCTTTGGCGTATTCGCAGCGGAAGATGAGCAGGGACGAGAGGTGCGCTTCTGCGGCTACGTACCAACACGCCACAGGCAAACAAATAACGGAGCGGAGCTTTGGGCAGCCCTGGAAGCCTTACAAGGGTTCTGGGTGCCAAAACTGGCAATCCTCACCGATTCACGGTACGTGCAGCTGGGAGCGACTGGCAGGGCCCAGCACTGGAAGTCAACGGGATGGACAACCACGTCTGGTAAGCTGCACGTCCACGTCCCCGTCTGGGAAATGCTGCTCCAGGAAATGGCGACGCCACGAAGAGAAGTCAGGTGGGAGCATGTCCCAGCGCATGTCAACGTGCAGGGGAAAGAGGTGGCGAATGGATTGGCGATGGAAGGCATGTGTTCGAGCCCGCTGTGGTCCCAGCATGTTGCACCACACTCATCATCAGGGTCGGAATCAACGGTAGGCTTGAGGGGACGGTCGGGAGCAGAATCAAAGGACACCAAGGCACTCTGGTCATCCTTGGGTATGGTACCCATGGATAGTGATGAGCTGATAGGGGAAGCATCCGGGGAACCAGCGCCACGTGGAATGGGACTATACACCTCAAGCAGTTCAGAAAGTGAGGACATAAGGACAGGACACACACACCAGGGAGGTTTGTTGAATGAACTGTCTGCACAGGACACACTGTCCTTCAGCACAGATGTGAGCGACACCAAGCGGCAGCGCAAGAAGCGAAAGCTCAGGAAAAGCAGGAACCCAGGATAGGGTCGATAATGACAGAACCTGTAGCCCCTGCATACTGGTGCGGATATCTCACAGGTTTCAAGCTCAACAATGCAAGCATGTCTGAAATCTGCGTTCTGACGCAGAGCTTTTCGTCACAAGAGCCGCGTCCTGTCGCGGCGAGCAGCAGCACACAGAAGCGACCACAAAGCGGCTGAACTCCGCGTCTTGTCGCGGAAGAGCATCCGGGCGTAATGCCGCCGAGAAGGACATGGCAGGAGAAGGGACCACGCCAGCAACGGCATGGCCCTTACACACACATCCAGCCAGCCCCAAAGAAGGTCAAGCCTCAGCAAGAACGCCAGCGTTTCAAGGTGCAGGCACTGAGCCAGCTGGACGCCATCGCGAATGAAGGACTGAGAGCAGTCGAAGCAGAGTTGACCACAATGGCTTGGGCCCGCAATCAGCAGATCTGGCTCCGACTGGACCAACCACACAGCACCAGGATGCACTGTGAGATTGTGGACAATCATGGGGAACCATTGCTGATGAGCAATCAGGAGCTCTACTCGGTGATGGTCCCGATCAACTGGACCTTGAAGACTCAGGCTCTGGCGAACATGCAGGTCCAGTGGCGACCCAAAAGTGCAGGCAAGTGGCACCCGTTCTAGTGGGAGGCGATCCTCCACTGTCCGACGGCAGAAGGACACAGAGCGGTGCCCTCCTCAGTGAGCAGAACTGGAGACTGCATGCATGTGTGGCTGGCGGGCCGAGCGGACCTCTTGAGGCTGTTCCAGAGAACGCTCTTCAGGCAGGCGGACCCGGTACCCGGGGACGCTGTGCGGTTCCTCTACACGCTGCTGAGCACACCCCCATGCGAAAGGAGATATGCATGATAGGGGATGACACGCAAGGGGAGTAGGACAGATTGGAGCAAGTGGTGCAGATAACCAATCGTCATAGCTCAGTGGATTAACCGCACCTCTTCTCTCCTGGAGAGGATGGTTCGAACCCCGGGGGGGATAGAGATACACCGAACGTCCCGAGAACCCCTTTTATGCGAGTGAGTGAGAGAGAGAGAGGGAGAGAGAAAGAGAGTGGGACGCAGTGGGAAAGGAACGGAGAGGAGAGAGAGAGAGAGTGGGGAGCAATGGAAAAGGAACAGAGAGAAGGAGAGCGAGAGAGAGAGGGCAGAAGAGAGGGCAGAAGAGAGTGAGAGGGAGAGAGTGGAGAGACCCACAGAGCAAGAGTCGGGGGCTAACCGGCGCAATGGGAGGGTGGTGGGTTCGAGCTGACCGGGGTGTATGGGACGCCATGGCAGCACAGAGCAGTTTAATGGTGAAATAACAGGGCGCCATTGCGCCCCGGAAGCACAGGCGCGACACGTCGTTACGTGTTGAAAAGCCGAAGCATGACAAGGGCTGTGAGATGGCGGCCCATGTGAGGGTGTTGGATGCGAGTGGACATGAAAATGTGGGCGGCTTGTGCACGCATGGTGTGGTGCTGAAAAGGTATACGCCACACACAGTACAGCAATGATCTGTTGAAGTGCCTGGCAGCCGGAACTTTTGATGAAATTTTGAGACGCCTTTGCGCCACCAAAGGCGCCTTTGTGCCCCCGAGATTTGGGTACGACACGTCCTCACGTGCCAGAGAGCAAGTGCATGACAGAGGCACGACCTGCAGGGCAAGGGTTAGAGACTAACCGGCACTGTGGGAGGGTGGTGGGTGCGAGCTGACCTCAGTGTCCAGAGGACCAAAGCCAAAGCACAGTCAGCAACCACCTGATGTGGTACAGAACTGGTGTGCGCTGCAGTGCAGCAAGAAAAACACTGAACAATGTGGTTATGACCATGCGCCTGTGACACGGGGGCGTATGCGAGCCCAGTTTCCGTTGCCTCATGCCCGCCACCCCACCCTGTCAAATAGCTACGCCCTTGTCTAGGCTACAGCGGGCATAGGGACTGTATTAATTTCGTACCTAATTTGATTTGGTACAAATGTTGTGCAGCCACATAAGACATGGGTTTGGTCACAAATTTGCCAGTTACGTAGAGTCATGGACACATTTGTTGTGAATGTTTGCCCACTTGAACCCACATAGCTCTGATTTTGGGGATATTTGTGCATTATATCCCCCTTGCTGGCACCAGCTCACCATGTACCTGGTACGTGTGACCTACGGCCTTGTCCAAGCTACAGTAGGCGTAGGGACCGTATTAATTTGGGATCATTCCGTTGTTATTACAAGGGGGGGAGGTATTTTAGCCACGCATGCCATCCCTTTGTCTAAGCCCCCCTTCCAGCAGGGAACGTACTCTATCGGTACCCAAATTAACACAGGACCAAGTGTGATGTAAAGGGGACTTTTCTCTATTTCAATGTACAAACCAGGCAGAGTTCTACGGTGAGAGCCTCAGGGTTGTGGTGTCCGATACCTCATGGCAAAAGACCAGCATCATCCCGTATCCCTGCGGCAGGCCAGTCCCTCACACTGCGGTGCACTGCCTTTTTCGGTTGATACCAAGGAGGATGCTGCCTGGTTGTCAGCCACACTCTACAGGAGAGGCAGGACCGCAATACACAATATTGACTCACCAACACTGTGTGGGTCTGTTTGGCTGTGGAATGTTCTCTTTTTGTTCTTTGGGCACACCAGCTTCGAAGTGAGCTCTCGGGAAACCCCCATGCATAAAAAAAAGAGACATGCAATCGACCAGCAGTGAGAGTTTGCCAGACGCCACCGGAAGATACCGGATGTTGTGGGGACAATCGTAGCATTGAACAGCCCTGATTTTTGATTCCGAGAGATGTCTTGACTATCTTCTCGTGAGCGGGCTTCGCTAGCTTGCCACGGCCCAAAAAAGTGAAAAAGCAGTGCCATGGGCCCAATCATTGATGCGGCTTCACTTTTTCACGTGTGTTTTCAACAACAGTTCTACAACGCCCGACGCACAATGATGTGCATGGGTGGTATAGGGCACACATTGAGCATTTGTTTGGACAATTGTTGCATTGGGGTTTGGTTACCCCCCCCCCCCTTGTCTTTCCGAGTGTCTATTTTTATATATATTATATATTATATATATATACATATATATATATTTTTACTTTCTGAGTGTCTATTTTTTTTTCGGTGTCTTTTTGTCCATGCTTGCCCGGGCCGCCGGGCCTTGACAAACTGCCGCCGACGTCACCTCCTTGTCCCCTGACCGCATGAGTGTCCGGGACACCCAGGCCCGTCTGGCCACGCCAGGCGACGAGGTCATCGTTCCTGCCGACGCAGGTCAATTGGCGTGTTTGGCAGCCATCGATGACGCCGACTATATCATTCAGGACGAAGTGGTGCTGAAGAGTGGAGTTCCAGAGGCTGCCTCCCTGTCGTACGACCTCTTCAAGGACTGCGACTCGTCTGAAAAACTTGCTGCCGTCCTTTACGGCAGTCGCCCCAATGTTGTGCTCGTTGGGGCAATGACTGAATATGACAAAATCCAACATGCAATTAAGAGACTGCTTGCTGATTTGCCCATGCTGGGCCGCTTTGTTGCAATCCTGCTTGAACCCGTCAGCGATGATGATGGCAGGCCATCATTCCTCAATCGGGCACTCGCCCTCAACTCGAACTTGCATTTCGGATGCGAAAAGCTGCAAATGGCGGACAGGTCCCTCATGCACATGCGCACACATGATCGATTTGATGTCTGGATTGCAAGCAGCACAAGGGATTCCAGAAGCCTATCTCCGCCCCCAACGTATAAGCTTCTGCGGCTTATGACGCCTGGGGCAGAAGTTGACAAGGTGGTGTTCCACGAGCCAGACGTGCGTGATAATCAATACGCTGTGCAGGTTCACAATGACCTAATCAACGGGCTGTTGGGGTCTATTGGCCTGAACTCTGATGAAGTCCATCTCCTCCCGGGTACAGACCCACGGAACTCAAAGCTGTTTTTCACGGAGTTGAATGAGGAACAGGTGAATACTGTGGTATCACAGTTCGGATCCAAGCCAAGGTTCCAGATCCAGCCAGTGGAATGGTATCGTGGTGCCAACCTGACCAACATGGCTGCTGTCTATGAGGTGTGGATCAAGAAGACGCACAAGGAAACATGGTCTCCCATGCTGTATGCCTCAGTTCTCGCGATGTTTTGGACAATACCGGGCGTTCTGCAGGCACAATCGCCAGTGAAAATCCACGTGCTGGGGCCCAGCAAACTGCTGCTGGGTCTCACAGAAACTGGAAACTCACTGTTGAAGACAAAATACCGTGAACTGGTGGCTGCCATCGGGGCCGTCTTCAAGGACCTGAGGACGGGACAGTTCCTCGATAGAGATATCATCTCCAAGCCCACAGTCCCCTCGACATGGAAGAAGGACCTTGTGGGCACAGTGTACATTCTGGATGTGGCACCATGGTGGTACCTCTCGGACCTGACTGAGGCCCTTGCTCCTTCAGTGCACTGCCGGTACATCGCGGACCGCGTCAGATGGAGTGTTGGGGAGATGCGCACTGCCACATGGCGATTGACCGGGGAAAGTGTAACACAGCTGATTGGAAAGGTCTACCTGTCAGATTCTGGGATGCCTCCAATGTTTGTTATTTCCGAGGCGGATTATGAGGCGCGGAAAAGGCGAATCACAGATCGGCCCAGAAACACAGACGACTCGAAGACACGCAGGCAAGGCCTAATCACGGCGGGAGAAATGGCCAAGGCCATGGAGTTGGATGACCAAGTCGACAAGGTCATTAGCTCCCTCAAACGCAAGCGGGACTTGAAGGACTTGAAGGAAGATGAAGCTTCGTCGCCCGATGGAGCAGCACGATGACGTCAGCATCAAGCATCCCTCTGAGCAGCACGCTCAGAGTATTGTCCCAAAATATCAATGGGTTTCAAACAAAAATAACCATGAGAAAGCGTAAGCAAAAGCGCATAGTGGCCCTAGGGTCACTGCTGCGGTCCCTGGAGGTGGACTTCTTCGCCATCCAAGAGCCCCACTTCGTCACGGTGGAGGATCGTCAAGCGGGCATGCAGTGCTTGTCAAAGTACGGATATGGCCTGGACGGACCACTTCATGAAGAAGGAAGGGGAGGAGTGGCACTGGCGTGGAGAACATCCAAGTGGACACTGCAATCAATGAAGTTCTTGTCTCCCAGGGCGCTGAAAGCCTCACTGTCGAGTGGTCCACTGGAGATCACCATAGTGGTGGTCCACTTCCACCACAAGCACACGCGTCGACAGTCGCAATGGAAAGACATCGCCAAGGAGTTACATGGACCAAACCTGATCTTATGTGCAGATCACAATAGCTTAGTTGTAAAACACAGGGACGCCTTCGCGCCCCCAGAGTTTGAGCATGACACGTCCTTACGTGCCAGAGACCAGGAGGTGACGACCTTGGCGAAAGCGGGTCTGCAGGATGTTTGGGTGGATATACACTGTCCAACCCTGACGGACATCAAGGACAAGGAAGCATCGTGTCCGACGGGCTTCACATACGGCTACCCCCGAGAAGGAGAGCGACTCGACCCGCAGAGGCTACGCCGTATTGACCGCATCCACACAACATCCGAATTGCTGAGCTTGGCGACTAGCGTGTACCCCATGTTTGCTGCCAACTCAGATCACAAGGCGATCCTGGCTGAATTCACACCCCCGTCCTTCGACACAGAGGACACAGTCCCCAGATTCTACTGCCCAGAGACCATCCTTCACGACCCGGAGGCAATGGAAGATCTGGAGACCTCTCTCAAGTCTATCGAGTCAACAGGGGATCAGTGGTGGGAAGAAGCACTGAGCTGCATCCAAAAGAAGGCGATCAGCCATCTAAGGGAACACAAAAACAAAAAGCAGTCGGTGGAGCTACAAGCCCTACGGTTCCTGCGTGGCTCCACGAGAGACTCTGTCGCTCCAGCGGTCTACCAATTTCTATCATCACTGGGGATTGCAGCAACAGATGCGGCAACAGCCTACACCCTCCTGGTGGGGGTGTATGAAAAGGCTCAGCGTGACAGAACGGGCATGGAAACACTGTCCAAGCTCAAGGGGGTGATCACGACCGGGGAAACTTCAGGAGATCCGAGAACGCAAAGGAACGAATTGTATCGGTTAATGCGGGAGTTGCAGGAGCGAAAGAAACTTCAGCAGCTGATATCCAGGACAGGCTCGGCGATACGGGGGGCAAAGGCGGTGGCAAAAGAGCTGGTGGACCATTGGGACAAAGTGTCCACCCCGACGGGATCCACTGAAGAAGATTGTGTGACCTATTTGAAGTCGTTAGGAGTGGAACAGCGGTTGCGCAAGGCAGGTCGACTTCTTTTCAAGCAACTATCCCCGGACATAGTTCATGAAGGCCTTAAGAGGCTGAACAGCAACAGTTCCCCTGGATTGGATGGTTTCTCGGCAAAATTCTTCAAGAGGTTCTGGGGCATCTTCGAACCGCAAATGTATGACTCAATGAAACGCTTCCTCGAAGTGGGCAAAATGCCGGAGACATGGACCTCGGGAGTGGTGACAATGATCCCCAAGACGAAGGCGATGCAGACACCAGATTCGCTCCGACCAATTGCACTGCAAACTACAAGGCAGAAGTGGCTCACCAACATCCTCCTGATCCAGCTAGAGGATGTACTCCTCCACTGCATTCCGTCACAGCAAACAGGTTTCCTTCGACACAGAAGCATACTCCAGCATGTCTATGGGTCACGGGCACTCTGGGATGGCTTACGTGAAGGAGCGGCGTTATCAGTAGACTTCAGAAATGCTTTCCCCACGATGTCTCACGAGATGGTGTCGGCGGCACTGGGTTTAATGTGCATACCATTCCTGTATATCCGTCTGATCCTACACCTCTTGCGAGCACCGTATCTATACTCCGTTGGAAAAGGATACGTCCCAGGTGTTTACCACCACCCGAGGGCAGGCACACGCCAGGGGGATCCACTCTCCCCGGCGCTGTTCTCCCTGGTGGCATCCTTTGTGATTTTCCCACTACAAGACCTGGGTCCAGAGCTGACTGTCATGATGTATGCAGATGACCTCATCATTTTCTTTGATGGAAGAGCCAACCCACAGCTGTTGAAGAGGGTATGGGAAGTGGTTTCACGTTTTGGACAGTTTTCGGGGTTGAAGGTCAACCTGAGCAAAACGGCAGCGATAGTTCGAAACTGTGGGGGAATGGAGTGGGCGAGGTGCTTTCGGGACATTGGAGTGGATGTCAAAAACTTCGTCAAGTATCTGGGTGTACGTTTGGGGAATATTAGGCACCAACAAGATGACCAAGAATGGGGGCTGACGATAGAGCAGGCTTTTGCACCAGCGCTGCAAGAGGCCTTCCGTCGCGCAAGGGTGGTATCCACGCTGCAACTGTCCATGAACGAACGTGCATTCATGCTGACATCATGGATTCTGCCGGTCGTGGCATGGGTATCCAAGGCATACTACGCCCCAGTCTCGGTGATCAGACAACTGAAATTGGTGTACCACGTGACTATGGGTACCAACAGCTGGGGAATTACCCTACCAATCCTCTCACGACCAAGAACGCAAGGGGGACTGGCACTACCAGAACCAGAGCTGTTTCTTATGCACCAGGCAGCGGCTCCGTTCGTCAGCCTGTTGGGAGAGCCTTACAAATTCCCTGACAAGGCAGTAGAGACCTTCTATGCATGGGCAACTACCATAGGGTTCACACCATCCAAGGACAATCTTCCATATATTCAACTGGGCATGGTCCGAACGGCTGATGTAACATTTCTGGGATGGTCGGCAAAGGCACACTCCAACATTCAGCGAGTGGCCCCGCAGGTGGCCCCCCCGGCAAACCGGGACCGCCTGCCGTTGTGGCACTCTGTGTATTTCCGAAATGAGTTCCGCTGCTCCTACTACAACACGAAATTGATCCGGCAGGGGGTGCTGACGTGGGGTCAATTCCAAACCTTGGAGGACGCAAGATTGTTCAATGCACTGCCTCGGACATGGAAAGGGGTCTACAATCATGGCGGACGACTCCTCAACAAAGTCCCGTCACAAGGGGGGTTTGATACCCCCGCAGTCCATACCCAAAACTGGACCAGGGCATGGCTGCTCCAGTTCTACGCCTCTCAGCCAGGGGTCCGCGACCCGCAAACACCGGAGGTATGGGAACAGTTGGCACAGGCACAGCTACCACCGAGGGTTCGGGACTTTGCGCGAAAGGCGCTGTGGCACAAACTGACCGTACATGCAAGAGTCTACAAGAGGTCAGGCACCGACAAGTGCCCGGTGTGCTCACAAAAGGAGACGGTTAAGCACGCGATGGTCGAATGCCCCATGTTCAAAGCGGCGGCGGCGGTTATACAGCACTACTATGGCCAGGTGGAAACTGATAACGGGACATCCACAGTTCGAGATATGATGGAGTCCGACGACCAAGAATGGCTACTGAAAACGAACCAAGGCTGGGCGATGTGGTCAGCAAGAAGTGCCCACTGGCGATACCGATGCGAAGTCAAGGCAGGAGCGTCGCCGGTGTTCACGTCATACCTAACAACATGGCTAAGGGAGCTATGTGAGTGGGTGGGATTTTACACAGGGGAGCGCAGGGAACAATGGAAAGGCTTTCAAAAATCACTGGAACAACTTCGAGACACCGGAGTGCAGCCGCGACAAGGGGAAGTGCAAGTACATGGGGGACTAAATGCATGGTGGCAAACACACACGGAGTGCTTCACCCAAGAGAAATCAGCCGACAATCACAGTTGGCAAAGGGCAACGGAACCACGTCCGAAGCGCCCGAGGCAGGCAGGCCCGGGAGTGCTACAAGGAGTGCAAGATCTAATTGCGGAACTGGTGGAGAAGGGCTACAGGATAGTGTACACGGACGGATCGTCGAAACGACTGAGCCACAAGGACACGCGCAGGGCCGGGGGATTTGGCGTGTTCGCGGCGGAAGACGACCAAGGACCGGAGGTGCGCTTCTGTGGCTACGTACCAACACATCACAGGCAAACAAATAACGGAGCAGAGCTTTGGGCAGCCGTGGAAGCCCTACAGGGATTCTGGGTGCCAAAACTGGCAATCCTCACCGACTCGCAGTACTTGCAGCTGGGAGCAACTGGCAGGGCCCAACACTGGAAGTCAAAGGGATGGACAACCACATCTGGAAAACTGCAAGTCAACGTCCCAGCCTGGGAAATGCTGCTCCAGGAAATGGCGACGCCGGGAAGAGAAGTCAGGTGGGAACATGTCCCAGCACATGTCAACGTGCAGGGAAATGAGGTGGCGAATGGACTGGCCATGGAAGGCATGTGTTCAAGCCCACTGTGGTCACAGCATGTTGCACCAAAATCATCATCAGGGTCAGAGTCCACGGTAGGCTTGAGAGGAGGGTCGGGATCAGAGTCAGAGGGCACCAGGGCACTTTGGTCATCCTTGGGTATGGTACCCATGGACAGTGATGAACTAACAGGGGAAGCATCCGGGGAGCCAGTGCCACGTGAGATGGGACCACACTCCTCAAGCAATACAGAAAGTGATGATATGAGGACAGGACACACACACCAGGGATTGTTGTCGAGTGCACTGTCAGCAGCGGACACACTGTCCTTCAGCACTGATGTGAGTGACACCAGGCGGCAGCGCAAGAAGCGAAGGCTTAGGAAGCGCAGGAACCCAGGACAGGGTTGAAAAGGACAGAGCAAGTGGCCCCTGCACATTGGTGCGGACATCTCACAGGTTCCAAGCACAACAATGCATGTCTGAAAAATCTGTGTTCTGACGCAGAGGTTGCATCACATGAGCTGCGTTTTGTCGCAGTGAGCAGCAACACGCAAAGGAGAACTCCAAGCAGCTGAACGCCGCGTCCTGTCGCGGACAGGCACCCAGGCGTTATGCCATCTGGAAGGACACAGCAGGAGAAGGGAACACAGCAGCAGCGGTATGGCCCATACACTCACATCCAGCCAACCCCAAAGAAGGTCAAGCCTCAGCAAGAACGCCAGCGTTTCAAAGTGCAAGCACTGAGTCAGCTGGACGCCATTGCGAACGAAGGACTGCAAGCAGTTGAAGCAGAGCTGGCCACAATGGCCTGGGCCCGCAACCAGCAGATCTGGCTCCGACTGGACCAACCACATGACACCAGGATGCACTGTGAGATTGTGGACAATCATGGGGAACCACTGCTGATGAGCAATCAGGAGCTCTACTCGGTGATGGTCCAGATCAACTGGACCCTGAAGTCCCAGGCTCTGGCGATCATGCAGGTCCAGTGGCGACCCAAAAGTGCAGGCAAGTGGCACCAGTTCCAGTGGGAGGCGATCCTCCACTGTCCGACGGCAGAAGGACACAGAGCGGTGCCCTCCTCGGTGAGCAGAACTGGAGATTGCATGCATGTGTGGCTGGCAGGCCGAGCGGACCTCTTGCGGTTGTTCCAAAGAACGCTCTTCAGGCAGGCGGACCCGGTACCCGGGGACGCTGTGCGGTTCCTCTACACGCTGCTGAACACGCCCCCATGCGAAAGAAGATACGCATGACAGGGGATGACACAAAGGAAAAGAAGAGTGGAGCGCATGGTGCCATGGTGCAGATACCCCATCGTCGTGGCTCAGTGGATACACCACAACTCTTTTGTCCCGTGGAGGAAGGTTCGAACCCCGGGGGGGATAGAGATGCACCGAACAACCCGAACCCCCCTTTTTTTTTTTTTTTTTTTTTTTTGGGCGCAAGAGAGAGAGAGAGAGAGAAAGAGAGAGAGAGAGGGTAGAACACAGTGGGAAAGGATCAGAGAGGAGCAACAGGAGAGATAGAGCAGGGGAGCAAGGAGGAGCAACAGAGAGGAGAGAGAGAGAGAGTGGGGCGCAGGAGAGAGAGCAGGAGAGAATGGGAGGGAGAGAGTGGGAGAGAGACCCACAGAGCAAGAGTCGGGGGCTAACCGGCGCAAAGGGAGGGTGGTGGGTTTGAGCTGACCAGGGTGTAAGGGACGCCAAGACAGCACAGGACAGTCAAATGGTGAAATAACAGGGCGCCATTGCGCCCCTGAGCCACGGGCTCGACACGTTGTTACGTGTTGACAGGCCGAAGCATGACTGGGGCTGCGAGAGTGCGGCCCATGTGAGGAAGACGGAAGCAAGTAGGCATGAATATGTGGGCAGCATGCGCATGCATGGTGTGGAGCAGAAATGGTATGCGCCACACACAGTACAGCAACGATCTGTTGAGTTGCCAGACAGCCGGAGCATTTGCTAAAGTGTTGAGACGCCTTTGCGCCACCAAAGGCGCCTTTGCGCCCCCGAGGCTCGAGTACGACACGTCCTCACGTGCCAGGGAGCAAGTGCATGACAGGAGCACGACCTGCAGGGCAAGGGTTAGAGACTAACCGGCACTGTGGGTGGGTGGTGGGTGCGAGCTGACCTCAGTGTCCAGAGGACCAGAGCCAATGCACAGTCAGCAACCACCTGGTGTGGTACAGAACTGGACTACGCTGCAGTGCAGCAAGCAAAACACTGAACAATGTGGTTATGACCATGCGCCTGTGACACGGGGGCGTATGCGAGCCCAGTTTCCGTTGCCTCATGGCCTTGTCTTTCCCCACCCCTTGTCCTTCCCAGGGGGGGGCGTGGGGGACCGTCACTTGGTCAACCCAAAATTTTTCGTTACGGCTCAATGTGTTGTTGTGTGGGTGTTGTGGGGCAGTGCCACTTTGATCCCTTGTACTCATAGCAGGACATTTTGCTCACTGCCGCTGAAATGGAACTTGACAGCACAACCATGTTCCCCCCTGGGTGAGCATGCGCAAGAGTTCAAGGTCAAGTAGAGGAGGACCAAGAAATTTTACACCGAGCCGGTCAAGGAGTAGGTCTCTGTACGTTGGCAGCCCTTTGAAGGCATCTTATGCTGAGTTCTTTCGTTTTGATGCTGCAATTTCTGTGCTTGCAAATGTGCGTGTACGGTGGTAGTGTGGTTCCCCAGGGGGGATTGGGGACCGTCACTTGGCAACCATCTCTGGAGCGGGTGGTGGGGGACCGTCTTCCTTGGGGTGGGAGGCTGATGTGTGTGCGTTATGTTGTTAGAAGCACTCCACCATATTGCGACGAATGTATTGATGCCCACACTTGTGGGAAACAAGTTGTTTATTAGCCAATACATGATGGATACATGTTGTTGTTGAATTCCGTTATTCTGACTTATACTACGTGCTTTGTACGGAAGGTTTGCGGTCCGCTTTGGTCGACTTGGGGGGCTCCTCTGGGGGAGGGTAAACCAATGTTTTGCCAAAACCATATGTTTTGCATTCCGGTTCAGGTCTGTTCATATTTTATTGAGACCGCAGCGAGGCACCATCACTCAATAGCAGTGGTGCACCCAAAGAACGTCGAGCAGGAGTCTCTAAAATTCAGGATGTGGTGCCTAGGGCCTTTCGAGACTATCTAGAAGCAGCATCAATTCCATGACAGCAAGGGGGAGTGGTTGCTGCAAGAGCAGGAACGTATCGTCGAGATGGTGGTGGGAGCAGACACGGTCACGGAATTTGCCAACGTCATGGGTCTGGGGCACATGGACCAGGACACGTTCCTAGCGGCGCTACGGTGCTACGCGATACGAAAGGAGCTGGTGGCTGACTACGCAGGAAAAAGGTTCGTGCCTGCAGGGCCTGTGAACTACAATGTGGTTACCGCGGACAGTGAGGCCAAACGGCTGCCGTCACCAACAGAACAGGGCCTGAGTGCGCAGCAGGTGGCTGAGCTGGTGCTGATGCTGGCAACGACGAAGCTCGAAAACGAGAGATTGAGGGCTGCTGGCATTCCGAGGCTGACCAGATAGCAGTTGGAACGCCTCATCGCGGAAAGCCTGCCATACCAATGGATGCAGATGCTGGCGGTGGCGTTGAAGGCCTACTCTGCGACGGACGCCAACTGGGATGCGCACGAGCTGGCCAAAGCCATGTGGACGGTGGTACACGAGGAGCTCCGCAACAAGTGCCAAGGCAGGACATCACACCTGCCCATCCCACAAGGCACAGGGGCGACAACGCCTGGAACCGTAGGACCGCCAATCGGCACGGTGGTCAGAGCACTAGGAGGACAAGCCATGGTCGGAACCCCACAGGGGGGGGCGCAATGCTACTCGTGCGGACAGCTTGGACATTGGGCACGCCAATGCCCGCAGGCGGCGGTCACGAGAAAATTACACCAGCCACACGTACAAGCCAAAATATCACAAGTGGGGGATCAGACGATCCTCACTAGCAATAAGGGATGGACGCTTGATCTGAACGGCCCCCCACCCGCGATCTGCAGGCGATGCGGACAACCCCATTGGGAAATGTTCCCATGTGGGGCTCAGGGGCGCATATCACTGCTGCCGGCGTCTGCGACGGACACGCAGGCGGGTGACTAGATGGGGCCCGCGGGGCCAGACGGAACGAACGACGCGGTGCTCCGCATGCTCCAGGGCATGCTCCAGACGAAGGCGATAGACCAAGATTCCCAGCAATGACATCGTGGCAGCGGGGACCCCCGGGACGCAACCCACGGGGTCACCACGTTCGGTATGGCATGGGAAGCCCACGACAAAGTCATGCACACCAGGACGGAGTAGTGGGGCACCGTGGGCACAGGCATGGCCATCACAGGAGTGGAGGCCAGCTTGTCCAAGACGTACATGCAGGAAGTATGGGGAGCAATACGGGGATGCGCCACCGACCTACCGCTGGCCCAGGCAATCGCACCTCGCTTCGGGGAACTGGCACTACGCAAGAGAGGAATATCAGCGGCCAAGAACTTGGTGGCAGGCGTCAGGATTTTGGAACGCCTGCAACTCACACCAGCCACCATCACGGACCCCCACAGGCTGCAGCTCCAGGCGATCGGCAAGATGGATAGAGCAGAGGACCGACCAACGATATGGGCGACAATGGAGGATTTCCAAACCCTAGCGGAGCACAGAGTACATTGGGCCTGGGCCAAGGTGTTCTTTGTGGTCGGCATGGCGGTCACCCTATGCCTCAGGGTGTCAGACATTGCACTCCTGCGATGGGGATGGCTGGGACACAAGAATTGGATGGTGTTCTTCGACTACAAAGTGGCCAAAGAAATGTGTGCTCAGCCCATACCGCCCTTCTGCGAGAGGTGGCGTGCATGGCTGTTCGAACACAGACGACCCCACCATCATGACGATGCCCTGCTCCTGCCAGAAGGGACAGACACGCTGCGGAAGCTACAACAGGAGATGTTCAAGGGAACGGGATGCAGCCTCACTAGCTGGCACCCGTGGAAGCGAATGGGGGCAGCATGCTTCCGAGCGCTGGGCGGAACCCTATAGGCCCTTACCATATGGGCATGGTGGCGCACACCTCGATAAGCGGCCCGTTACGCAGCACACCCACCGGCATGGAAGATGCCCACCAGGGTGCTCCTGCCGCGACCCACGGGGAATACCGGACACTTCACGAGAGATTGCGAATGGCAGTGGATGCCACAGGTCGCAAACGCACGGTGACACGTCCCATGGCTCCATCTCGTCATCCCGTGTCGCCTATAGCTTTGTGACGATGTTTTCCTCGGCTGTGGTCTGTCTGGCCTCGTTGCCGCTCCGCTCCCGTACGAACACCACCAGGTCTCGTAGAAGGCCGTGGATCGTTCTGGCTCTCCCCTTCTTGCTGGCCATCTTTTCCGCTACCGCCTACATAAGGGTTGCCACGTCCGTCTGCGGTCCCCGCTGTACTGGCGGCAATGATACAGAGAGTACACGCAGACGGGCTAATTGACCGGGTCCAGGATGGCAGGATGCCCAATGCGAAAGCCTTCACTAAATACAAGTTGACCTCCAAAGGGGCAATGATTATAAATATGGTGCCACTCAACGCCAGATGCGCAGCTACGGGACAGCGCATCAGGCTGCCCACCCTCGAGAACCTGGGCGACACGTTTCGGGAAGCGGCACGCAACTCGCGGACAATGTGGTTCTGCAAGCTGGAGGTGGCGAACATGTTTTGGTCATGTTGGGTGCCAGAGGAGGAGAAAAACGCTATCAGAATTGGAGTGATGGACGAGGTTTGGGGATTCCACGGCTTGCCATTCGGCTGGACCCACAGCCTGGTGATCGCGACTAAGCTTTTGGCAAAGACGCTGAAAAATTCTACATGCTGGATATACCGCCCGTGCAGTACGTGGATGACATTCTGGTGTACGGATTCGACAGAGCCCGGGTCAAAGAAGCAGGACGGAGGCTATGGAGACTGCTGGAACAGGATGGCTGGCTCTGCAGTCCGAAATCACAGCTGGAGCCGTCCACCGTCATTGATTGGATGGGCAAGACACTGGACGGACAGGCCTGGAGTTTGCAGTCCTCGGCGGGGTATGTGGCAGGCATGGTGAACATGTGGATCAAGTTGGCGACCCTGGGATACTGCCAGAAGACACTCAGGCGACTGCTGGGCAAGCTGGCGTGGGCCGATTGCCCGTCTCGTGAAACGAGCCCGCATACCAGTGGCCCGTTAGCTTGGATGATGTGGGGGCCGCAAAATGCCAAGTACACGCCGCCCAAGGTCCCGAAAGCGCCCCACGACGATCGGGCCGTGGATGGTGAGCAACCGATTGGTGGGCAAGGAGGTACACATGTACATGGACGCAGCGGAATGGAAGTCTACATACATGGTGGGGGTATGGGCAGATGACGCCGGTGCCAGACTGTGGGAGGCACCACCGACGGTATGGAACCAACAGGCGGCGGAACTGCTGGGTGTCGAGAAGGCGGTCAAAATGGCGGCATACCGAGGCATGAAGGAGTTGAACCTGGGTGTCGACCATCTGGCGGCAGTCTGGGCGGTGATGAACAGGCGCTCGAAAATACATCACAGAGACAGAGCCACGGTGGTGCGCAGGATCCAGCAGACACTGAGATGGAGCGGCATGGCGCTGTGGCTGACATATGTCCCCTCGAGGCGGACTCCATCTCCTGCATTTTCAAGTGGAGCAGTGGCCTGCGGGCCGTGATTGAAGCACGCGCATGCAGCCGGGTGCTGCGGAAGTTGCAGTGGGCACCGTGCTCAGATATGGGCACCACGTCTTATAAGAGCTAGGCAGGACAGGCCTCAGCCCATGATATATGACTCTAACATGCTTTTATGACTGCTAGTTACAACAACCAGTGTACTGCGTGTAACGGTGTGAAGGAGTTGTACATGGACTGACCGGAGACAGTTCAGTTTGCAAGGATAGCAGTGACTGCAATGTTTGGCTTTGCAGGGAGGAGGGTGCAGACGCAAAACCAATGTTTTGCCAAAAACATATGTTTTGCATTCCGATTCAGGTCTGTTTATATTTTATTGACCCACCCACCCACCCGTGGGTCGTGGCCCTCTGCCCACCCACCCACCCGCGGGAGCCTTTGTCTACTTTGAGCCGCCATCGTTGCGGCAGTGCAGCCGAGTGTGGCTATTACCCGGGCATGGGTAGAGCTGTACATGGACTGACCGGAGACAGTTCAGTTTGCAAGGACAGCAGTGACTGCAATGTTTGGCTTTGCAGGGAGGAGGGTGCAGACGCAAAACCCAGGGCTAAAGTTGGGATAGTTAATACAAAAGTAGCGTGCCGGACGCGCGCTGGGCAAACACCCCCCCAGAAACCATGGAGCCTAATCTGGCCACAAAGGATTTCATAGCAATGCTCAGTGACTGTGCTTCCCTTTTGCACATTTGTGCCCTTGCCAATCTGTGTCTGGGATTGATGACCAATATGCCAAATTCGATTTCTGTAAAGAAATGACACGCTTTGTGCTGGTGTTGCTTAGGGAATGTTGTGTGAACCATCTCCGCACGATGCAACGTATTGGTTTCTTTTGGGGCACCCTAAGCACAGTCCAGTAGCCTGCAGGGTACCAAGCACCCAAACTCCGGAGTTGGTGGCAATGGAGGATAGATGCTCACATTTTGTATCTACAGTTCAGGAACACCCTACAATCCTCCACAACCGACATGAACCCTTTAAGGCCCCCCACAACCTCAACAGTCCTCCAGCCACCGAACGAATCCTCCACACCCGCAACATAACAGTCCACTTTGTATTTCACGGGTTTCAGCGATGTCTTGTGTGCCCAATGCAGGCCCTCAGGCCAAGGTCTGTGCCCTGCAGCAGCCTCAGCAGAAGGCGATTGTACTCTGCATGGCCACCGCTGTAGCACTTGTGGTTGCAGTGGGGCCTGGATTTGGGGTGCCCACCCCTTCCACATTGTCACAGGCCACACCCACCGTCCGCAGGCACGGGATGTTGTCTGTGGGCCGTGCTGCTGCAAAGCACAGATCAGGTGCTGGAGCTTGCGGTGACCCGTGGGATGCAACGGCTGACGCCGCGTCGACGTCGGGTATTCCCCGAGGGAACATTGATTGGGAGGTGTCAGAGCGCCACACGCATGTGCGCGATGATGCACGGCACTCACTAATGAGTGGAGGGTTGATTGTGGTGGGTTTTCTGGCGGCAGTGCTGAGTGTCTGCCTCAGGAGTCATTGGCACGTGGCAGCACCGATTGCAGTGATGTCAACAGGTGGCAAGCGGTCTGGCAATGGTCGTAGGTGGGAGAAGGTGAAGCGTGCCTTGGAGACGTACCAATTATTGCACGATGACCTTTATGTTCGCCGTGGTTTTGTCGTCCCAGTTCATCCTGATTGGCCAGAAGACCTGTGGGGCATGAAACTTGGCTTTGCTGTATACAACATCAGGAACAATGGAACCTACTCTACCCACAGAGCTGAGCTCGAGGGGATGGGCTTTGACTTCGATTCACAAAGCACTGGCCGTGGGTGGGAGAATGTGAAGCGTGCATTATTGGCATACAAGTCATTCCATGGTGACCTTCTTGTTCGCCAAGGTTTCGTCATCCCAGAGAATGCTGATTGGCCAGAAGACCTGTGGGGCATGAAGCTTGGCCTCACTGTATACAGCATTAGGAACCAAGGAACCTACTCTACGTACAGAGCTGAGCTCGAGGAGATGGGCTTTGACTTCGATTCACAAAGCACTGGCCGTGGGTGGGAGAATGTGAAGCGTGCGTTATTGGCATACAAGTCATTCCATGGTGACCTTCTTGTTCGCACAGGTTTCGTCATCCCAGAGAATGCTGATTGGCCAGAAGACCTGTGGGGCATGAATCTTGGCCTTACTGTGAACAACATTAGGAACCAAGGAACCTACTCTGCTTACAGAGCTCAGCTCGAGGAGATGGGCTTTGACTTCAATCCACAACGCATTGTTCATGGGTGGGAGAATGTGAAGCGTGCATTATTGAAATACAAGTCATTGCGCGGTGACCTTCTTGTTCCCTACCGTTTCGTCATCCCAGAGAATGCTCATTGGCCAGAAGACCTGTGGGGCATGAAGCTTGGCGTTACTGTATACAACATTAGGAACAAAGGAATCTACTCTACCCACAGAGCTGAGCTCGAGGAGATGGGCTTTGACCTCGATTCACAAAGCACTGGCCGTGGGTGGGAGAATGTGAAGCGTGCGTTATTGGCATACAAGTCATTGCGTGGTGACCTTCTTGTTCCCGCACGTTTTGTCATCCCAGAGGATGCTGATTGGCCAGAAGACCTGTGGGGCATGAAGCTTGGCCTCACTGTATACAGCATTAGGAACCAAGGAACCTACTCTACGTACAGAGCTGAGCTCGAGGAGATGGGCTTTGACTTCGATTCACAAAGCACTGCCCATGGGTGGGAGAATGTGAAGCGTGCGTTATTGGCATACAAGTCATTCCATGGTGACCTTCTTGTTCGCACAGGTTTCGTCATCCCAGAGAATGCTGATTGGCCAGAAGACCTGTGGGGCATGAAACTTGGCCTTACTATATACAGCATTAGGAACCAAGGAACCTACTCTGCTTACAGAGCTGAGCTTGAGGAGATGGGCTTTGACTTCAATCCACAACGCATTGTTCATGGGTGGGAGAATGTGAAGCGTGCGTTATTGGCATACAAGTCATTCCATGGTGACCTTCTTGTTCGCACAGGTTTCGTCATCCCAGAGAATGCTGATTGGCCAGAAGACCTGTGGGGCATGAAACTTGGCCTTACTATATACAGCATTAGGAACCAAGGAACCTACTCTGCTTACAGAGCTGAGCTTGAGGAGATGGGCTTTGACTTCAATCCACAACGCATTGTTCATGGGTGGGAGAATGTGAAGCGTGCATTATTGAAATACAAGTCATTGCATGGTGACCTTCTTGTTCGCCAAGGTTTCGTCATCCCAGAGAATGCTCATTGGCCAGAAGACCTGTGGGGCATGAATCTTTGCCTTACTGTGAACAACATTAGGAACAATGGAACCTACTCTGCTTACAGAGCTCAGCTCGAGGAGATGGGCTTTGACTTCAATCCACAACGCATTGTTCATGGGTGGGAGAATGTGAAGCGTGCATTATTGAAATACAAGTCATTGCGCGGTGACCTTCTTGTTCCCTACCGTTTCGTCATCCCAGAGAATGCTCATTGGCCAGAAGACCTGTGGGGCATGAAGCTTGGCGTTACTGTGAACAACATTAGGAACAAAGGAATCTACTCTACCCACAGAGCTGAGCTCGAGGAGATGGGCTTTGACTTCGATTCACAAAGCACTGCCCATGGGTGGGAGAATGTGAAGCATGCGTTGTTGGCATACAAGTCATTGCATGGTGACCTTCTTGTTCGCACAGGTTTCGTCATCCCAGAGAATGCTGATTGGCCAGAAGACCTGTGGGGCATGAAGCTTGGCTTTGCTGTATACAACATCAGGAACACAGGAGCCTACTCTACCCACAGAGCTGAGCTCGAGGGCATGGGCTTTGACTTCGATTCATAAAGCATTGCCCATGGGTGGGAGAATGTGAAGCGTGCGTTATTGGCATACAGGTTATTGTGTCGTGACCTTCTTGTTCGCCAAGGTTTCGTCATCCCAGAGAATGCTGATTGGCCAGAAGACCTGTGGGGCATGAAGCTTGGCTTTGCTGTATACAACATCAGGAACACAGGAGCCTACTCTACCCACAGAGCTGAGCTCGAGGGCATGGGCTTTGACTTCGATTCATAAAGCATTGCCCATGGGTGGGAGAATGTGAAGCGTGCGTTATTGGCATACAGGTTATTGTGTCGTGACCTTCTTGTTCGCCAAGGTTTCGTCATCCCAGAGAATGCTGATTGGCCAGAAGACCTGTGGGGCATGAAACTTGGCTTTGCTGTATACAACATCAGGAACAATGGAACCTACTCTACCCACAGAGCTGAGCTCGAGGAGATGGGCTTTGACTTCGATGCACAAAGCACTGGCCATGGGTGGGAGAATGTGAAGCGTGCGTTTTTGGTATACGAGTCAATGCGTGGTGACCTTCTTATACCCGTTAGTTTCGTCATCCCAGAGAATGCTGATTGGTCATCCCAGAGAATGCTGATTGGCCAGAAGACCTGCGGGGCATGAATCTTGGCCTTACTATATACAGCATTAGGAACCATGGAGCCTACTGTACGTACAAAGATGACCTGGAGCAGATGGATTTTCGCTTTGAATCGCAGCTCGGCCTGATTGCAGATGCGGCGATTCTGGGTGTTGAGTACGAAGAGCAAGTGCGCAGTGCCCTACAAAGAGGAACTTGCATATCTGCAACTCCAATAGACAGTACAAGTGCAGATCTGCTTCCGATACCGCTTCCGGGCAATAGTGGGGCTGATGTGCGGCGGTTTGAACACATTGTTGAGGTCGTTCCGGATGATGTTGTGGGCGACCCCATTCTTTGGATTCCCACGAAATGCAACTTCGCAGCCATCGATTGCGTTGTGACCTGCGGAAAGGACGTGTTCTTCATCCAGATTACCCTTTCCCAAAGGCATGACATCGTTTTGAGATCTGTGAATGGGAAGGAGGGCCTGCTCACGATGGTGGAGGCACTGGAAACGTGCGGGTTCGATGTTGGAAGGCAGCAGGGGATTCGTTTCGTGTGGATCACGCCGGAGCCGTTTCAAGGGAGCAGCTTTCCCTTACGTGGTGACCTAAATGATGGTGATAAGGCTCTTGCAGGAGCCATAAAGCAGTACAACTGCATCATTCCAATGGCATGCGATGCCGAACCCACGGAACCCAAGGCGATGTAGACGTGATGCACAGTGCTCATGCGCATTGGTCGACACGCAGGCTTGCTTCTCTGCCCCCCACCTCCCAACGACGGCTGTGTTCCGTTGGTTTAGCCATTGGCTGCCGGGCTGCCGTCGCTCCCGGTCTGTAATTGGGTATCCGGGTTTGTGAGGGCCTCCTGTACCATTGGTTTGGTTCGTGCAGACAATGTTTTCAGAGTGTTTTCAAATACAATCCCACGATTTAGTGGCTGATGCAAATTCTGTGTGTCCGTGTGTGTGTGTGTGGGGGGGTGTTAGTAACAAGCAACACTTTTCGGTACCATCACTGCCGCTTTGCCCTTTGCTGTCTTCGGGGGCTAGACAATGTACCCGACTCGTCGACTGTTTTGAAGAGGATTTGCCACATCATTTGCTCGTGAATCTCCGCCAAAGGGGGGGCATTGTGCGGTTATCCACAAACGCCTGCCGTCTCCCTCAAGACATAAGGTCCGGATCAGGACCTTCCGCATCTGTGTACCAATGCTCTTTGAAAAGAGCATTTTGATTGCATATGCGCAATACCCCCTTATCTCTGGAGTGTAATCGATGGACTGGATCGGATGTGTGCAGCTCCCGCTGGTCCGTTTGGTATCTCTGGAGTGTAATCGCAAATGTGCACGATTGAAGGGCAGATTCCCATACCGGATCAGCACCAAAGTCCAGGTAGAAAGCTTTGCTGCCGAGGGCCGCATGCGTGGCCCGTTTACAGAAGGCGTTTTCTGTAGCAAGACCATAAACGTTCCATTGCCTGTGAGACCGCTCACCTGCTGACTTCTACGCTGCCAGTCTACTTCAGAATCAGGGTTAGAAGGTGCTGAATCAGAACCTGAAGCAGCATTTGTCTTCCGCCTCTTCACACCCTTATCCTTTCGCCTACCATGCAAATTGCGGACCCGCCGCACTTTTCGCAACTGGGACATGGTGTCTGCAACAGAGGGAAGAAGTGATATGAGTGGAGTGACCAAAGAACCCTGCTATACTGCGACAAAAGCGCGGGAGGAAAAAATTGGCCCAAATGAAAAAAAGTTCCCGGATCCCTGATTCCACTGGGGCTTCAATGCTTCGGCGGAAGAGGAAGACCCAATGCACCCCGTTTCTTGTGAGGGGGTGCCAGGGCGTTGCTTTAGTTTTCATTTCGGCAGGACCCCGCTGCCCTGGACCCCCTTCCCCCCTCCCCTCACTCCCACTCACACATCCACAGCGCCAGCCCCCAGGGGCGACGTTGCAGTACAATCCCCCCATTTCGCCGCTTTCCAGTACCGCCGGTGACCCTTGCAGAGCACACACCCACAGCGATGGTGTGGGCGGCTCCTGATCGCTTGTCCTTCTCCAAATGGGAGCAGGCACGAGGCCAGAGGGGTCTGCCATTGTCCGAGGGTCCCTAGCTCCGCCACTCAATAAACCCCCCCCCCCCACTACCCACACAAATGGTGTCCTCTCTGATGTGTCCGACCCAAGTAGTGACCTGTCATCCAGCTCAGATTCTTGTGGTTTCTCCTCTAGTTATGAAGAGGATGACATTGGTGAGTCCAGCTCAGGTGAGTTGAACTCTGATTGGTCTTCAGCAAACAATTTGATAACAATGAGCATTCGTCCGTGTTTCCTGTCTGTGTAGCCTGGTGGTGTTTAGGTGAGGGCACAATGTATGGACCCAAAAAGATGAGTTGATTACCTGTCTTTAGACATTATGACAAATGTATATGCTTAATGGGTCAGTGGGGTGCATTTTTGCAATTCCTGGTGGATATGGTTCATTTCGGCAAGGGGGGGGGGCTGACCCCCTCCCCCCCTCCCCTAGACCCCCCCCCCTCCCCCCCTCATGCACATGTCGTCCGGGTCGGTGGCCACGTTTCCCCACCATTTGTTTCTCGGGGGGAGGGCGGGGGGTGTTGGCGGTGTTTTGGGCACTGCTTCATGGCGTTTGGCGCCCCTTCCCCATTTTGGTCGCCTGCGAGGACGTGGACCGTGGCACACCCCCACCAACGCCCGTTTCAGTACCGAACATGCTCCTCAGTGCTCCTCAGCACAGCAGGAATCACCTTGGTTAAGAACGGGTAAAACTGCACATTGTGCTGGATGCACCCAAATGGGACACCCAGGCACATGACTCATGACCATGAGATACTGAATTGCATGGGGGTGTGGGGGGTACAGGGGGGGAGAGAGTCACAAGCTTTGTCACAAGGATGGGCACAGAGGCTGGGGAGGCGTGCGTTTTGGTTGGGGTGTGCCGGTGGTGACGGCGCGACCATTTGGCAACATCTGTGGGAACGGTGTTGTGTTGTCGTCGGGATTGGTCCTCCCGCGCCGGGTACCTCTGCAGACGTACTTGTTTGGAACCACCAAGGGCCACAAGGGGCCAAGGGCCATTTCAAAGATGATGAAGTGGGTCGGTTACAAATGCCATTGAGGCTGGCACTTGCTGTCAGGACCCGTTTTGAGTGACGGGCCCCGGGCGGCGATAACCCCCCCCCCCCTGCCCACAAACGCGGGAGGCGTTTGACTCCCCTGTTGTGCATGTTCTCAATTGGACAAAAGGCTGGCTCTTGCAATTGTGTCGTGCTGTTGATTGTGCTACGTTTGTGGGAAAAAGGGATGTTTACACAATTTTTGTGGCCAAAGGGTTTGTTGTATGCACATGCTTTAAGAACCCCCCGTCCTCATCCCCAGCACCTGCTCGTCTCTTCTTTGGTCTGTCTCCCTTTCCTTGCTTTCGGGGTGCACTTGACGGTTCTCAGGTTCTCTTGTGTGCCCAATGCAGGCCCTCAAGCCAAGGTCTGTCACTACCTGATGTGGCCACATCACAAAAGGGTTTTGACTTTGATACCAATTTCCTGGTGCAGGAATGCACATTCAGGTACATGAGGGTACCTGATAAATCTACATGGGCGCAGCGATACGTGTCAGATCCACTACCACGCCATTGTGGGATCATCGTAGCACTGGACAGCTCTGAACCTTGATCCCGAGAGGTCATCTCGAGTATTGTGAAGTGAGCAGGCTACGCCAGCTCATCTTAGTCTGACCCCCCCCCCCAAAAAAAGAATGTACATGGGCACAGCGATGTTGCGAACTCAATCATTGCCCCGTCTTCCTGAGTGTCTTTTTTACTTTTCATGTGCCGCATCATGGGATGTGGCTCATAATGTCGGCCACTTGGTCCTCCTGAATGCCGCTGCCCTCTTGGAGATGGCCCTGCCCTAGGCTTTGCCGACACGGGGCTGGTTGGACACCAGTTCGAAGGTTGCGCCTCCCACCATCGCTCTTCCCATCCATCGCCGCGCGCAACGGGAATGCGTAATGGCGAAGCTACGGTTGACTGGCAGCAACGAGGGTGGGATTTCGACCTTGCCACGGAGCCTTGCGTGCTTCTGGCCGGGGGGCGCAGCATCAACTGCGTGCACGTGCGGGCCCCCGTGATGTACTACGGAGGCGGCGATGGCATCATCCGGGCCTGGGACCTGGAGCTCGGCTGCCACACGCTGCTGTTCGAGGGGCACCGCGGCTACATCAGCTCCATCGCCACGGACGAGGCCTGCGACTACATGTTCTCGGCGTCGTACGACCGAAGCGTGCGGATTTGGCAGCTGTTCCCCAGCCGCACCCAGGGCCAGTGCCGCGAGGTGCTGCGGGACCACCACCACTGCGTCGCGCAAGTGGAGGTGCGGTGCATCCGCTCGCAGCCGTTCCTCTTTTCCGGGGGGATGGACCGGATGGTCCTGGGCTATGCCCTGCACCAGGACAACAAGTTGACGCACTTCTTCAAAGGGGACGAGAAGGTCATGGCGTTCGCGGTCCACGAGGGCATGTTGTGCGTCACCGCGGGCCCGGCCGCCAAGCGGTTCGTTCTGTTCGGGGGGGAGACGGAGCAGGACAAGACCCTGGCGACGGAGTACCGGGGGCATACCGCGGAGATCACGTGCCTGAAGATCGAAGGGGAGTACCTGTTCACGGGGTCCGCGGACCACGCGCTGAAGATGTGGGGCCTGGAGTCGGGCGCCTGCGTCGGCACGTTCGAGGGCCATGCGGCCGGGGTCTGGACGATGCTCGTGACGGGCGGCGTGGTGTTCTCCGGCGGTCGGGACCACGCCATCGTGGCCTGGGACTACGGCACGCAAGAGCGTCTGAAGGTGTTCGAGGGGCACACGGGCTCCGTGTTTGCCATGGACTGCGACGGCCAGTGCCTGTTCTCGGGCTCCGGGGATAGCACGCTGCGGGTCTGGGGGTTGACTCCGGATTTCGACCCGTCCGGACTCCGGACGGCCGGCGGCGGCAGACCGGAGAGCGCACGCGCGGAAAAAGACGTTGCGTCTGAGCCCCTTGACGCCCCCGAAGCAGACGGTACGCCGGGCAATGACCAGGCACCAAAGGAGGAACGCGATGCCCTGGATGGACGGACCAGTACCGAGCCTCGGGACCATCGGAATTGCCCTGGGGACAAACTTGATCTCGACACCATGTCTGAAGAGGAGCTGCCGAGCGCCAGGACGAGTGCCTCGCAGGAGCACGCGACCCCCCCTGGGCCAGCGTCGATGAACGAAGGCAAGGCCACGCCGAAAAAGAAGAAGCCGAAGAAAAGGATATCGCTTCCGGCTCCGCGGCACACTCAAGCCCGTCGCACAGGAGGCGGCTTTGGACTGACTGCGCTTCCGGCACCGAAGGCTTCGGAAGCACCGCCTACGTCCCTGCAGCGGATTCGGTCATTTCCCGTGCGCCGGGCCAACACCAACGTCCCCCTGCCCGTCAGCGCCCGCGCGACCCGCACTTACAGCCTACATAGCCCCCTTGGCCCCCAGGACAAACTCCCCCTCTTTCCATCACGGTCTCAGCGCCCAAGTGGATAGAGGCCGATGCTTTGAGAGGTCACCGGGCCAGTCCCCCGCGTATCAGCGTTCACACAGCACGTCGTTTGGGGAAAACAGTTGTTTTTATTTCTTGTCTTGTGCTGGAAAATGCGATCCTTATGATACCCAGCGGTGTTGTCCTCGTCCCAGCCCTTCGCACTGACGGTAAGGCCATCAGCGACGTGCTGTTGGCACGGTGCATGCATCGGTGGGTGACCCTGCAGGACCACCCTCTCAGGCTCTCCGTCCCTTGATCTCGGGTCAGTGCGCTCTTTCAATTAACGCGTTGCAGTCGTGTACGGACCGAAATCACCGCGCGGAGGTAAGTTTATCGAAACACGCAGGCCTGCATGTGAGGGGAAACACCCCATAACCCCCTTTTTGGGCCCATTCATGTACCATAGCCCTAACCGATCCCCGCCGATAAAGTTTCGGTGGACAGGCTCTCCAGAGGTCAAAGAATACGAAACGAAAGGCTGCACAGGGAGAACCTTCGGCGGATCAGCTCGAGACCCGGGCGAACCAGTTGGTCTCGAGAGCTCGCACACCACACACCGGCGGCACACACAGGGATGCATTGGAACTGGGGGAGGTACCCCCGCCCCCTCCAGGGCGCCCAGCCTACGCCCAGCCACTGTCTCCCTGACGCGAAGTGCCAGCCTCAATGGCATTTGTAACCGATAGTAACCGCCCCCAACCGCTTTGGCAACCTCCTCCAACCGCCCATCTAACCGCTTCTGGAGCCGCCTCTGAGGCCCCTTTCCTTCTAATGCATCCCTGCACACCGCCCAGCGCATCCTGCATGCCATGGATGTACCGGAGGACAATGCTCCCCACCACTGCATCTGTTTGTTGACATTCCTCCTTCACATATGCCACACAACAGACCAGCTTAGTCGTAGCAGCTCTGGCCCGGGCGGGCGGACTTCGCCGTTCCCAGGTGCCCCCCCCCCCCCAGGGGGCCTCCGGCCAACAGTTTGTTGCCAAAGGTGCCGGCCTCAGGACGCCAAAGGCGCCCGATACTCCATAGGCACCAAAGCCGCCAGAAGGCAATTTTTGTCCACTTTGCACCCCAACGCTATCCTTCACCGCCACCCTGACCCAAATACCCAACCCTGAGCCTAGCCCTCACCCTAATCTGACCCCTACCCCTAACCCTTTAGCCCTAACCCTAACCAGGATTGAATATTGGGACCGAGCTGGTGGGGGAAGGAACATGATCTAGGAGACTTCAATGACAAATGAGGTACGCAGTGGAAAATGGATGAGAGCGGCCCAAAAGGGGCTCAAAATGAGCTGTATTCATCCGTTTGGGCACCACAACTGGACTAGGACCATGGTTGGAAAACCATGGTTTTGACCCGTTTTTTGAGCCATTTGTGGTCCCAAAACAGCCCATTTTCAGGGCTCTTTCGGTCTTGAGAGGGGCCAAAGTTGCTCAACATGGGCTCAAAATGGGCTCGTTCCACTTGTTTGTGCACCCAAAATAGTCCAAAAGTATCTTTGGAAAAGCACATTTTTGATCCATTTTTGACTCCCAAAACAGCCCATTTTCAAGGCATTTTGTGACTCCGGAGTGGCCAAAATGGCTTGCAATGGGCTCAAAAGGGCTCATTTCATTTGTTTGTGCACGCCAAATGGTCCAGGATCATCTTTGGAAAAACACATTTTTGACCTATTTTTGACCCATTTTTTGTCCCAAAACACCCCATTTTCAAGGCATTTTGGGGTTTTGGGAGGGCCAGAATGGGCAACCACGAGCTCAAAACGCACCAAAAACACTTGTTTTGGCATTCCATGTGGTCCAGGGTCATTTTTGAAAAAGTCATTTTTTTTGCACCCGGTGCACCTTGTTGACCCATTTTGGCACCCACCTCTTTGGGCTACCTCTTGCAGCTTGCTGCGGCCCACTGGGCCTAGGTACGGGGGTCTAGGCGTCGGTTAGGGCAATTTTGAGGGCTGGAAACCACCAAAAGTGGGTGGTTGCGGGTGGATTGGGTGTGCTCGAAATCGCATTTTGAGCCACGTTGCCCAAGATATGGTCTGTTTTTGGTTTGGGGCTATCGGCGGCCAATGTGCACAAATTTTGGGGCTTTTGGGGGGATTTTTGGGGGCGGTTCGCGGACATATTGTGGCGTTAGGGGGCCCTAGAGGACCCTTCAGCACGGGGAAGTCTAGCAGCATGTGTAGAGTAGCCATTATTTCCCTTCATTTGGCCGTTTTTAGCAGGTTCTAGGCCAGTTTTGGGCAAAAAAAAGCTGATTTTGGCCCTAAATTGCAGATTTTGAAATGGAGGTCCGGCACTTGTGATGCCTGTTCCTGGCCGCCACCGTTGAGTTTTTGGCTCATACTTTGTGTGGTTGTCCCTCACACCCATAGGTAGCATCCACCAAAATTTTGGTCGAATGCGAAGCACCGGGACGGAGCTGTGATTTCCCCCCATTTCGCGCGTGCTTGCTGCTGCTGCTGCTTGCTTGCCAAACGTGTTAGGTGCTCCCTAGACACTAAAGAGGGTTATAAAACCAAGACTGGTTCCACTAGCTTGGTGACCCTAATCAAGACTGAATATTGGGACCTAGCTGGTGGGGGAGGGAACATCAGCTATGAATGGTGAGGGACATCAAGAATGATTCACACATTGATGGCTCTGGACAAAGTGAAATCAGCTTGCAAGTGAACCCCATCACCACGAGGCCCACTTTCAAGGCTTTTTGGACTTCTGAGGGGCCAAAATGCCCCAAAATGGGCTCAAAATGGGCTCATTTCACCCGTTTGTGCACCCCAAATGGTCTAGGATGAGGTTTGGAAAAATGCGTTTTTGACCCATTTTTGACCCATTTTTGGTCCCAAAACAGCGCATCTTCAAGGCATTTTGGGATTTTCGGAGGACCAAAATGGCCCACCACAAGCTCAAAACGGTCCAAAAACATTTGTTTTAGCGTCGCACATGGTCTAGGATCATTTTTGAGAAAAGTCATTTTTCTGCCCCTACTGGACCCTGTTGACCCATTACCTATTTGGGCTTGAGCTTGCAGCTTGCCGCAGCGTAGTGGGCCTAGGTATTGGGGTCTAGGCGTCCATTTGGGCAATTCTGAGGGGTGGAAACCACAAAAAGTGGGGGTTTGCGGGTGGAGTGCCCTCGGAATCGCATTTTGAGCCATGTAGCCAAAGATATGGCCTATTCTTGGTTTGTGGCTGTCGGCATTTGGAGCTTTTGGGGGCCTTTTTGGGCCGTTTCCGGGACATATCATTGAGTTAGAGGGCCGCAAAGAGCCCTTTGACACGGGGAAGTCAAGCCGCACGTGGAGTTTACCCACACTTTTCCTTTGTTTGGCCGTTTTGAATATGTTCCACGGCTTTTTTGGCCCAAAAATGGCTGTTTTTGGCCCTAAACTGCAGTTTTTGAAACTGAGGTCCGCCACTTGCGAATCCCGTTCCTGGCCGCCACCGTTGAGTGTCTCGCTCAAACTTTGTGTGATTGTACTTCACACCCATAGGTATCATGCACCAAAATTTCAACCAAATCCAAAGCACCACAACGGAGTTCTGATTTTTCCCCATTTCGCGCGTGCTGCTGCTTGCTTGCTTGCTGCTTGCTGCTTGCTTGCTTGCTGCTGCTGCTAAACCTGGTAGGTCCACCCTAGACACTAAAAAGGGTTAAAAAACCAAGACTGGTTCCACCAGCTCGGTGACCCTAACCCTAATAGTTAGTGGTGGGTTCCAAAATGGAGAGGAGTGTGAACAAACATTTGAAGGTCTTGTTCAGCCTAGCCAGCATGGTTGGCATGGCCGAACCAGCTCGCTGCAAAGGTTAGGGTTAGGTGTAGGCTGATGGTATGGTAAGAGGGAGGACAAGGGAGGTTAGAGGAGCCTGTGATTAACTAAAGCTTGGCCTTGGGGGCATGTAAACCCCGCCCCCCCTCCCCGCTCATCGCCTCCCCTGAATCCCTCCCCGCAATCGCCACTTCTAGACCCCCCCCCCCCCGCAGCCCCCCACCAACCCTCCGGCCACCAACGCTCCGGCCAACAGTTAGTGGGTGGGGGGAGTCCGCATCCCAACCCGAGGGGTCCTTGTGAGCTCTGGATGTGTTGATGATGGTGCAGGGGGCCCATGCCCTCCTGGCACAGCGATACCTTGTTATTCAGCTCAGTTGTCGGACTGTTGTGGGGCTTGCCTCTGCTGTTGGAGGGAAGGGGGAGGGGGGGGTTGCCTCCACTTTTAGGGGGAACGTTAGCACGCCGGGCGCGCGCCGGGCATCTTTTTTGACCCGTGCCCTACCGGTGGACTGTTGCCGTTGATATGTTGGGCAACATTATATGGATTTGCCCCTTGGCCCCCGGGACATCAGCAGATTTTGGATGGGTATGGACCTTCTCGTACCCGAGGTGATTTCTTTGATTTCGAAGTGGGGGGCCATGATGGTGCTTATAAGGGCCGGATTCATGTCATTGTGCCATTAATTGGAAGAAAGAATGGCACTTTGACAGCCCGCCAACAATGTTACAATGATGTGCACGGGTGGTATAGGGCACGCATTGAGCAGCTGTTTGCTCGGTTGTGGCACGCAAGATGAGGCAGAGGATGAGGCAGAAGTGTGTGTGTTGTGTTGCCATAACGCTCCACCGTTGTAGTTTGGGATGAGTGTAAGGAGCACTATTGTACTGAATGTATTGACACCCACACTTGTGGGACCAATGTTATGATGCAGCTCTACTGTTCGCGATACCTCAATGACGCCTATCGCTTCTACTGGAGATCGATGCGGTTGTGCTATCCTAACCCCCCATTCTCCCAACTTGCTAAGGTGTTGACCAAGACCGCCCTTAAAGGAGCGAGAGTGGTACTGTGTACCCCAGTTTGCAACTTTCTTGAGCTGGGGCAGTTTGGGTCACCTAATTCTAAGGGCGTTTCCAAGAGGTGTGCTTGGGGGCTCTTCGGGGGGAACATAGTCTAAAAGTAGCGCGCCGGGCGTGCGCAGGGCGGCGCGCGCCAGGCGCGCGCCGGGCAAACATTCTCCCTTAAGCCCCCACAGCCCGGGGTAGCACCTGACGCGGCACGTGCTTGTTGCATGCCGCGGAGATTCAGCCGGCGGGCCCGACCAAGCAGCTGTAGATTGATGTAGTGGCTAGGCCAGAGGAGCTATAATTTCCCTTCCCTATTCGGACAAAGGTAGTAAAAAATCGACACTCAAGCAGGTAGACGCAAACTCGGGTCGTGGTTGCTCCCAAGGGGCCGTGTTATGTATTTTCACCTGAGGGGGCGCCGGACAGGGCAAGACGGAGGGATGTTTACACAGGTCTTGGACCCAAGGGTTTGCTCTAAAAGTCAACCCATTCCGGGTAAACCCGCCATAAAGACGGCGCAAATACTCCCCCCATAGACCGCGGCAAGCCCCCTCCCCCGTTGTGGTCCCCACTGTTTGGGGAGTTCCCGCGCTCATGAATGCAACATCATTACCGCTCCCCATGATTTCTGCATTTGAATTACCGTACCATGAATGGCCAATGGGGCCCCCCAATATCGGCACATTTCACACCCCAAGGGGAGCGTTAGCGCGCCGGGCACGTGCCGGGCGCGCGCCAGGCATCTTTTTTGACCCGTGCCCCACCGGTGTCCTTTTAGGGGGTGCACTAAGCGCAGTGCGCGCGCAGTGCAACTATTTGGACGT
This sequence comes from Eutreptiella sp. 'Long Island Sound 2002', assembly GCA_964036045.1. Lineage (NCBI taxonomy): Eukaryota > Euglenozoa > Euglenophyceae > Eutreptiales > Eutreptiaceae > Eutreptiella > Eutreptiella sp. 'Long Island Sound 2002'. The sequence goes on from OZ038392.1 coordinate 453,846, forward strand.
CTAGCCGTCCTAGAACCCCATACTTTGTCATACTATGGGCATTATTGTTGTTTGACAACGGGTATTTTGATGCTTCTTTCACCTTCGGGATATGGTATATTTGGATTCTCACCCAGTTTCACCAATTTTCTTCCATTTTTTGCTCGTTTCCACCACATCCACTCCTTACTAGGTTGATTTCTCCCCACCATGGGGACCCCAAGAAAGCAGGGGTAATGTAGCCATATTGATTTCTCCCCACCATGGGGACCCCGAGAAGGCAGGGGTGATGTAGCGAATACTGAGTTTGCGCTTCGTTCTTGTGACGTGAGGCAGAAACGCCGTCCAAACCACTTGCGGCTTGGGGACTCATTACCATAGCGAAATCTATGGGAAAGGTAAAGGCAAAGTACCGTTTGTTAAGTACAATACAAAAGGCATTTGGAGTTGTTGAATTCACAGCGATTGTCTAATTATGCAACGTGCTTTGTAGGGAAGGTGCACAGTACATCATGGTCTATTTGGGGGACTTTCTCCATCAGAGGGTAAATCTCAGGCTGAAGTCGGGATAGTTAATAGAAAGGTAGCGCGCCGGGCGCGCGCCGGGCAAACATTCCCCCCCAAGTGTTCTTTTTTTCTTGCTAGAAATAGGCACATCACACAAAGGACATGATACAGTATTTTGGTACCAAGTTTTGGGAGCTAACGTCTGCTTGAGTTCCTGTGGTTGTGAATGCAACATCATTACCGCCCCCCCAAATTTGTGCATTTCAATTGGCATGAATGGCCAATGTCAGCACATTCACAGATTTTTTTCTTGCCCAGAATAGGCACATAGCACAAGGGACATGATAAAATATTTTGGAACCAAGATTTTCAATCTTATTTGGGATATGACGTTTTATTTGGGGATTACGTTGAGCAATTGAAAAGCGTCTTGCAGGTCAGCAAGCATGCCCACCGTACGAGGACTTATGGTGTCCATATTATCACCATAGCGATCGGAGGGTGGGGGGGTGGGGGGGCTTGCCTCCGCTTTTAAGCCCCCACGCCTTAGGCTGCAGCAAGGCACCCCCTTGATGGTTCTCACCGTTAGGTGGGTACCCACTTCCCCGGATTTGTGCATTTCAATTACCATGAATGGCCAATGTCGAACAATCGCTGTCAATGCAGTTCTTGATCCACGCTCAGTGTATGCTCTTGCGTTGGAGGTAGGCAGGGGACAAAGGTACAATTGTTACAGTGGACAAAGGGTAATCACAGCCAGCAAACTCCAGTGTCATTTCGTCGTTTCATCATTTCGTCATTTGAGGGGTGGGGGGGGGGTTTGTATCCTGACCCTGAGACAAACACTCCCCGAGTAACCACAGCTTTGGAGCCGGTAAAGCGCCAATCTACAGTTGCAACAGAGGGCTGCTAAGGGACCTTGAGGGTTGATGCATGTTTTTGAGTGCAGTGAAGCGTTGTGGAGGGTGATGATGAGCCGTCAAGGGTTCTTGAGGATTGTTGGACATTGTGAGCACACTGGGTGAGTTAGTGGCCAGGCAGAGCAGTACATCAACCAGAAGTAGTAGTAGGTAAATGGGCAGCACACACAACGGACGAGGTGGCGTTGACCAATTGGACCAGTGCACAGCCAGGCTGTGCTGAAGCATTCGTGGAGGGCTGCTTTGGTCAATCCTTAGCACAGAGAAGGCTAGATGGGTTGCACAAGGATGCAAAAATCAGAGGGCATGTGCATTTGAAGTCACCTGACCCTCGAACGCGTGAGAGTCCTTATATTACGAGAAGTACTTTTTTGATCCCACCTCGTCGTGGCAGCTGTTGCTGCAATATGATGCATCAGACTCCAAGAAGCAATTGATCCTCAGAGGAGCACGAGACAAAAGAGTCTGAGAGATTTGATCCGCTAGATTTGATGCCATTTACAAGCAGGATTCCGCACTACCCGCTGGGGAGGCGAGTGTTGGTAACTGGCAAAATCACACTTTTCCTGTTGGTGAGTGCTACGAATGGCTTTTCCCGAAGGGAACTGGGGCTGCCCGCCCCGCTCCGGCCACCCCAACGGAAGCTGAAGTCGAGTGAAAACAGGGGAAACGCCACGGGTAAAAATGGGTAATTGGTCCCATTTTCTCCGAATTTTCTCCGATTTCCGTTCCATTTTTCTCCACCATCTCCATTCTATCAATTTTCTTCGTTATCGCCATTGTCTTCATTTTTCTCCATCTTCCCCATTCTCGTTTTCTGCCCTCCAAGTCCCGATTTGTTGAGTTGGTGTGGATGCTTGTACACGTAACTTTCAGATTGCATCGTCATTGCAATACTGCGATACACAGATGGGAAATGAAGGTTGTGATGGCAAGCGCAACCGGAGGCTTTGGTTGACCGGCCGCCCCAAGTTGCATTGCACCCACCACCTCAGCGTTTCTGAGCAATATGCTGCCACATCTGCTACTCATGATGTTGGTTGGTTTTGCCTCCACAGAAGACTTTGTGTGGACTGAGGACCGCTTCATCACTGCGCCCAATTGTTATTGGGCAGACTCATCATTGACTGTCCTTGAGCACAATCAATGGCACGAGCAGTACAGAGCGAACGAAATTTGTCGGGCACGATGCAATGATCGGGCCGACTGCAAGTTCTACGGTGTACGAAATCATCCCAATTACAACGACGCTTACTACGGCCGCGTCCGTATGTGCACTCTTTATGGCGGGGAGGTCAGTGTGGCTGACATCAAAGAGGTTGCCACGAGTATTGCCCCAGTCCACGGTGCTTTCTGTGCCATTGGAGTACCCCCAAACACTGGTCTTCTTGCCCCTGCAGCAGCCGCAGATGCTTTGGTGTGGACTGAGGTTTGGTTCGTCATGGCGCGGAATTGTGGCTGGTCCATGGCACCCCTCGAGCACAATCAATGGCACAATCAGCCCAGAGCGGACGAAATTTGTCGGGCGCGATGCAATGGCCGGGCCGACTGCAAGTTCTACGGTGTACGAAATCATCCCAATCACAACGACGCTTACTACACCCGCGTCCGTATGTGTGATCTTTATGGTGGGGAGCTCGACATGGGGTAGATCAAGCAGGCCGCCGTACGACTGAACCCCGTCCACGGTGCCTTCTGTGCCATTTCTGGCAGCACAATTTCACCCAGTCCCAGTCCTAGCCCAGGTATGGCTCTGGAAACAAGCCCGCTCGTTTGTGCCAGGGGCATGAATGCCATGCACCTGTGGAAGTGCTGCTTCGCTTTCCCCCCCCACGGGGCGTTCCCTCATCAGGCGTTTCCCGTTCGACCCACGGGGCTGTGACCAGGCTTTTTGTCGGGCAGCGGACACTCCGGTTGAAGGGGGGCAGTTGCCAGGGTGCCCCGTTTTGGAAGAGTAGGTGTCTCCTGCGCAAGGAACCTCCCCACTTGGGTGGGGTGTGCAAGAGAGGGGTTAACCCCCCCCCTTCCTTGTCTAAGCTAAAGGCCAGCTGACCGATCCCTGCCAGAACAGCACATTGATCTCAGTGGCTCTTGGCGACGCTCTGCAGTGCGATGGGACGATATGTGGACGATCTGTGGCGGCGCCTTCGGCGCCGTATTCATGACAATGCACTGTGAGAGTTCCCGGAGTGATTCCGGAGGGTGACAACCATCGTCGTTCTATGGCTAAGCTGCGGCCTTGTCTGAGCTACAGCGGGCGTAGGGACCGCATTAATTCCGTACCTAATTTAATACGGTACGAAATGTAGTGCAACTGCATAAGGCATGGTTTTGGTGACAAATCTGCCAATCACGTGGAGTCATGGACACATTTGTTGTGATTGTTTGCCCATTTGCACCCACAGAGCTCTGATTTTGGGGACATTTGTGCACTGTCTTCCCCTTTCTTGCATCAGCTCACCATGCCGGTAGTTGTATGTGTCGCGCACAAGCTACGGCCTTGTCTAAGCTGCAGTAGGTGTAGGGACCGTATGAATTGCGTCCTTTTGCATAGCTTAGACAAGGTGGGGGGGCGGGTAGTTGGATGATTGAACCCTTGGCAACCCGTGACAGCTCTCGAGAGCCCCCCACAGCCCCTAAGAACTGTGCAATCGGCGAGGAAATCATCCACAGACCTTCAGCACCCTCAACGTTCCCGCAGTCTGTGTGCGATGTGTGGCTACAGTTAGAGTTAGGTTAGGGCCCAAAGCCTGTCCACCTTCCCAAGGGTACGGCATGCCGGTCAAGCCTTACAGTAACAGCACCTCCACACAACCCCCCACAAGGGCAGTAGGGCTTTCAATTTGGGGGGGGGGGTCAATTGAGCCCCCCAAACTGGGGGGGGGTCTGGGAAAAGGGCTCAATTGACAGGACCATTAATCAGTTATTATGAACTCTGAATTGTTTTGCGCATCAAAAATGGTCAAATTTTTTTCCACCAAATATATGGCAAACGATGACTTTTCTGAACCCCCTTGACACGCTGATTCCCAAAATCCCATTTTCATTTTTCGCCGATTTTTGGGTCTGGGTCACCTCCGAGGCCCAGGGGTCAGTCTCGGTAGGATTTTGGGGGTCCCGTCAATTGAGCCCCTTTTGGTGGGGGGGGTCTAGCCAGGGGGCTCCATCGATCCCCCCACAATTGTGTCTGTATGTGTCTGACTTTAACCGCCCCTGTACCCACTGGGTGTTTAAACCTATGGACCCGTCTAAGCCCAACCTGGTGTGGCCAAGTGGGGCCAGCGACCAAAGCAGCACGGGGAGGGAGTGACCTTTGACTGGCATGTACGCATAACCCTGTAGAGTCCAGTAGGCAAGTGCAGCGTGTGATCACAGGGTCGAGGATTGAACATGAGAACACTCTTCGAACTGAGACAGCGCCGTACAGCGGCTGATGACAGTCGTGGGGCAGGCGCGACCAGAGCCTAATGCGGACACTGCAACCTGACCATTTGAGGCCCAAGTGAAACCCCGCCTGCCCCAACCCTGCACGACCCCCCACATTGTTCGACAACGCTCCACAACCCACCAGCGTGCTTGAACCTCAAAAAGCCAGGAAATCCTTCACAGCCCTCCAGAATGCTCCACAAGTCTCATGGTAAACTGACCCTGCACAACCCGCCAGTATTGCCTACAACATTCCGCCAGCCTCCTCTACGCCGCCCCTCGAGCACCCTTGGGCGCCCGGACTTTCAATAGCGGAAAGCCGGGGGCCAGAGCCCCTCGCGGGACCGCTCCCCACAAAGGGCCTCACTGGACTGGGCCCTGAGTCCCGACCGAAGCGACGCCAGACCTCACAACTCAGAAAAAAATACAATAGTATTTTTGGAATCAGTGGAACAAGGGGATTCGGAAAAGTCATGATTCGCCTGGTGTTTGGTTCCCATTCATGTTGCTTCTCGTCAGCATCTGTGTTATTGTAAGTGTGATGCATGTGGAGGCGGCCAGCCCAGCAATGTGAGCAGTGCCAACCTCCTGCACAGAGGCACGGCTCAGACTGCCGGGCTCCCCACCCCCTGCAAACATGGTGGTCCCACCAGTTGGGGCGTTACTTACCATGTTCGGTTTTGTGTCGGCAGCAGGTCTGCAGTTACCGTTTCGCTTGAAGTGCTGAAAGCAGGCCTGGCATGCAAGTTGAACATTGCTCTATTGTCTCCGGGTACTTCAGCGCATGGTGAATTGATTGCTCCCCGCAAACACGGAGCCCGGCACTGTGAGTGCTGGAGGAGGAGGGGAGCTCGGCAGTGGGAGCGCTGTGTCTATGCAGGAGACGGGGAGCCCAGCAGTGTCAGCACCTTCAACGGGACAGGAAAGAGGGTACGGGCGGGAGCAGAGAGGGATGGCGGAGGGAGGAGGGAGGAGCGGAGGAGGGATGGGGCGGCGGGGGTATGTGGTCCGTTTTGCAAGTGGGGTCGGAGCAGGGTCCACTTTCTGTGCCTTGGTCGCTACTGCAGTCCCCAGTCCAAGCCCCAGTACCAGTGCCAGTCCCAGCCCAGGTATGGCTTTGCCAAGCCTGTGTTGCCATGCACAGCGCACGCCGTCTGCCTTTCGAAGTTCGGCCTGTGTTATACCCTTTCCTGCCGCCCCCCACGCTTGCACTGAGCACGACCCTGAGGAACCCAGTCACGTGGTGTTCCCCCAACCCCCGGAGCCAAGCAGAAAGGAGCTGTCCAGTCAGGAGTGCGGCAGAGCACAGCAGCGCGGAGCAGGCCAGAGCTGAGCTGAGCTGAGCGCAGTAGCAGGGTACCACAGACCAGGGCAGAACATAGTAGATTCGCAGGGAGCAGAGCACTGCAGAAAATTTCGTGCCAGTTTTGTTTGTGCTTTTTCAACTTCAACCAGGATGACCCCAACACTGCATCAGCCACACCGGGTGGCTGCATATTGGACAATCCTCCCCCCTCCCTGCCCGTGCCCTACGGCACGGGCAACAGCCCGTCTCCGGGGCAACCCCCGGAGTAGTCAAACAGGACAAGTCATCCGGGGGCTCCGTTGACACAACCAAAACACGTTCGACCCACAGAGGGTCAGAATGAGCAGTGGCGAGAGGCCAATAGGCAACGCCAAAGGCAAACAACCTAATACCGAGGCCTTGTGCCAAACCCCCCCTCCCTGCCCCATGGGGATGGGGCAGTTTGAAGCGTTCGGGTCGGCGCCACAGGCACCCGAAGGAATTTCTTTTCAATATATTGCCCTTCTGTTCGTGGTTGGGCAGTGGGCGGGCAGGCGGGCAGGTGGGTATCCAACAGCCCCCCCCCCCGCCCTCTTGGGGATGGGGACATTTCTGGGTCCCTGGTTCTCCGAAGATCTGGGTGGGTGGGTCTCTGAACTCCCCCCCTCCCCTTGGCACGGCCCTGATTTGCATGCTGAGTCGTACAAGCGGGTCTTCCACTTGTGCAGATCGGCTTTCTGCCTTCATCCATTCGACACCGTGTCTTTGCCACTCTACAGATCCTGACTGCGACCTTTCTGGCGGGCGTCCAATCACTCTTCACTGCCGTTACGAGTCTATCGTGATGGAATCTTGCTACCGGTGCTTTGTACCTCCCGCTGATGAGATTGTTATATGCGACGGATGGACTGAAGAGCAGATCAGGGCACAGTGTGCGAGTCCAGTTCCGCTGGCTTCACCTTCTCCTGAATCGACCGACGAGCAGTGAGCGAAGAGCTTTCTTAATTGGAAGGCCCCTCCGCCTGGTGTTCTGTAATTGCGTATGTTGCGTGTGTTCTGATGCAGTACAACTCATCTCGCGTGCACTGTACCATTTGAATGATTCTGTGGAATATGAGGAAGCACGGTATATATCCCAATGCTCCTTCTATTCGAGAACTCTGATGGCTGACAGCCTCTTACCATGGGTGAGCGGGGTCAGTACATTTATGGGGTTCAACGTTTTTGGTGCTGTGTGCACACCTGTGGGCCTGATCTCTGGTGCACCCCTTGTACCCCGAAGCCTCACACTCACCCTAGCCGACGATTCCTTGCTTGATGATGGTTATCGGTAGGTGTGCATGGCATGCGTGCGTGACGCACCGCGTTTTTTTTTGAGTCGGTGGTCACTGTATTTTGCTCTTAACCCCCGCCCCTCACCTGTCACCAGTCAAACATTGCAGGGACACGGGGCTGGCGGATCCCCATGGATGCAGCGCAAGTCTGAGGGGACCCCAGCTAAGGTGCCCTGTGCCCAACATGCCATTTGCCCTGGGCATTGGATGTAGCAGCCCTTGATTCCAACAAATTTGGCCAAGTGTGGTATTTGAACCGCCGCGAAGTCCGCTGCTTGTACTTATGATGTGATTCATGTTGACATTCGACAGCGGAAGCGGCCATGCAGTGTGATCGCCGAGTACTGGAGATGCCTCGACCCCAGTTTAGAGGACCGCGGGTGGGCGGTTCAAAGGCTCCGCGTCCAGTGCTCTGCATCTGCACTCCCCCCTCCGTGTGGATGTGAGTGATATTGGCCATTCAGTGAGACCTCTAAAAGGTAGTTCCCAACGACCTCGGCCGCTTTTTGTGGCTGGTGTGGGTCCCGCAGGTAACCTCCCGAGTACCCCTCTTCAGTTGCTTGTTTGGTGCCTCAAAACATGTGTGCACAGACCCCCTGGTCTCATTGATGATGCCACTTCAGTGAGTGGGCCAGTCCGGATGCTTTCGACGACTATATTGTGGATTTGGATGGATTGGGCGTGCTGTGCACTAACTGTTACGGTCCACCCCAGTTCGTTACAAGATTCAATATATTCTTATTGATATGGTCATCAGCGGCTCAATACAATTTATTGCAGTGCATTGATTGCCATGGTGTTTATTTCAGAGCAATGCATCATCTGCTTTTCCACTAGTACTGGTGGCCACAGCCAATTCAACATCATATGTATGTCTGGTTTCATGAAAATCAGAGAACGTGAAATAGAGAACAAGAGCCAGGACCGCGATACCAATTCACCCCGCAAGGCGAGGCAAGAGAGCGCACGCGGGTGTCTGCTGAGGGCAAAATCAGCCGAAATAGTTGTTCGAGGGCAAAACTGGAACGTTGATTTTGAGGGCTGCAATGGCGGAAATTACTATTTCTCAAAACTCAATCAAAAGGGTGCCCATTTCTTTTCCATACTACATTCCTGTTGTCTGAGACACAATTGCACACCAAATTTGAACCATTGTTTGGTTCCCCATTTGCGGAAGATTGCTTAAGGTTTGACGACACCGGTGATAACCAGAACGCACGCCATACCAAGCCATGACATGCCATGCCATGCCAGCCTGATGCCTCTCCCTGCCTGGGCTTGGCAAGGAGAGGCAATCAAGCGCAAATGTGTGTGTGTGGTGAGGGCGAAACCGAGTTTATTGTTCGAGGGCAGAAATTGCCACGATTATTTTTTTGGCTCTGCATTGGCCCAAATGACTATTTCACCAAACCCATTCAAAAAGGTGCCCATTTCTGTTCAAGATTACACTTCCATTGACCAAGGCGCATCTGCACATCAAATTTGAACCTTTGTTTGCGCACCTACACGTGGAAAATGGCTTCAATTTTGACGACGCCGGGGATAACCAGAATGCACGCCATATCAAGCCATCCATGCCATGCCAGACATGCCTTATTTTGTTCTGGCGAGCTGAGGCGAGCGAGCGCACGCACCTGTGTAGTGACGGCAAAATCAGCCGAAATTATTGGGTAGAGGCATTTTCTTTTTTAAGGTCTACATTGGCTGAAATTGCTATCCTGTAGTGGCAGTTGCCCCGCACCATACACTGGTGACAGATTTTATGGTCCAAATGGACATCCCACCGCCCTGGGCGGCCTGTGGCAGGACAAAGCCATATTGTATTTTACTTGCCACTAAGGTCCCAGTCATCGCCCGAGCACTTACCAAGTACGCGTAAGTCTGAGCACCCAAAAAAAGAATGCGAAATGCGTAGTGAGAAAAGTTCCGGCCAGGGCCTGGTCTAATTTTTCTCGATTTGCTTGATATGACAATCTGACTGAATTTTACTGAAATTAAGCGTGAGCCGAATTGCAACATTTGTCCAGGGTAGAATATTAAAGAGCCACATCACGGGTGTGTGGTTAACCTGAGGTGTGCCATTGGATATTCGATGACCTCAGCGGACGTGCAACACCAAAGGCAAAACACCCATTACGTAAGGGAAACGAGAGGCTCTTTTGAGGTGGCATCTATACCTACTGTGACCCAACAAACCAGATTTCAACCCCTTGAACTTTACCTTGGATACCCCGCATGTTTTACATGATTTGCGATGTTTTATTTTATTACTGTGAACCAAAAGAACAAACAGCACACCCCGGTGCTTACGGGCGCAGCACTTCCTGCTCCGGTTTTCTGTTATCTGAGTCAGCTCACCTTCATTGCATGTTATGGGAATGCCATGCACGCAGTGCGAAGTTTATGATGCCGGCAAATACTCGCACCCCAGATACCTTTTGGTGGTAAAACATTGATTCTGTGCCCTTGGTTTCCTATAAAGGAAAAGTGCTTCCATAGATAGTCAAATGTTTTTGGATTGTTCATTTTTCTGAAATGGATTCCGAGGAAATAATACGGTCACCACCAACTGTATTACTTGGGTGAGTATCCCAGCCTCTGCGTGCGCAGTATGCACGCAGTACAAGAACTTCCCCTATATTTGTTACCACATCATGAGCAACCTGACAGCGCATGGCGGGGGTCACTGACAGACCCCGGTTCTGGGTTGTCCGGTGCTGTACATATTTGCCCAACACTTCCACGGTTCTCCCAAGCACACCCAATGACACGTTGCACATTTAGCACTCAAAAAATCTGGAAGGTGGTTTTCTGGGACGGGATTGACGCACAGTGGCACTTCGTGCATCATGAAATCATCAGTGTCTTGTATGTCCAATTGTGCATCCTCGAATTGTACAGTAGTGAACTCGTCACAAACATTGGTGACTTCAGCTGCGTAGTAGCTCGTAACGCCTTTGTCAGTGTCTATTAGTGCTTGGATTTTGTCACCTACTTACAGGTGGCGGCATAGCATCGCTTTGGTTGGCCTGTAACTGCCAGCCAAAGCGTTGCAAATACGCCCAAAACGGCGCTTGTAGGCCCCCATGAGTACCACAAGGAGGGCCGCATTGGTGCTACATGGCTCGCCATGGGTTCATACGTGCTCCCATTGCCACCAAATGCATGGTACATCCGGTGCCGCGACGCTTTCTGTGACAGTCGTAGTATTGAAAAACTCTGATTCTTGATTCCAAGAGTTTCTCCTGGTGAGCAGATTTCGCCAATTTACCTGGTTCTGGACTGCCCCCCCCCCCCAAAGGCAACATTCGGTACTATCGAACTGAGAGATTGGCATGAGGTCAGAATCATGCTGATTCTTCAAAACCTGACGTCATGCCCCCCCCCCCCCCCGCCCCCAAAAGCTGTGGCGGAAATTTGCAAGACACTCCCCCAAAAAGCGCCCCCAAAAGGATCGGGCCCAACCATGTGTCGAGGCGGGTGCGAGGGGTGATAGTGCAACACAACCCCAGCCATCGAGAAACCCTCCAATCTTTTGTTCCATGCTCGACAGGGTGTCTTACCAACGCTGACACCCACAAACGGGAAGTATGTGCGTGCGCCTTTTTTTTTTCTGTGAAGGGGCTGTATAGGGCCCTGGGCCTTTGTAGTACACACGGTGCAGCTCAGAGCCTGGGACCTGAGGAAAGTTGAGCTCATTGGCCCCAGCTTTCGGACCCTGAGACGGCAGAGGTTATGTAGCCATTTTGACTCCCCCCAGCCTTGGAGACGCCACCAGACGAAGGCAGGTGTGTGTTTGGGGGGGGTGGTAGGGATGCATTAGAATGGAAGAGACCTCGGAGGCAGCCCCAGAAGCGGTTAGGCAGGCGGTTGGAGGAGGTTGCCAAAGCCGTTGGGGGCAGTTACTGTCGGTTACAAATGCCACTGAGGCCGGCACTTGGCATCAGGGGGGCAGTGGCTGGGCGTAGGCTGGGCGCCCTGCAGGGGGGGGGGGGTATTTCCCCCCTTCCAATTCATCTTTGGGGGGCTGGGGCAGTGGCAGTGCCCCCATGAAGCGGCATCGCATTTTTTTTGTGCAATTTTTCGCAATTTTTCGCAAGTGGATTGGACCCCCCCTGATCGCAATCCCCTCCCCCCTGTGCAGGTGTCGCCCAGTGGCATGTTTTGATGCGCACGGGATGTGGCTGCGAGCCTCCCGCCGCTTCGCCCACTCACGGGCCGGGCCGCTGTCCCACCTTCGCGTGCTGGACCTGAGCCGCGTGGTGGCGGGGCCCACGGCCACCCAGGTGCTCGCCGACCTGGGGGCCGAGGTGATAAAGGTGGAGCGGCCCCAGTCCGGCGACGACACGCGCGGCTGGGGCCCCCCCTTCGTGCACAACGCCGCCGGCAGCCACGCCGTGTCGGCCTACTTCCTCACCGCCAACCGGAGCAAGAAGTCGCTCGCGCTCGACCTCGCGGCGCCGGCCGGGCAGGCCGTCGCGCGCGCGCTCGCTGCGAAGTCGGACGTGCTCGTCGAGAACTTCAAGGTCGGGGGCCTCGCGAAGTACGGCCTGGGCTACGACGACCTGCGCAAACTCAACCCGGGCCTCGTCTACTGCTCCATTACCGGGTTCGGCCAGTCCGGGCCGCTCGCGCCGCAGGCGGGCTACGATTTCCTCGTCCAGGCCATGGGGGGGCTGATGTCCGTCACGGGCGCGCGCGACGGCGAGCCCGGCGCCGGCCCGCAGAAGGTGGGCGTCGCGGTCACGGACCTCCTGACCGGGCTCTACGCGGCAGTCGGCGCGCTGGCCGGCCTGGCGCGCCGGGACCGCACGGGCAAGGGCTGCCACGTGGACTGCGCGCTCCTGGACGTCACGGTCGCGTCGATGGCCGACCAGGTGTAGTGGAGGGCTATGCACACCAAGAAAGTGACAAACTGTTCCTCAGCAATTGGACATCCATAGAGGCGTTCACCCAAGGAATAGTGCACTAGAGCCAGGCTCTTCCTCGTCTCGCTCTTGCCTCTCATGTTCCGCGCTTTAGATCCTTGCTATCAAGTCACTAACAATCAAACGCCACCTATTGCCAGGCCACGGCTTAGTGGCGACCGTGACCCTTCGGTGTAGTACTTGGTCTCAATAGCTCTTCTTTCTTCTTGTTGGAGGAGTTGCCATTGATAGAGCCCCCCCCCCCCCCCTCTTCCAACGCCGCTTGCATCGTTGACCAGTATAATCTCCCCACGAGGTCTTAGTACTCCGAGGCATTTTGCATTGGCGACCTTATCATTGACTTCTTGGAAACATTTTTCCTGCTCACGGGGGGGGGGGGGGGGGGCAGGCCAACAAAAACGCTTGTGTCCCCAAAACCGACCTCCAATTTCGGGCCCCTTTGATAGATTTAATTTTTTTTCCCGGGGAAAAAGTTTTCTGATTCGGGTACGTGGATGGGTGGGTCAGGCGGAGGAGCCCAGGCTGCCACCCCCCCCCCCCCCCGGGTAACGGTAAGCCGCGGCCTGCCCATTGCACAAACCCAAACCACCACAGATCTAACACTCTCCCTCATTACACTTCTGGTGTTTGGAAACCCATCGCGACATGTTTGAAAAGGTGCGGTGGGAGTTGCTGCACCCGCGCGCACCGCGTCCGCACCGTGGCACCTGTCAAACCTGGTCAAACGCCGGTGCACCCAAGATGCACCCACCCAAACAGCCCATAGAGCCCCAGAAAACCTGAGATGTAAGCACAAGACCTGTCTCCCGGGGGTGTGTTGGTATGGGTGCCAGTAAATCCCAAAGGCTTGTGGGTAGTGTTTTGTTCTTTCCGGGAGGCCTCTTGATGGTTGCAATTATCACCGGGAGGGTCCCCGGATATACCCAAAGTTCGCACCGCGCCCGCACCGCGGCAAGAGGGCCCTCTAGGCCTCCACCATTAGTGTCGATAAGTGTCTGGTGTTAGGGGCAAGTTGATGTAGAAATCGACCCCTGGGCATAGCCATCAATCCACGATGTTGTTGCTCAGGCGCTCGCGTACCTCGTCAGCGGCGCGGTCCCGCAGCGCATGGGCAACGACCACGCGATGATCGTGCCGTGGACGGCCTTCGCCACCGCGGACGACGACATCATCGTCGCGGTCGGGAACGACGGCCAGTTCGCGCGCATGGCCGCGGCCCTCGGGCGCGCGGAGCTCGCCACGGACCCGCGGTTCGCGACGAACGCCGCGCGCGTCGCCCACCGCGATGAGCTGCTGCCGCTGCTGCGGGCCGACGTCGCCCGCGCACCCGCGGCGCACTGGCTCCGGACCTTCGAGGCGGCTGGGGTACCGTGCGGGCGAGTGCAGGTACCACGCCCTCAGTTACTGTCCCACATGTCCACTTCAGTCAGCCCACGCTCAGGCAAGTCTACAAGGATGCGGCCGTCATCGCACTGCATACGCTGATGTCAGGTTCGGAGGTCCGAATAGACGCCCCACCACCTCTGGCGGCTTGTGGTCTCCGACGCGGGACAGCCTATGTTCAGGGGTCGATAGGTTCCAAATCCTTGGAAACCTACGGCGAGTGAAAATATTTTGGCATTGGCATGGGAAACAGGGGGGTCTTTGGGAAGCTTGAATTTTTGTTTTGTGAACCACCGCCCTTAAGGACCGCCCCCAGGGACCACCAACCGCCAACCGCCGCCAACTGCCAACCCCCACCAACCACCAATCGCCAACCACCACCCGCCGCCAACCGCCGCCAACCGCTACCAACCGCCAACCGCCGCCAACCGCCGCCAACCGCTACCAACCGCCAACCGCCGCCAACCGCTACCAACCACCAACCGCCGCCAACCGCCGCCAACCGCTACCAACCACCAACCGCCGCCAACCGCCGCCAACCGCTACCAACCGCCAACCGCCGCCAACCGCTACCAACCACCAACCGCCGCCAACCGCCGCCAACCGCTACCAACCACCAACCGCCGCCAACCGCCGCCAACCGCTACCAACCGCCAACCGCCAACCTTTGAACTAAAGAAGGTCCCATGACCAGGAAGCAGAGAGCGTCCCCGTGAGCGTTCGTTCATGATTGTGCGACGAGGGCTTTTTTTTTCCCTTGAGGACCCCTTTGATGCGAAACGGGCAAAAGGCAAGTAATTGGCATGGAAAACCGAAGGGGGAATGGGGGAAACCGGGGGGAAACGGGCAAGTCGCATGCTTTTTTCCCTGTTTGCTTGTTGTTGCCTGCCCCTTGAGCCCTCTGTCACTCTGCGCAGGACATGCGGCAGGTGTTCGAGCACCCGCAGGTCGTGGCCCGCGGGATGCGGCTCGATCTCCCGCACCCGACCGCCGCGGGGGGCAGCGTGCCGGGGGTGGCGTGCCCCATCAAGCTCGTGGGGGAGGAGCTACCGGCGGCGACGGCCCCCCCGACGCTCGGCGCGCACACGGACGGCGTGCTCCGGGAGGTGCTCGGGATGGAGGAGGCGGAGATCGAGGCGCTGCGGGCGGCGAAGGTGATCAGCTGACCGCGAACCGGGGCCGAGCCTGTCCGCGGCGTGTGGCGTCCGGGACGATCTCAGCGGAACGTTTCTGTGCGCTTTCGACGCCGCGCGTCATCGGGGGTGCGATGGCACTGCGCGCGTACCGCGCGCGCTCCGTTGGGACAGGGGATGGCCCCGGTTGGTCCGGGGCAGGCCCCGGTAGTTCCGGGGCAGACGTCCGACGTACCCGAATGTAACCGCCGTTCGAGGATGCCAGTTCGGTGACCCGATTTCTTACCGGGAACCATGCATTAGCGACACACCTCTTGCGCTCCACAACCCAGCGACAGCCCTCCCAAGTACGTGGGGGCAATTTAAAGACCAGCCACAGATGAGGCTCGCTGGGTCCATCCGGCATCCCCCTGTTCTACTTTTCGCACTTTGCACACGCCCGCACACCGCGATGCCTCACAGGGCGCTCCTTCATCCCCCCCCCCTGGCCCGCACCTTTTCTGTCGTGTTTTGTGCGCGAAGGAACGCCCGCACGGGGCCGCCCCAAACAACCGCTCAACCGCCGACGCTACCCGCCGCCGGTCACTGCCCGACGATGACCGAGTATCTGGCCAGCCACTTTTCTTTTTTGTTTTGCTTGAATCAGCCGATGCCCTGACCCTGCCATGCCGCTGTCGCATACAACGAAGGTGGAGCCTCTCCGCCTCATTTCCATCATGTTTTCGTCCCAAACAGCCTCTCTTTGACGACTGGAACTCTACCTAGGATATACACCAGAGAACTGCATACTGCATACTGCATACGCTGATGTCAGGTTCGGAGGTCCGAATAGACGCCCCACCACCTCTGGCGGCTTGTGGTCTCCGACGCGGGAGCCTATGTTCAGGGGTCGATAGGTTCCAAATCCTTGGCAACATACGGCGAGTGAAAATATTTTTGGCATTGGCATGGGAAAACGGGGAAACCGGGAAAAGGGCAGTAATTGGCGTGGAAAACCAGCGGGAAATGGGGGGAAACGGGCACAAAAGGGGGGAAATGCGGGAATTGCACGCTTGTTTTTGCGACTGCTCGTTGTTGGGCCCTTTGCCACCTTGTGCAGGCGATGGCTGATTTTTTGGGGCATCAAAATGTTTGGTATGTCAAATTTTAATTTGTCACTACCACCGAATGTTACTTCAGGCCTTGGATCACGTGCCAGGCTCTTGCCAAGCACCAGGCGACCAAGGGTGCCTCCAAGAATGGCGGGGATATTGGTGTTGATGTGCGTGGTGGGAGAGGGGGGTCACTTCTTTTTGCGCCAAACCCATCAAACAGCGTGGGTCTGGCATCCCCCCCCCCCCCCAATTGGTCCTCCCCTCCCTCAAAAACATGGGTACCACCATGGCCATCCCGAAAGCAAAGGGCGTCCCCCTGTTTTTCACAAAATTAGACACATCCAACATGTTGTATATGTAGCCATTGCCCATATTTGGGCCCCTGGGACGGCAGGGCTGAGGTTCGCGACCAGCCAAACGGAAGGCCGGTAAAGGCGCACGTTTGGTCATAAATCCGAATTCTTGGGGCAAAATAATCAGAAGTGGCTACCTCAATCCTGCCTCCTCGGGGGTCCTCAATGCTCAGACGTCTCGGGAGTCCTCAATGCTCAGACGTCTCGGGGGTCCTCAACGCTCAGTGCAGAGAAAAAATCAGAAGTGCCTAGCCCAGGCTTCGCACCTGACCCGCCTACACCCTGCAACAGTGGTTTTCATTCAATACCTCAATGTTGGTCTCCTTTCCCCCCACCAACGTGGAACATGGAAATACCAAGCCTTGCGCCTAGCCAGCATTCTTGGGGAAGGGGCTTGGGTCGTCAGCCCTAAGTCACAGCTTCACCCGTTGTAAGCCATCGCACTGGTGGGCAAGAGGGTGGGTGGCTGACAATATAGCATCTCCGCTACCCGTTGTCTTCCTGTGGGCCCAAACTGCTACGCAGAGATCAGCTGTTGCGATGTTTTTGTGCTGGTGCATTGAGAAGTGTTTGCAATTTTGCTTGGCTATATTTTTGTAGTGGCCCTGCATGCAGTTGTTTGTGGTCTCTCCCGGTGTTTTTGATGTGACGCATGGGCATGTTGTCCTTTATTTTGTGTGTTTCTTTCATGAACTGGCGGGGGGGGGGGGGGCACCAAACTGGGCACACAGCGCCCAAGACAAAATTTTTGGGTTATGACAGAAAAATATTGGTCATGCCCAACGAAAGGTCTTGTACTGTTGCAAAATCCCGGCCTTGGCCGCCCTTGCACACAAGTCGCTAATGTCCCCAAATGGGCCCCAGAGAAGTCTAGTAATGTCCCATTTCCCCCAATTTCGCCCGGAACTTCATTTGACATTTTGCTGTAATACAGGTTTGCCAGCCGAAAGCCGGCTAATATAACCGAAGCGGCAAATCTACAACTGCACCACAAATACAATACTCCACATAAAACCAAAACAGAGGAACATGCGAGGAATTTTATTTTTCGGTGGCCCTCAATTATCCGTATTAGATTTGTAGGTTTTGGGTCGCAAACTTCGATTTTTGCACATGGAGCCTTGTTTTGCTGTAGCACTGACGTTCCTGCGGTAGACATAAGGCCCAACAAGTGCCACTGCCGGAGGGGTGCTTGGTAAGTGCCCTGCCTCCGCACATGCCTCCACACATTGCCTCTCTGCAGCTCTTCTCTTTTTCTGTGACAACCCATGTTTCATAACCTCGCTTCCCTGAGGTGTGAAGATGATGCGGACATCACCAGCCAACACGAGTACTACATGGATGACCTGGATGAGATCATTGATCAGGAGCTGTTGCTCCAAAGTGACCGCCCTTCCCACAGGCGGCCGTTCTCTGCGGGTACTCTGCGTTCAATGTTCGGGGACACCCAACCTCTGAGTCCACATCGTACGCCAACTCCTGCGGCCCCGCCTCGCGCTGTGCAGTCACAGGATGGTACGCTCCCTCAGATGCACGCCACCATGTTGTGGGAAAACGGTAGTGGTGGTAGCAGTCAGTAGTGGTCCCAGTCGGGGGCGGGGGGGGGGCTACACGGCACTGACACGGTGCGCCAGAAAACAGCGCACGCCAGAAATCGGCTGCTTGTAAGCAGGACAGACACCCAAATTCTCGGCATTGCGACCCGAGATGGACAATTGGATGCCTCAAAGGAGGGCATGCTTGAGTGCAGGGTGCGCATAGCGATTCTACGCATGGGTCAATGTCAGACAGTGAAGCCTCCCCAAGCCATGAACTTGCATTGCAAAAGTTGTTGCCTTTATTGTCTCGTCACTTAAAGGCAGGAGTGGTGTCAAGGGGTGTTCGGTGTCAAGGGGGTGCTCTGCGCTGCGAACTGTGTAGTGCACACTGTATACACTGCACACTGCACAATACGCACTTTGTACCTTGACAATGCGCATAGTGCACTGGGCACTGTGCGCGGTGCACCTTGCACACTGCACACTATGCACTCCATACACCGCGGCGCTCTTCGTCATGGCCTCCTCTGTGCTAATCACAATGATACAACAGGGTTCGGCACAAGGTACAAGGCACAAGCTGATGACCTCCTCCTGTCCACCCCCTCCTCCCGGCCCCCATCCTGCCATTTGTGCAAGGAATCTTCGAAGTTATTCATGCCCATGGGGCGGTAGTAGGACTCTTGGGAATTTGTGGTTGCATTTTTTGGAACTTTGTGGATTTTTTTCAAAATCGTCAAAAATTCTGATCAGACTCCAAAAATTCCAGGAACAATTCTAATAAATTCCAAAAGCATTCATGCCTGTGGGGTGGTAGTAGGACTCAGAACCAATGTGGACAAGCCGGCATTTCCGATTCAAGGACAATGGACACCAGCACGACAGGAAGCCTTGCAGTCACTGGATATCCAGATCAAACGAAAAGTTAAATGTCGGAGTATGCTGATCAGTCATGTCACTCTGGATGAAGCCTACGCCCCTAAACTGGCCCTGCAGCGTGCCAATTTCATGAAAAGACCGCCTCTTGCGTTCAACGAGCAAGCTGCCCCACTGCAAGAGTGGGTGCTGCCACTCGATTTTCCCGGCGCACCCCTATTTCCCCTCCAAGTCCGTCACAACACAACTCAACACAATGCATTACATGCTCAATATCAGCTGTCACATTACTGGGAATCGCACTGCAGATACCCCAGCTCACCCCATGCTCCGGAGGAGAGTCCCTGCCACAATCTCAGGTCTAAGGTGCTGTGGCACCAAGCAGCAAACTTCTTCAGTGCACTTGCCAGCGAGTCCCTGAATTGTCCAGAACACACTTCCTACAATGGACCAGCCTGTACGCACCTCCCCTCGCTGCAACTGGGACTCGTCCAAGGGAAACCGTATTGTTTTCTTGTCCATTCGCACATCTGCCCCCCCCCCCATCCCACCCTCTCCTGCTCCATCCCCGGCCCTGAAGGAGCATCGGTATTTGGGAACGGTGTTGCTCCCTCGACCCCCCCACCTCCGCTGAACAACGACCATGACTGCCGTGCCGCCTCTCCTCTGTGGTCACCGTGCTTTGCGCCATTGCACTGCGCTGTCCCCTTCCATCACCGATCACACCACCCTCAAAGCCCCTCAGCAGCTCTGCCTTGACAACCCTCCACCCAGTGCAGCCAAGGAACCCTCAACAACACGACAACCTCCCCTTGCATCCCTCTCGCCAAGGGACTCCCCGGACTCTCACCACCCTTTCGCCACCCGCACACCATCCTCTCACCACTTCCAGAGATGGACAGCCTGATCCAAGCCGCCTATCCAGCATCCAATCCGATTCATTTGGCTTCGCAGCTCCGTGGCCACTGGGAGCAACATGCTGCAGAAGACTGCCCGGCATGGAGCCACGCTGTAACCCTTGTGCTGCAGTCCGTTTCCGAGATCCTCGCCTCCAAACAACTTCAGCTGAGCGCTGCGCAGTGCAGTGCTGTGCTGACCACCATTGATGAGATGCGGTTGCATGTTGTTGCAATGCAGCCCTCGCCCAACATCATGCCCCTTGCAGTGCCCCCTCGTCAGCCTGGAGCGCATCCTACTGCAGTACCTGCAGGACACGTGCCCTCTACTCCAGTTGAGAAGCAGCCCCTTGTTTCCGGTGCCACTTCCTCCTGATGCCCTCGTCCTCCCTGCTTTCCACACTCATACGAGTGTTGAGCTGTTTTCCCATGCGGAAGCACCCTATTCCTGCCAGGCCGTGCAAATTGGTAGTTGTGCACCACTCTTTTCTGTGTGCCGTTTCCCATGCCACCGGTCAGTTGAGTGGGCAGAGCACTAGACACATCACCTGAATATGTGTCCTGCTGGCTGCTGATATCTCCTCAGCGTCCAGGGGCAGGGAGGGCCATGGTGTCATGATGCCATTGTGTGATGTGTATTTTTTGGTTTGCAAGTTTTGAACTGATAGCGGCGAAAATCGATCACTCTTGTGTTTCAGATTAATGCTGTTTTAGCTGTGGAGCCTCTGCTGTGCACGCTTGCATTGTACAAAAAAAGCAGATGAAACTGACTTCATTCTTCAAGTGGCGTTTGCTCTGAAAAATTACCCTCAATTTGTTCATTTTCTGTTTGCTCGGGAGGCTCAAGGGGGTACTAATTTTGGCAGATTGCTTAATAGAGCCAGGGGGTTCTAAGTTTGCAAGGGGAGTGGGTTCACTGCCATCATGCACAGGATGAAGCATCGGGCGGAGGACTTGACAGTCCCCAGGTGGTTCCCCCTTCCAGGCCACACACAAGCACGGCGGTATCTCCGCGCTATGGCGGATCTGGGGGCTGTCATGAGTCCGGGGGTCCTGTTGACCGGATGCCCGGGTGTGCCACGCCCGTATTCAGGGCGCGTTCGCTTCCTGATGATGTTAGCGTCCCAGCATGGCGCCATGGCCACAGAGCGCGGAGCGGTGGTGCCACTGGGGGCGGTGGCAACTGTCAGTTTCCTGTATGGTCTGTGACATGGTTACCAGTGCACAGACTACTTTGAAATTGTTGTTTATTGTTGAAATTGTTCATAAGCATCATGGGATGCGTCATCCCTGCAAAACTTTTTCCATCATCTCGTAGTGGCTGCAAGATACAACTGGGTCTATAAATGGGGCGCGGGTCTGTAGTTGGTCCTCTTACCTTATCTCCCACCTGGACCTGTTTGGGGCCGGACGGGGCTGCTGGCGCAGAAGATGCTGGGGAAGGGGCTGACGCATGGGCCTGGGTTGGCGGTTGGTGCGGAAGACGTTGGGGAGAGGGTCGTTGTGAATGGGGCTGGAGGGGCTGCTGGTGCGGAAGAAGTTGGGGAAGGGACTGGTACCCGGGTGTTCTTGACTTGATTGGCCAGCCTTTACTCCCCCCGTGTGTTTGTCAGGTGTGCAGAGGTCCGTCCCCCACAGGTACCCCCGCTTGAAGAGCGGCGGTGGGGGGTTACTGCAGCAGTACGGTCCTCCTGCCCACAGACCCCTCCCCCACAAGGAAGTCTGAGCTGCCCAAGATGTTTCAGGGATCGGACTGTGGCGGTTTGCACACAGACCTTTTTGGGCTGGTTACAGATGAGGTGGCGAAGTGAGTTTGCCGGTTGGTACTTCCGGTTGTGATGCACTTGTTCGGGTTTTGGGGAGGAAACCCTCTGATTGACTGTGGGCGGTTGGTAAGGGGTGGGGGAGTGTCGCCCGTCGTGGTCGTCGGTTCTGCAAGTGCATCCGTTTTGGCACACCGCAGGTGATGCCCCCGGGGGCTCTGCCACGTCAATTATGTCGCCTCAAGAGGGAGTTGAGTTGGAGATGCTTGACCCGGAAGGACCCAGCGCCATTTCCCCTGAGGAAGCGAAGCGTGCCTATGCCGATGCCCTCAAGAAAGTGGGGGGTGCAGAGCATCTCGCAAGCTTCGCGTCACGGATGCAAGAGCTGCAGCAGAGGGTTGCGAAGCGCCACTCGGACGGTCTGCAACACTGCGGGTTTTCGGTCTGTGACCTGCGTTGCTTCCTGCAGCTGGTCTCGTCCGACAAGATGCGGGCGTTTGGCATTGAG
This sequence comes from Eutreptiella sp. 'Long Island Sound 2002', assembly GCA_964036045.1. NCBI lineage: Eukaryota > Euglenozoa > Euglenophyceae > Eutreptiales > Eutreptiaceae > Eutreptiella > Eutreptiella sp. 'Long Island Sound 2002'. Next base: position 475,769 of record OZ038392.1, read on the forward strand.
CAGCTTGAAAAGTTGCGGCCGGCCGGCTGCATCAAGGACCTCAAGATCGCAGACCCGAAGGGGTTCGTTCGTGCGGAGGTGAAAGTCGTGATCAAGTACGGCGGCAGCTTCCTCCTCCTCGTTGACGTTAACCGGGCCACCGTTGTCTGTGCCACCTCGGACGATCTTTACAAGGCGGTGGAGTTGGCGGTGGAGACGTGGAACTCGTCGACGTCATACATTGTGGAGTTCGAGGACCACTTCTTCAGCGGGGACATGGGCAACGGATATCGTCATGTTCAGCTGGTGGTCTCTTTTTGCGGAGTTCTTTTCGAAGTGCAATTCAATGTGGAGCCATTCTTGGACGCTAAGAAACGGGTGGGGCATTCCTCGTACAAAACGGAACGATACGTACAAGAGACGATATTATATTGTGCGATCAAGAAGGACCATGACCAGCTGAAGTGGCTCACGCAGCATCCGGGAGTATTGGACATCGCGAATGCCACCATGATAAAGGACCAGGAAGGGAGAACCTCGCTGCACCACGCAGCGTTCCATGGCAGTGACCTGCTGCTTGGTTGTCTCTTTGGCCTGCAGCATGGGGTCAACAATTTCATCACCGACAACAACGACCAGCTCCCGTTGCAGTACGCGGCGATTTTCCTGAATTGGGAGCTGGCGGAGGCCATTGTGCAGCACATGATAACGCACAAGGACCAGCTGGTGCTGCGTCTTTGCTCCCCTTGCCTGGCCTATTGCCTTTGCCTACCGAGCAAATGCGGGAACACATCACTCTTCGGGACAGGAAAGTGGGTATTCGCCAGAAAAGAGATTTTTCGCATTTCCGACTCGGTGCCCAACCGTGGCCCCGGTGCAACACAACACAGACCTCATGTCAGTGCCCGTACAGCTCCACGCGCCCCTTCCCTTGGCGTTGCGTGGCCATCGGCAACACCAAAAGGCCCACGCCGATCCCAACTTCGAATGTGACTCCCCGACATCACTCGACTGGGACGGTCCCTAAACGCTTTGCACGAGTCTCCCCCATAAAATCACCCATTGTGCCGTGGCTCGGGGAGGTTTCACGGCCACCTGATTGTGCATTTTGGCCTCAAGGAGCCCCTTAAGCAGGGCCCACCCTCGAGTCCCGCGCACCTCCCCCCCCTAAGCGCGCGGTAGTATCAGGGGACTCGGGGAATTGGACCGTCATTAGGTAACGGGATCCCCCGTGAAGTCTCGGGAAAGGTCTTCTTCCGTACCTTTGGCGCCCACGGCTTACTGGACCAAGTGACGGGCTTTCGGTGCGGGTTCGTGCAGTGAAGTGCAATTGTGGCTGCTGAGGGTTGGTTGGTTGGTACGTGGCAGCTCAGCGGCCGATATTTGACAATACCTGAGGCCATTGTCTCCGGCAGCGGCTGTGGGCGCCGCAGGACTTCCGCTGCAACTTCGGATGGTTTTTGCACCAAGCAACGGCCATTTGACCACCAACGGCCGTCGGTCTTTGGGGCGTGCCCCAATGCGTTGAGGGGGTTTGGCGTACTGTTTCTCGGTCATTAGGGACGGTGGCCGGGCCGTAGAAAGCCTATGGACATTGCTGCTGTCTTGATGGCGACCTCACAACTCAGCGTCCTTGTGGTTGTAACCACATTTCAGGACTTCGTTGGTGCCCCTGGCCCACGCTCCTGGCGCTATATGCGACCCTGCCCTTGCCCCTGTGTTTTTACGCCGCCCCTGTTTGTGCCCCTGCCCCTGCCCCTGCCCCTGCCATTTTTGCTAATGCAGAAGGCGCCGCGTGTCAAACTGAGAGGAGTTTTCAAGTCGTTGGTGGAGACCATGGAGATTTGTCACGTGACCGGGCGGCAGGTTCTCCAAGAGAAGTTGCTCGATGCGTTTGGGCATTTTGGGGTCGAGTTCTCTTCCGGGTTCGTTGTATGGCTTCATCTGCGGGGATACCGAGATGCTGGACGAGTCATTGGATGCCGCGTTAAAAAGGAGGAGAAATTGAATATGGCAGGTTTTGACGCCGGACTCTCCTTACCACCTGCCCAGCACAACCAGCGGACCAGGGAGGGCGTCGTGCCCTTGCACTTTTCTGTTGGAGTTTGGATTTTGGAACAATGATCATACACCCGCCCCGTCTTGCAAAAGCACAGCATATCCGTGTAAATTTGGGAGTCCCAAGATCGGGACCGGGAGACGTCGATAAAAGGTACAACCGGAGACAACGTCCCGCGATACAGTGCACTGGACAGTCTAAACCGGTCCTATTGCATGTTTCTCATTGGTGCAGCAGATTCTCAGTGGTCTCCATTCGGATGCTGCGATCTTTAGTGCAAGGGGATTGTCGCAGTTGGCAGGTGGGAGCAGGTTTGGACAGCGCTTTGTGTTGTGATGCACTTTCTAAGGGAGATATAACCTGCACAAGACTCGACTTCGCCTCATCATCTGTACCCCCCCCCCCGTTCTAACGATCCCTTGCACAGCAATTTGATTGGACAGTCCGGACCCTCTATGCAGAGTCCATTGAGGCAGTTGTGATGGCAAAGGGGGGTCCCATTTGAGCACTTGCGACTTGCGGGGCCAAACGGGGGTCCGAAGACAGACTATTTTGTATACTGCAGCGTCGCCGGGTTTGCAACTGATGGACTGTGATGGGTCCTGGAGTGATTCCGAGGGTGACGACCATCGTCGACCCATGGCCAAACGACCCATTCTGTAATGGCGAAGCCCCATGGAATCGCTTTTTTTTTTTTTTTGCGCCATGGCTTTTTGCATAGAAGAGTGCAGATGGGGGTGCCTTTCCACGCAACATCAGTCGTTTCCAGGCATGAGCCCAATATTGCCCTGCATTTTATTTTTGCTGACAAAATGAAGGGCGGGTGGGGGAGGAGGGGGCGAGGGGTGACAAAGGGTGGTCGGGTCACGAGATGTAAGCTGCCGTTGACTGGGCTTCTTTTCCACTTTTTGATGTGGCTTCTGCTTCTTATTTTCCCCACATTTTGCCACAGTACTGAGCCGCTGCCCTGGACGCATAAAGTCCAATAGTCACAGAACCCCTCCCGTTGGGGAAAGGGAATCAGTTATCTGAAACTGTACCAAGGGCACCGTTGAAACGTACCATCTACCGTCCACACCCGCCTTAGCCGGGGCCAGGTGAGGCTTGCGGTCCCACGGCATGAGAGCCAGCGGGCAATAACCAGTTGTGGAGCAACCGCCACTGAAGTGCAATACGTCACTGTGTGCACCTTGTGCACCACCCGTATGTCGAAAGATGCATCAGGAGTGACAATCCTTTGCACGTGTACGAGCTGTAGCAGGCCCGTTGCGTGCAGACAGGTATCTGACGACAATATCTGTTCGTTGAGTTTGGTTGTTTGGAAAAGCGGAGTGGAGAAGGGAGTGCGAGACACCTGTGCATGCGTGCTAAGGCCAGGCAGCGGTGAACTACCTTGGTCAAGCACATTACTCTCTGGAGAACCAAGGGGCTTGTACTCAATAGGGGTTCGCCTACAGAAGGTCTCCAAAAGGGATGTGCAGGGGGGCAGCCAGTCAAGTATCGGCTGCATGGCAAGGGAACAGCGCCTGCCGAAGCCTAGAGACAGCTGGACGTGCATGGACGGATCGGCAATGGAGGCAAAATCGCTGCCTCGAAGCAGAGGAGGTTGTTAGATCATGAACAGGCGCAAGGTGTACAGAAAACGGCAAAACAAAGTTTCCAACCCTCTTGGACCGAATTTTTGCAAGGCCCATATCTCCAAACTGGTATGCGCACCCCCGTTTTTTTTGCTTTCATTGCAAAGTCCACATCAAATAGTACCCAAAAATACGAAAAAAACTTTCGGATTTTTTGGACCCCCCCCCAAAAAAATTTTTTTTTCCGGCCATGCCATCATCAAAATCACCCAAACTCAGCAGTTTTCTGTATTCATCTCATATATGATGCTAATCTGCCCAAAAAACGGGCTCACATATACTCAAAACGATCGTGAGAAGTGGCGTAACACGCTTACGATGATTGTTTCTGCTAGTTTGCATGTTGTGGTGACTGAAAAAGTCCAACAAGCCGGTACGATCACTTTGGCGCCCAGGTGCTCCCACGCATCGGACTCTCCCGGACCAGCTATGGTGGAATTTCTCTCCAATCCCTTTATTCCTTGCAACTTGCGCCCCAAATATCTCAAAACTGGTGGCGTTTACCCCCCTATACGACGTGCTCAATGCGACCGGAGGGGGGCCTCCTTGGGCAAGCGGCGAAGCCCCGTCACAAGGGGTGCGACCCTTTGCCGTTGCCCGGGGGGGAAGCCACCCTGCAATTTTGGGCGGTTGGTGGGGCCATGTTGTCCCTAACCCCCAAAAATCATATTTGAGGTTGGTTTGGCACCAATACGTGGTCGGTGGTGGGTGTGGGTGCACCCCTGTGCCGAGAAAAAAAAAACGGAGAAAACGGCAAAACAAAGTTTCCAACCCTCTTGGACCGAATTTTTGCAAGGCCCATATCTCCAAACTGGTATGCGCACCCCCGTTTTTTTTGCTTTCATTGCAAAGTCCACATCAAATAGTACCCAAAAATACGAAAAAAATTTTCGCATTTTTTGGACCCCCCCCCAAAAAAATTTTTTTTTCCGGCCATGCCATCATCAAAATCACCCAAACTCAGCAGTTTTCTGTATTCATCTCATATATGATGCTAATCTGCCCAAAAAACGGGCTCACATATACTCAAAACGATCGTGAGAAGTGGCGTAACACGCTTACGATGATTGTTTCTGCTAGTTTGCATGTTGTGGTGACTGAAAAAGTCCAACAAGCCGGTACGATCACTTTGGCGCCCAGGTGCTCCCACGCATCGGACTCTCCCGGACCAGCTATGGTGGAATTTCTCTCCAATCCCTTTATTCCTTGCAACTTGCGCCCCAAATATCTCAAAACTGGTGGCGTTTACCCCCCTATACGACGTGCTCAATGCGACCGGAGGGGGGCCTCCTTGGGCAAGCGGCGAAGCCCCGTCCCAAGGGGTGCGGCCCTTTGCCGTTGCCCAGGGGGGAAGCCACCCTGCAATTTTGGGCGGTTGGTGGGGCCATATTGTCCCTAACCCCCAAAAATCATATTTGAGGTTGGTTTGGCACCAATACGTGGTCAGTGGTGGGTGTGGGTGCACCCCTGTGCTGAGAAAAAAAAACGGAGAAAACGGCAAAACAAAGTTTCCAACCCTCTTGGACCGAATTTTTGCAAGGCCCATATCTCCAAACTGGTATGCGCACCCCCGTTTTTTTTGCTTTCATCGCAAAGTCCACATCAAATAGTACCCAAAAATAAGAAAAAAACTTTCGGATTTTTTGGACCCCCCCCTAAAGAAAATTTTTTTTCCGGCCATGCCATCATCAAAATCACCCAAACTCAGGAGTTTTCTGTATTCATCTCATATATGATGCTAATCGGCCCAAAAAACGGGCGCACATATACTCAAAACGATCGTGAGAAGTGGCGTAACACGTTTACGATGATTGGTTTTGCTAGTTTGCATGTTTTGGTGACTGAAAAAGTCCAACAAGCCGGTACGATCACTTTGGCGCCCAGGTGCTCCCACGCATCGGACTCTCCCGGACCAGCTATGGTGGAATTTCTCTCCAATCCCTTTATTCCTTGCAACTTGCGCCCCAAATATCTCAAAACTGGTGGCGTTTACCCCCCTATACGACGTGCTCAATGCGACCGGAGGGGGGCCTCCTTGGGCAAGCGGCGAAGCCCCGTCCCAAGGGGTGCGGCCCTTTGCCGTTGCCCAGGGGGGAAGCCACCCTGCAATTTTGGGCGGTTGGTGGGGCCATGTTGTCCCTAACCCCCAAAAATCATATTTGAGGTTGGTTTGGCACCAATGCGTGGTCGGTGGTGGGTGTGGGTGCACCCCTGTGCCGAGAAAAAAAAACGGAGAAAACGGCAAAACAAAGTTTCCAACCCTCTTGGACCGAATTTTTGCAAGGCCCATATCTCCAAACTGGTATGCGCACCCTCGTTTTTTTTGCTTTCATCGCAAAGTCCACATCAAATAGTACCCAAAAATGCGAAAAAAACTTTCGGATTTTTTGGACCCCCCCCAAAAAAATTTTTTTTTTCCGGCCATGCCATCATCAAAATCATCCAAACTCAGGAGTTTTCTGTATTCATCTCATATATGATGCTAATCGGCCCAAAAAACGGGCTCACATATACTCAAAACGATCGTGAGAAGTGGCGTAACACGTTTACGATGATTGGTTTTGCTAGTTTGCATGTTTTGGTGACTGAAAAAGTCCAACAAGCCGGTACGATCACTTTGGCGCCCAGGTGCTCCCACGCATCGGACTCTCCCGGACCAGCTATGGTGGAATTTCTCTCCAATCCCTTTATCCCTTTCAACTTGCGCCCCAAATATCTCAAAACTGGTGGCGTTTACCCCCCTATATGACGTGCTCAATGCGACCGGAGGGGGGCCTCCTTGGGCAAGCGGCGAAGCCCCGTCCCAAGGGTTGCGGCCCTTTGCCGTTGCCCAGGGGGCAAGCCACCCTGCAATTTTGGGCGGTTGGTGGGGCCATGTTGTCCCTAACCCCCAAAAATCATATTTGAGGTTGGTTTGGCACCAATACGTGGTCGGTGGTGGGTGTGGGTGCACCCCTGTGCCGAGAAAAAAAAAACGGAGAAAACGGCAAAACAAAGTTTCCAACCCTCTTGGACCGAATTTTTGCAAGGCCCATATCTCCAAACTGGTATGCGCACCCCGTTTTTTTTGCTTTCATTGCAAAGTCCACATCAAATAGTACCCAAAAATACGAAAAAACTTTCGCATTTTTTCGACCCCCCCCCCAAAAAAATTTTTTTCCGGCCATGCCATCATCAAAATCACCCAAACTCAGGAGTTTTCTGTATTCATCTCATATATGATGCTAATCCGCCCAAAAAACGGGCTCACATATACTCAAAACGATCGTGAGAAGTGGCGTAACACGCTTACGATGATTGTTTTTGCTAGTTTGCATGTTTTGGTGACTGAAAAAGTTCAACAAGCCGGTACGATCACTTTGGCGCCCAGGTGCTCCCACGCATCGGACTCTCCCGGACCAGCTATGGTGGAATTTCTCTCCAATCCCTTTATTCCTTGCAACTTGCGCCCCAAATATCTCAAAACTGGTGGCGTTTACCCCCCTATACGATGTGCTCAATGCGACCGGAGGGGGGCCTCCTTGGGCAAGCGGCGAAGCCCCGTCCCAACCCCACCGCCACCATCATTTACACTGATGGTTCCAACAACCCTACCAAATATCTATTACCATCCGGCTCCGCCGCCGTTATCACCACCCCCTCCTCAACGCTAGCCATAACCTCCACATGCCCCATTAAAGGCTCTTACCCCGCAGAAATCTACAGCGTACTCATGCTCACAACCTTTCCTCTACACTCACTACCACAACCCATCATTATCCCAATCGACAACCTCTCAACCTGCAGTACCTTAAACTACATCATGTCACACTCCCACTTCCCTTTGTCCTCCTCCACCGACCCTTTCTCTTTTTGGTACTACTTGATATGGGCCTCACTGAACCAGTCAAAACTTGCTCCACTCTTCGTTTGGTGCAAAGGACACGTCGACATTTTGGGGAACGAAATCGCTGACTCAATTGCAAACTGGATTCCTCACAATCAATACCAACACCTCAACAACTACCTCCCGTCAGTCACTTCCCCCATCCTTACCATCGGTTTTAGCATACTACCCGGAAAAATTTCCTACAAAAACTTGACCACTCAACTTCCTGAACATCGTCACAACAACATCCATCTCTCACTCAGCAATGACTACTTTCTACACTCTTCATGGTTCTCCGTGTTCTCATTTAAATGGGTGAACGGCCTCTTCTCTTGTAAAGGCTACAAACCTCACTTCATTCTCAATGATTTTAAATGCCCGACGTGCTCTCACATTCACCCTTTGGACCCCCTGTCCACTCTCTCATACTGTGCCTCCACAATTCACCTTCGCGAACTCTTCAACAACACATGGCCACTACCCTTCCGCCACACTGTAACAAGCTGGATCCCCACCGCTCCAAGGGGAGAAGTCCGAAATTATTTCAAAACCCTTGTCCCAAACTCTCTCAGCAACCTTCTCCGAACCCCACACAGAAACACCACTTATGCTCACCATATAAACTCACTCACCAAAGCCCTCCAACATCGTCGCAAACCCCTCTCCAAAGCCTTGGATTCCATCAAAGACTGGTTCATTAACAACCCTCTGAACCTTGATCACCTCGAACCTCACACCCCTGACAACCCCTGGTTTACACCATTGTCTGATCTCAGCACCTCATCCAGCGCTCCAACAAAACTCACTTATCCAAAGAAACAAACACACAACAAACCCACCAACAAACACCCCTACCAAATTCGCTCCTCCCACAAAACAAAACCTTCATCAAAATTCCACCGCTTGAACCTCGCACCCCACAACTTCCCCAACACAACATCTTCTCCCTCAACTTCATCTCCACATTCCAATTGCACCACTTCTCACCACCACCTTTCAAAACTTCTCGACTCTGCTCCAAAAAGACGCAGGCTGAACCCCCCCCCCCCCAACAAGATGCATGAAAGCCCCCCCCCCCATAAACCACAGACCCCACATGCCCCCCATTTTCCCATAACCACAGCCCCCCCCCCCCTCATATCACACTCGCCAATTCATCCCTGCTTTTTGTTCGTGGTGCCGGCATATCCTGGGTTATATATCTGCCTATCTGTTTACTCTGTCTTCCCGCGGTGATCCCTCTCTCACTCAGCTCAGGTCCCTTTTCAGTCCCACAGACCACTGGGTCTTTCAGACAATCCAAGCAAGCAGGCACCCCAGTTTCACTGGAACCTGCATGCCCAGGCCCTCATTTATTTTCTAATTTTCTGTTGTACTTCTGCAGAAGTCCCTGTTTTCCCGGATTCAAGCCATGGTATATTGTTTATATTCTGCCTATCTCTGGACTCTGTCTCCCTAGGATGAACCATCAGTCACAGAGTTCAGGCTCTTTTTCAGTCGTACAGACCACTGCATTTTGCCCTATCTTTTTTAGTTTCATCACGCTTTTCAAACTGCTTCCTCTCCTGTTGGTAGCCCAGCAATATTTGATTGCCATTTGTCACTCTCTCTAGGCTATTGGTGCCTCTCTTGGCAGTGCTTTGCACCCAGTGAAATTTACAGTGGCATGATCTTTTTGTACGGGTTCTATTCCCGCGGCTGTCCTTCGAGGAACCTCGCATTGTGAGCAGTTTGTGATGATGCTTTGGGCGGGAAACCGCCATGTCTCAAAAAAGCCCCGTCCCAAGGGGTGCGGCCCTTTGCCGTTGCCCAGGGGGGAAGCCACCCTGCAATTTTGGGCGGTTGGTGGGGCCATATTGTCCCTAACCCCCAAAAATCATATTTGAGGTTGGTTTGGCACCAATACGTGGTCGGTGGTGGGTGTGGGTGCACCCCTGTGCCGAGAAAAAAAAACGGAGAAAACGGCAAAACAAAGTTTCCAACCCTCTTGGACCGAATTTTTGCAAGGCCCATATCTCCAAACTGGTAGGCGCACCCCCGTTTTTTTTGCTTTCATTGCAAAGTCCACATCAAATAGTACCCAAAATGCGAGAAAAACTTTCGGATTTTTTGGACCCCCCCCAAAAAAAAAATTTTTTTCCGGCCATGCCATCATCAAAATCACCCAAACTCAGGAGTTTTCTGTATTCATCTCATATATGATGCTAATCGGCCCAAAAAACGGGCTCACATATACTCAAAACGATCGTGAGAAGTGGCGTAACACGTTTACGATGATTGGTTATGCTAGTTTGCATGTTTTGGTGACTGAAAAAGTCCAACAAGCCGGTACGATCACTTTGGCGCCCAGGTGCTCCAACGCATCGGACTCTCCCGGACCAGCTATGGTGGAATTTCTCTCCAATCCCTTTATTCCTTGCAACTTGCGCCCCAAAAATCTCAAAACTGGTGGCGTTTACCCCCCTATACGACGTGCCCAATGCGACCGGAGGGGGGCCTCCTTGGGCAAGCGGCGAAGCCCCGTCCCAAGGGGTGCGGCCCTTTGCCGTTGCCCAGGGGGGAAGCCACCCTGCAATTTTTGGCGGTTCATGGGGCCATGTTGTCCCTAACCCCCAAAAATCATATTTGAGGTTGGTTTGGCACCAATACGTGGTCGGTGGTGGGTGTGGGTGCACCCCTGTGCCGAGAAAAAAAAACGGAGAAAACGGCAACACAAAGTTTCCAACCCTCTTGGACCGAATTTTTGCAAGGCCCATATCTTCAAACTGGTATGCGCACCCCCGTTTTTTTTGCTTTCATTGCAAAGTCCACATCAAATAACCCCCAAAAATGCGAAAAAAAATTTTCGCATTTTTTGGACCCCCCCCCCCGAAAAAAAATTTTTTTTCCGGCCATGCCATCATCAAAATCACCCAAACTCAGGAGTTTTCTGTATTCATCTCATATATGATGCTAAACGGCCCAAAAAACGGGCTCACGTATACTCAAAACGATCGTGAGAAGTGGCGTAACACGTTTACGATGATTGTTTCTGCTAGTTTGCATGTTTTGGTGACTGAAAAAGTCCAACAAGCCGGTACGATCACTTTGGCGCTCAGGTGCTCCCACGCATCGGACTCTCCCGGACCAGCTATGGTGGAATTTCTCTCCAATCCCTTTATTCCTTGCAACTTGCGCCCCAAATATCCCAAAACTGGTGGCGTTTACCCCCCTATACGACGTGCTCAATGCGACCGGAGGGGGGCCTCCTTGGGCAAGCGGCGAAGCCCCGTCCCAACCCCACCGCCACCATCATTTACACTGATGGTTCCAACAACCCTACCAAATATCTATTACCATCCGGCTCCGCCGCCGTTATCACCACCCCCTCCTCAACGCTAGCCATAACCTCCACATGCCCCATTAAAGGCTCTTACCCCGCAGAAATCTACAGCGTACTCATGCTCACAACCTTTCCTCTACACTCACTACCACAACCCATCATTATCCCAATCGACAACCTCTCAACCTGCAGTACCTTAAACTACATCATGTCACACTCCCACTTCCCTTTGTCCTCCTCCACCGACCCTTTCTCTTTTTGGTACTACTTGATATGGGCCTCACTGAACCAGTCAAAACTTGCTCCACTCTTCGTTTGGTGCAAAGGACACGTCGACATTTTGGGGAACGAAATCGCTGACTCAATTGCAAACTGGATTCCTCACAATCAATACCAACACCTCAACAACTACCTCCCGTCAGTCACTTCCCCCATCCTTACCATCGGTTTTAGCATACTACCCGGAAAAATTTCCTACAAAAACTTGACCACTCAACTTCCTGAACATCGTCACAACAACATCCATCTCTCACTCAGCAATGACTACTTTCTACACTCTTCATGGTTCTCCGTGTTCTCATTTAAATCGGTGAACGGCCTCTTCTCTTGTAAAGGCTACAAACCTCACTTAATTCTCAATGATTTTAAATGCCCGATGTGCTCCCACATTCACCCTTTGGACCCCCTGTCCACTCTCTCATACTGTGCCTCCACAATTCACCTTCGCGAACTCTTCAACAACACATGGCCACTACCCTTCCGCCACACTGTAACAAGCTGGATCCCCACCGCTCCAAGGGGAGAAGTCCGAAATTATTTCAAAACCCTTGTCCCAAACTCTCTCAGCAACCTTCTCCGAACCCCACACAGAAACACCACTTATGCTCACCATATAAACTCACTCACCAAAGCCCTCCAACATCGTCGCAAACCCCTCTCCAAAGCCTTGGATTCCATCAAAGACTGGTTCATTAACAACCCTCTGAACCTTGATCACCTCGAACCTCACACCCCTGACAACCCCTGGTTTACACCATTGTCTGATCTCAGCACCTCATCCAGCGCTCCAACAAAACTCACTTATCCAAAGAAACAAACACACAACAAACCCACCAACAAACACCCCTACCAAATTCGCTCCTCCCACAAAACAAAACCTTCATCAAAATTCCACCGCTTGAACCTCGCACCCCACAACTTCCCCAACACAACATTTTCTCCCTCAACTTCATCTCCACATTCCAATTGCACCACTTCTCACCACCACCTTTCAAAACTTCTCGACTCTGCTCCAAAAAGACGCAGGCTGAACCCCCCCCCCCCAACAAGATGCATGAAAGCCCCCCCCCCCCATAAACCACAGACCCCACATGCCCCCCATTTTCCCATAACCACAGCCCCCCCCCCCCCTCATATCACACTCGCCAATTCATCCCTGCTTTTTGTTCGTGGTGCCGGCATATCCTGGGTTATATATCTGCCTATCTGTTTACTCTGTCTTCCCGCGGTGATCCCTCTCTCACTCAGCTCAGGTCCCTTTTCAGTCCCACAGACCACTGGGTCTTTCAGACAATCCAAGCAAGCAGGCACCCCAGTTTCACTGGAACCTGCATGCCCAGGCCCTCATTTATTTTCTAATTTTCTGTTGTACTTCTGCAGAAGTCCCTGTTTTCCCGGATTCAAGCCATGGTATATTGTTTATATTCTGCCTACCTCTGGACTCTGTCTCCCTAGGATGAACCATCAGTCACAGAGTTCAGGCTCTTTTTCAGTCGTACAGACCACTGCATTTTGCCCTATCTTTTTTAGTTTCATCACGCTTTTCAAACTGCTTCCTCTCCTGTTGGTAGCCCAGCAATATTTGATTGCCATTTGTCACTCTCTCTAGGCTATTGGTGCCTCTCTTGGCAGTGCTTTGCACCCAGGGAAATTTACAGTGGCATGATCTTTTTGTACGGGTTCTATTCCCGCGGCTGTCCTTCGAGGAACCTCGCATTGTGAGCAGTTTGTGATGATGCTTTGGGCGGGAAACCGCCATGTCTCAAAAAAGCCCCGTCCCAAGGGGTGCGGCCCTTTGCCGTTGCCCAGGGGGGAAGCCACCCTGCAATTTTGGGCGGTTGGTGGGGCCATATTGTCCCTAACCCCCAAAAATCATATTTGAGGTTGGTTTGGCACCAATACGTGGTCGGTGGTGGGTGTGGGTGCAACCCTGTGCCGAGAAAAAAAAACGGAGAAAACGGCAAAACAAAGTTTCCAACCCTCTTGGACCGAATTTTTGCAAGGCCCATATCTCCAAACTGGTATGCGCACCCCCGTTTTTTTTGCTTTCATCGCAAAGTCCACATCAAATAGTACCCAAAATGCGAGAAAAACTTTCGGATTTTTTGGACCCCCCCCCAAAAAAAAATTTTTTTCCGGCCATGCCATCATCAAAATCACCCAAACTCAGGAGTTTTCTGTATTCATCTCATATATGATGCTAACCGGCCCAAAAAACGGGCTCACATATACTCAAAACGATCGTGAGAAGTGGCGTAACACGTTTACGATGATTGGTTTTGCTAGTTTGCATGTTTTGGTGACTGAAAAAGTCCAACAAGCCGGTACGATCACTTTGGCGCCCAGGTGCTCCAACGCATCGGACTCTCCCGGACCAGCTATGGTGGAATTTCTCTCCAATCCCTTTATTCCTTGCAACTTGCGCCCCAAAAATCTCAAAACTGGTGGCGTTTACCCCCCTATACGACGTGCCCAATGCGACCGGAGGGGGGCCTCCTTGGGCAAGCGGCGAAGCCCCGTCCCAAGGGGTGCGGCCCTTTGCCGTTGCCCAGGGGGGAAGCCACCCTGCAATTTTTGGCGGTTCATGGGGCCATGTTGTCCCTAACCCCCAAAAATCATATTTGAGGTTGGTTTGGCACCAATACGTGGTCGGTGGTGGGTGTGGGTGCACCCCTGTGCCGAGAAAAAAAAACGGAGAAAACGGCAACACAAAGTTTCCAACCCTCTTGGACCGAATTTTTGCAAGGCCCATATCTTCAAACTGGTATGCACACCCCCGTTTTTTTTGCTTTCATTGCAAAGTCCACATCAAATAGTACCCAAAAATGCGAAAAAAAATTTTCGCATTTTTTGGACCCCCCCCCCCCCCCGAAAAAAAATTTTTTTTCCGGCCATGCCATCATCAAAATCACCCAAACTCAGGAGTTTCCTGTATTCATCTCATATATGATGCTAAACGGCCCAAAAAACGGGCTCACGTATACTCAAAACGATCGTGAGAAGTGGCGTAACACGTTTACGATGATTGTTTCTGCTAGTTTGCATGTTTTGGTGACTGAAAAAGTCCAACAAGCCGGTACGATCACTTTGGCGCTCAGGTGCTCCCACGCATCGGACTCTCCCGGACCAGCTATGGTGGAATTTCTCTCCAATCCCTTTATTCCTTGCAACTTGCGCCCCAAATATCTCAAAACTGGTGGCGTTTACCCCCCTATACGACGTGCCCAATGCGACCGGAGGGGGGCCTCCTTGGGCAAGCGGCGAAGCCCCGTCCCAAGGGGTGCGGCCCTTTGCCGTTGCCCAGGGGGGAAGCCACCCTGCAATTTTGGGCGGTTGGTGGGGCCATGTTGTCCCTAACCCACAAAAATCATATTTGAGGTTGGTTTGGCACCAATACGTGGTCGGTGGTGGGTGTGGGTGCACCCCTGTGCCGAGAAAAAAAAACGAAGAAAACGGCAAAACAAAGTTTCCAACCCTCTTGGACCGAATCTTTGCAAGGCCCATATCTTCAAACTGGTATGCGCACCCCCGTTTTTTTTGCTTTCATTGCAAAGTCCACATCAAATAGTACCCAAAAATGCGAAAAAAAATTTTCGCATTTTTTGGCCCCCTCCCCGAAAAAAATTTTTTTCCGGCCATGCCATCATCAAAATCACTCAAACTCAGGAGTTTTCTGTATTCATCTCATATATGATGCTAAACGGCCCAAAAAACGGGCTCACATATACTCAAAACGATCGTGAGAAGTGGCCTAACACGTTTACGATGATTGTTTCCGCTAGTTTGCATGTTTTGGTGACTGAGGAAAGTCCAACAAGCCGGTACGATCACTTTGGCGCCCAGGTGCTCCCACGCATCGGACTCTCCCGGACCAGCTATGGTGGAATTTCTCTCCAATCCCTTTATTCCTTGCAACTTGCGCCCCAAATATCTCAAAACTGGTGGCGTTTACCCCCCTATACGACGTGCTCAATGCGACCGGAGGGGGGCCTCCTTGGGCAAGCGGCGAAGCCCCGTCCCAAGGGGTGCGGCCCTTTGCCGTTGCCCAGGGGGGAAGCCACCCTGCAATTTTGGGCGGTTCATGGGGCCATGTTGTCCCTAACCCCCAAAAATCATATTTGAGGTTGGTTTGGCACCAATACGTGGTCGGTGGTGGGTGTGGGTGCACCCCTGTGCCGAGAAAAAAAAACGGAGAAAACGGCAAAACAAAGTTTCCAACCCTCTTGGACCGAATTTTTGCAAGGCCCATATCTTCAAACTGGTATGCGCACCCCCGTTTTTTTTGCTTTCATTGCAAAGTCCACATCAAATAGTACCCAAAAATGCGAAAAAAATTTTTCGCATTTTTTGGGACCCCCCCCCCGAAAAAAATTTTTTTTTCCGGCCATGCCATCATCAAAATCACCCGAACTCAGGAGTTTTCTGTATTCATCTCATATATGATGCTAAAATGCCCAAAAAACGGGCTCACGTATACTCAAAACGATCGTGAGAAGTGGCGTAACACGTTTACGATGATTGTTTCTGCTAGTTTGCATGTTTTGGTGACTGAAAAAGTCCAACAAGCCGGTACGATCACTTTGGCGCTCAGGTGCTCCCACGCATCGGACTCTCCCGGACCAGCTATGGTGGAATTTCTC
This sequence comes from Eutreptiella sp. 'Long Island Sound 2002', assembly GCA_964036045.1. NCBI lineage: Eukaryota > Euglenozoa > Euglenophyceae > Eutreptiales > Eutreptiaceae > Eutreptiella > Eutreptiella sp. 'Long Island Sound 2002'. Next base: position 491,553 of record OZ038392.1, read on the forward strand.
TCCAATCCCTTTATTCCTTGCAACTTGCGCCCCAAATATCTCAAAACTGGTGGCGTTTACCCCCCTATACGACGTGCTCAATGCGACCGGAGGGGGGCCTGCTTGGGCAAGCGGCGAAGCCCCGTCCCAAGGGGTGCGGCCCTTTGCCGTTGCCCAGGGGGCAAGCCACCCTGCAATTTTGGGCAGTTGGTGGGGCCATGTTGTCCCTAACCCCCAAAAATCATATTTGAGGTTGGTTTGGCACCAATACGTGGTCGGTGGTGGGTGTGGGTGCACCCCTGTGCCGAGAAAAAAAAACGAAGAAAACGGCAAAACAAAGTTTCCAACCCTCTTGGACCGAATTTTTGCAAGGCCCATATCTCCAAACTGGTATGCGCACCCCCGTTTTTTTTGCTTTCATTGCAAAGTCCACATCAAATAGTACCCAAAAATGCGAAAAAAAATTTTCGCATTTTTTGGACCCCCCCCCCCCAAAAATTTTTTCCGGCCATGCCATCATCAAAATCACCCAAACTCAGGAGTTTTCTGTATTCATCTCATATACGATGCTAATCGGCCCAAAAAACGGGCTCACATATACTCAAAACGATCGTGAGAAGTGGCGTAACACGTTTACGATGATTGGTTTTGCTAGTTTGCATGTTTTGGTGACTGAAAAAGTCCAACAAGCCGGTACGATCACTTTGGCGCCCAGGTGCTCCCACGCATCGGACTCTCCCGGACCAGCTATGGTGGAATTTCTCTCCAATCCCTTTATTCCTTGCAACTTGCGCCCCAAATATCTCAAAACTGGTGGCGTTTACCCCCCTATACGACGTGCTCAATGCGACCGGAGGGGGGCCTCCTTGGGCAAGCGGCGAAGCCCCGTCCCAAGGGGTGCGGCCCTTTGCCGTTGCCCAGGGGGGAAGCCACCCTGCAATTTTGGGCGGTTGGTGGGGCCATATTGTCCCTAACCCCCAAAAATCATATTTGAGGTTGGTTTGGCACCAATACGTGGTCGGTGGTGGGTGTAGGTGCACCCCTGTGCCGACAAAAAAAAACGGAGAAAACGGCAAAACAAAGTTTCCAACCCTCTTGGACCGAATTTTTGCAAGGCCCATATCTCCAAACTGGTATGCGCACCCCCGTTTTTTTTACTTTCATCGCAAAGTCCACATCAAATAGTACCCAAAAATGCGAAAAAAACTTTCGGATTTTTTGGACCCCCCCCAAAAAAAATTTTTTTTTCCGGCCATGCCATCATCAAAATCACCCAAACTCAGGAGTTTTCTGTATTCATCTCATATATGATGCTAATCAGCCCAAAAAACGGGCTCACATATACTCAAAACGATCGTGAGAAGTGGCGTAACACATTTACGATGATTGTTTCTGCTAGTTTGCATGTTTTGGTGACTGAAAAAGTCCAACAAGCCGGTACGATCACTTTGACGCCCAGGTGCTCCCACGCATCGGACTCTCCCGGACCAGCTATGGTGGAATTTCTCTCCAATCCCTTTATTCCTTGCAACTTGCGCCCCAAATATCTCAAAACTGGTGGCGTTTACCCCCCTATACGACGTGCTCAATGCGACCGGAGGGGGGCCTCCTTGGGCAAGCGGCGAAGCCCCGTCCCAAGGGGTGCGGCCCTTTGCCGTTGCCCAGGGGGCAAGCCACCCTGCAATTTTGGGCGGTTGGTGGGGCCATATTGTCCCTAACCCCCAAAAATCATATTTGAGGTTGGTTTGGCACCAATACGTGGTCGGTGGTGGGTGTGGGTGCACCCCTGTGCCGAGAAAAAAAAACGAAGAAAACGGCAAAACAAAGTTTCCAACCCTCTTGGACCGAATTTTTGCAAGGCCCATATCTCCAAACTGGTATGCGCACCCCCGTTTTTTTTGCTTTCATTGCAAAGTCCACATCAAATAGTACCCAAAAATGCGAAAAAAAATTTTCGCATTTTTTGGACCCCCCCCCCAAAAAATTTTTTCCGGCCATGCCATCATCAAAATCACCCAAACTCAGGAGTTTTCTGTATTCATCTCATATACGATGCTAATCGGCCCAAAAAACGGGCTCACATATACTCAAAACGATCGTGAGAAGTGGCGTAACACGTTTACGATGATTGGTTTTGCTAGTTTGCATGTTTTGGTGACTGAAAAAGTCCAACAAGCCGGTACGATCACTTTGGCGCCCAGGTGCTCCCACGCATCGGACTCTCCCGGACCAGCTATGGTGGAATTTCTCTCCAATCCCTTTATTCCTTGCAACTTGCGCCCCAAATATCTCAAAACTGGTGGCGTTTACCCCCCTATACGACGTGCTCAATGCGACCGGAGGGGGGCCTCCTTGGGCAAGCGGCGAAGCCCCGTCCCAAGGGGTGCGGCCCTTTGCCGTTGCCCAGGGGGGAAGCCACCCTGCAATTTTGGGCGGTTGGTGGGGCCATATTGTCCCTAACCCCCAAAAATCATATTTGAGGTTGGTTTGGCACCAATACGTGGTCGGTGGTGGGTGTAGGTGCACCCCTGTGCCGACAAAAAAAAACGGAGAAAACGGCAAAACAAAGTTTCCAACCCTCTTGGACCGAATTTTTGCAAGGCCCATATCTCCAAACTGGTATGCGCACCCCCGTTTTTTTTGCTTTCATTGCAAAGTCCACATCAAATAGTACCCAAAAATGCGAAAAAAAATTTTCGCATTTTTTGGACCCCCCCCCCAAAAAATTTTTTCCGGCCATGCCATCATCAAAATCACCCAAACTCAGGAGTTTTCTGTATTCATCTCATATACGATGCTAATCGGCCCAAAAAACGGGCTCACATATACTCAAAACGATCGTGAGAAGTGGCGTAACACGTTTACGATGATTGGTTTTGCTAGTTTGCATGTTTTGGTGACTGAAAAAGTCCAACAAGCCGGTACGATCACTTTGGCGCCCAGGTGCTCCCACGCATCGGACTCTCCCGGACCAGCTATGGTGGAATTTCTCTCCAATCCCTTTATTCCTTGCAACTTGCGCCCCAAATATCTCAAAACTGGTGGCGTTTACCCCCCTATACGACGTGCTCAATGCGACCGGAGGGGGGCCTCCTTGGGCAAGCGGCGAAGCCCCGTCCCAAGGGGTGCGGCCCTTTGCCGTTGCCCAGGGGGGAAGCCACCCTGCAATTTTGGGCGGTTGGTGGGGCCATATTGTCCCTAACCCCCAAAAATCATATTTGAGGTTGGTTTGGCACCAATACGTGGTCGGTGGTGGGTGTAGGTGCACCCCTGTGCCGACAAAAAAAAACGGAGAAAACGGCAAAACAAAGTTTCCAACCCTCTTGGACCGAATTTTTGCAAGGCCCATATCTCCAAACTGGTATGCGCACCCCCGTTTTTTTTACTTTCATCGCAAAGTCCACATCAAATAGTACCCAAAAATGCGAAAACAACTTTCGGATTTTTTGGACCCCCCCCAAAAAAAATTTTTTTTTCCGGCCATGCCATCATCAAAATCACCCAAACTCAGGAGTTTTCTGTATTCATCTCATAAATGATGCTAATCAGCCCAAAAAACGGGCTCACATATACTCAAAACGATCGTGAGAAGTGGCGTAACACGTTTACGATGATTGGTTTTGCTAGTTTGCATGTTTTGGTGACTGAAAAAGTCCAACAAGCCGGTACGATCACTTTGGCGCCCAGGTGCTCCCACGCATCGGACTCTCCCGGACCAGCTATGGTGGAATTTCTCTCCAATCCCTTTATTCCTTGCAACTTGCGCCCCAAATATCTCAAAACTGGTGGCGTTTACCCCCCTATACGACGTGCTCAATGCGACCGGAGGGGGGCCTCCTTGGGCAAGCGGCGAAGCCCCGTCCCAAGGGGTGCGGCCCTTTGCCGTTGCCCAGGGGGGAAGCCACCCTGCAATTTTGGGCGGTTGGTGGGGCCATATTGTCCCTAACCCCCAAAAATCATATTTGAGGTTGGTTTGGCACCAATACGTGGTCGGTGGTGGGTGTAGGTGCACCCCTGTGCCGACAAAAAAAAACGGAGAAAACGGCAAAACAAAGTTTCCAACCCTCTTGGACCGAATTTTTGCAAGGCCCATATCTCCAAACTGGTATGCACACCACCGTTTTTTTTACTTTCATCGCAAAGTCCACATCAAATAGTACCCAAAAATGCGAAAACAATTTTCGCATTTTTCGGACCCCCCACAAAAAAAATTTTTTTTTCCGGCCATGCCATCATCAAAATCACCCAAACTCAGGAGTTTTCTGTATTCATCTCATATATGATGCTAATCAGCCCAAAAAACGGGCTCACATATACTCAAAACGATCCCGAGAAGTGGCGTAACACGTTTACGATGATTGCTTTTGCTAGTTTGCATGTTTTGGTGACTGAAAAAGTCCAACAAGCCGGTACGATCACTTTGGCCCCCAGGTGCTCCCACGCATCGGACTCTCCCGGACCAGCTATGGTGGAATTTCTCTCCAATCCCTTTATTCCTTGCAACTTGCGCCCCAAATATCTCAAAACTGGTGGCGTTTACCCCCCTATACGACGTGCTCAATGCGACCGGAGGGGGGCCTCCTTGGGCAAGCGGCGAAGCCCCGTCCCAAGGGGTGCGGCCCTTTGCCGTTGCCCAGGGGGGAAGCCACCCTGCAATTTTGGGTGGTTGTTGGGGCCATGTTGTCCCTAACCCCCAAAAATCATATTTGAGGTTGGTTTGGCACCAATACGTGGTCGGTGGTGGGTGTGGGTGCACCCCTGTGCCGAGAAAAAAAAACGGAGAAAACGGCAAAACAAAGTTTCCAACCCTCTTGGACCGAATTTTTGCAAGGCCCATATCTTCAAACTGGTATGCGCACCCCCGTTTTTTTTGCTTTAATCGCAAAGTCCACATCAAATAGTACCCTAAAATGCGAAAAAAAACTTTCGCATTTTTTGGACCCCCCCCCCGAAAAAAAATTTTTTCCGGCCATGCCATCATCAAAATCACCCAAACTCAGGAGCTTTCTGTATTCATCTCATATATGATGCTAAACGGCCCAAAAAACGGGCTCACGTATACTCAAAACGATCGTGAGAAGTGGCGTAACACGTTTACGATGATTGTTTCTGCTAGTTTGCATGTTTTGGTGACTGAAAAAGTCCAACAAGCCGGTACGATCACTTTGGCGCTCAGGTGCTCCCACGCATCGGACTCTCCCAGACCAGCTATGGTGGAATTTCTCTCCAATCCCTTTATTCCTTGCAACTTGCGCCCCAAATATCTCAAAACTGGTGGCGTTTACCCCCCTATAAGACGTGCTCAATGCGACCGGAGGGGGGCCTCCTTGGGCAAGCGGCGAAGCCCCGTCCCAAGGGGTGCGGCCCTTTGCCGTTGCCCAGGGGGCAAGCCACCCTGCAATTTTGGGCGGTTGGTGGGGCCATGTTGTCCCTAACCCCCAAAAATCATATTTGAGGTTGGTTTGGCACCAATACGTGGTCGGTGGTGGGTGTGGGTGCACCCCTGTGCCGAGAAAAAAAAACGGAGAAAACGGCAAAACAAAGTTTCCAACCCTCTTGGACCGAATTTTTGCAAGGCCCATATCTCCAAACTGGTATGCGCACCCCCGTTTTTTTTTTGCTTTCATTGCAAAGTCCACATCAAATAGTACCCAAAAATGCGAAAAAAAATTTTCGCATTTTTTGGACCCCCCCCCCAAAAAAAATTTTTTCCGGCCATGCCATCATCAAAATCACCCAAACTCAGGAGTTTTCTGTATTCATCTCATATATGATGCTAATCGGCCCAAAAAACGGGCTCACATATACTCAAAACGATCGTGAGAAGTGGCGTAACACGTTTACGATGATTCTTTCTGCTAGTTTGCATGTTTTGGTGACTGAAAAAGTCCAACAAGCCGGTACGATCACTTTGGCGCCCAGGTGCTCCCACGCATCGGACTCTCCCGGACCAGCTATGGTGGAATTTCTCTCCAATCCCTTTATTCCTTGCAACTTGCGCCCCAAATATCTCAAAACTGGTGGCGTTTACCCCCCTATACGACGTGCTCAATGCGACCGGAGGGGGGCCTCCTTGGGCAAGCGGCGAAGCCCCGTCCCAAGGGGTGCGGCCCTTTGCCGTTGCCCAGGGGGCAAGCCACCCTGCAATTTTGGGCGGTTGGTGGGGCCATATTGTCCCTAACCCCCAAAAATCATATTTGAGGTTGGTTTGGCACCAATACGTGGTCGGTGGTGGGTGTGGGTGCACCCCTGTGCCGAGAAAAAAAAACGGAGAAAACGGCAAAACAAAGTTTCCAACCCTCTTGGACCGAATTTTTGCAAGGCCCATATGCCCAAACTGGTATGCGCACGCCCGTTTTTTTTGCTTTCATTGCAAAGTCCACATCAAATAGTACCCAAAAATGCGAAAAACAATTTTCGCATTTTTTGGCCTCCCCCCCGAAAAAATTTGTTTTCCGGCCATGCCATCATCAAAATCACTCAAACTCAGGAGTTTTCTGTATTCATCTCATAAATGATGCTAAACGGCCCAAAAAACGGGCTCACATATACTCAAAACGATCGTGAGAAGTGGCGTAACACGTTTACGCTGATTGTTTCTGCTAGTTTGCATGTTTTTGTGACTCAAAAAGTCCAACAAGCCGGTACGATCACTTTGGCGCCCAGGTGCTCCCACGCATCGGACTCTCCCGGACCAGCTATGGTGGAATTTCTCTCCAATCCCTTTATTCCTTGCAACTTGCGCCCCAAATATCTCAAAACTGGTGGCGTTTACCCCCCTATACGACGTGCTCAATGCGACCGGAGGGGGGCCTCCTTGGGCAAGCGGCGAAGCCCCGTCCCAAGGGGTGCGGCCCTTTGCCGTTGCCCAGGGGGCAAGCCACCCTGCAATTTTGGGCGGTTGGTGGGGCCATATTGTCCCTAACCCCCAAAAATCATATTTGAGGTTGGTTTGGCACCAATACGTGGTCGGTGGTGGGTGTGGGTGCACCCCTGTGCCGAGAAAAAAAAACGGAGAAAACGGCAAAACAAAGTTTCCAACCCTCTTGGACCGAATTTTTGCAAGGCCCATATGCCCAAACTGGTATGCGCACGCCCGTTTTTTTTGCTTTCATTGCAAAGTCCACATCAAATAGTACCCAAAAATGCGAAAAACAATTTTCGCATTTTTTGGCCTCCCCCCCGAAAAAATTTGTTTTCCGGCCATGCCATCATCAAAATCACTCAAACTCAGGAGTTTTCTGTATTCATCTCATAAATGATGCTAAACGGCCCAAAAAACGGGCTCACATATACTCAAAACGATCGTGAGAAGTGGCGTAACACGTTTACGCTGATTGTTTCTGCTAGTTTGCATGTTTTTGTGACTCAAAAAGTCCAACAAGCCGGTACGATCACTTTGGCGCCCAGGTGCTCCCACGCATCGGACTCTCCCGGACCAGCTATGGTGGAATTTCTCTCCAATCCCTTTATTCCTTGCAACTTGCGCCCCAAATATCTCAAAACTGGTGGCGTTTACCCCCCTATACGACGTGCTCAATGCGACCGGAGGGGGGCCTCCTTGGGCAAGCGGCGAAGCCCCGTCCCAAGGGGTGCGGCCCTTTGCCGTTGCCCAGGGGGCAAGCCACCCTGCAATTTTGGGCGGTTGGTGGGGCCATATTGTCCCTAACCCCCAAAATCATATTTGAGGTTGGTTTGGCACCAATACGTGGTCGGTGGTGGGTGTGGGTGCACCCCTGTGCCGAGAAAAAAAAACGGAGAAAACGGCAAAATAAAGTTTCCAACCCTCTTGGACCGAATTTTTGCAAGGCCCATATGCCCAAACTGGTATGCGCACGCCCGTTTTTTTTGCTTTCATTGCAAAGTCCACATCAAATAGTACCCAAAAATGCGAAAACAAATTTTCGCATTTTTTGGCCTCCCCGCCGAAAAAAATTTTTTCCGGCCATGCCATCATCAAAATCACTCAAACTCAGGAGTTTTCTGTATTCATCTCATAAATGATGCTAAACGGCCCAAAAACGGGCTCACATATACTCAAAACGATCGTGAGAAGTGGCGTAACACGTTTACGATGATTGTTTCCGCTAGTTTGCATGTTTTGGTGACTGAAAAAGTCCAACAAGCCGGTACGATCACTTTGGCGCCCAGGTGCTCCCACGCATCGGACTCTCCCGGACCAGCTATGGTGGAATTTCTCTCCAATCCCTTTATTCCTTGCAACTTGCGCCCCAAATATCTCAAAACTGGTGGCGTTTACCCCCCTATACGACGTGCTCAATGCGACCGGAGGGGGGCTTGCTTGGGCAAGCGGCGAAGCCCCGTCCCAAGGGGTGCGGCCCTTTGCCGTTGCCCAGGGGGCAAGCCACCCTGCAATTTTGGGCGGTTGGGGGGGCCATGTTGTCCCTAACCCCCAAAAATCATATTTGAGGTTGGTTTGGCACCAATACGTGGTTGGTGGTGGGTGTGGGTGCACCCCTGTGCCGAGAAAAAAAAACGGAGAAAACGGCAAAACAAAGTTTCCAACCCTCTTGGACCGAATTTTTGCAAAGCCCATATCTCCAAACTGGTATGCGCACCCCCGTTTTTTTTGCTTTCATTGCAAAGTCCACATCAAATAGTACCCAAAAATGCGAAAAAAATTTTTTCCCATTTTTTGAACCCCCCCCCGAAAAAAAAATTTTTCCGGCCATGCCATCATCAAAATCACCCAAACTCAGGAGTTTTCTGTATCCATCTCATATATGATGCTAAACGGCCCAAAAAACGGGCTCACGTATACTCAAAACGATCGTGAGAAGTGGCGTAACACGTTTACGATGATTGTTTCTGCTAGTTTGCATGTTTTGCTGACTGAAAAAGTCCAACAAGCCGGTACGATCACTTTGGCGCCCAGGTGCTCCCACGCATCGGACTCTCCCGGACCAGCTATGGTGGAATTTCTCTCCAATCCCTTTATTCCTTGCAACTTGCGCCCCAAATATCTCAAAACTGGTGGCGTTTACCCCCCTATACGACGTGCTCAATGCAACCGGAGGGGGGCCTCCTTGGGAAAACGGCGAAGCCCCGTCCCAAGGGGTGCGGCCCTTTGCCGTTGCCCAGGGGGCAAGCCACCCTGCAATTTTGGGCGGTTGGTGGGGCCATATTGTCCCTAACCCCCAAAAATCATATTTGAGGTTGGTTTGGCACCAATACGTGGTCGGTGGTCGGTGTGGGTGCACCCCTGTGCCGAGAAAAAAAAACGGAGAAAACGGCAAAACAAAGTTTCCAACCCTCTTGGACCGAATTTTTGCAAGGCCCATATGCCCAAACTGGTATGCGCACGCCCGTTTTTTTTGCTTTCATTGCAAAGTCCACATCAAATAGTACCCAAAAATGCGAAAAAAAATTTTCGCATTTTTTGGCCTCCCCCCCGAAAAAATTTTTTTTCCGGCCATGCCATCATCAAAATCACTCAAACTCAGGAGTTTTCTGTATTCATCTCATAAATGATGCTAAACGGCCCAAAAAACGGGCTCACATATACTCAAAACGATCGTGAGAAGTGGCGTAACACGTTTACGATGATTGTTTCCGCTAGTTTGCATGTTTTGGTGACTGAAAAAGTCCAACAAGCCGGTACGATCACTTTGGCGCCCAGGTGCTCCCACGCATCGGACCCTCCCGGACCAGCTATGGTGGAATTTCTCTCCAATCCCTTTATTCCTTGCAACTTGCGCCCCAAATATCTCAAAACTGGTGGCGTTTACCCCCCTATAAGACGTGCTCAATGCGACCGGAGGGGGGCCCCCTTGGGCAAGCGGCGAAGCCCCGTCCCAAGGGGTGCGGCCCTTTGCCGTTGCCCAGGGGGCAAGCCACCCTGCAATTTTGGGCGGTTGGTGGGGCCATATTGTCCCTAACCCCCAAAAATCATATTTGAGGTTGGTTTGGCACCAATACGTGGTCGGTGGTGGGTGTGGGTGCACCCCTGTGCCGAGAAAAAAAAACGGAGAAAACGGCAAAACAAAGTTTCCAACCCTCTTGGACCGAATTTTTGCAAGGTGCATATGCCCAAACTGGTATGCGCACGCCCGTTTTTTTTGCTTTCATTGCAAAGTCCACATCAAATAGTACCCAAAAATGCGAAAACAAATTTTCGCATTTTTTGGCCTCCCCCCCGAAAAATTTTTTTTTCCGGCCATGCCATCATCAAAATCACTCAAACTCAGGAGTTTTCTGTATTCATCTCATAAATGATGCTAAACGGCCCAAATAACGGGCTCACATATACTCAAAACGATCGTGAGAAGTGGCGTAACACGTTTACGATGATTGTTCCCGCTAGTTTGCATGTTTTGGTGACTGAAAAAGTCCAACAAGCCGGTACGATCACTTTGGCGCCCAGGTGCTCCCACGCATCGGACTCTCCCGGACCAGCTATGGTGGAATTTCTCTCCAATCCCTGTATTCCTTGCAACTTGCGCCCCAAATATCTCAAAACTGGTGGCGTTTACCCCCCTATACGACGTGCTCAATGCGACCGGAGGGGGGCTTGCTTGGGCAAGCGGCGAAGCCCCGTCCCAAGGGGTGCGGCCCTTTGCCGTTGCCCAGGGGGCAAGCCACCCTGCAATTTTGGGCGGTTGGTGGGGCCATATTGTCCCTAACCCCCAAAAATCATATTTGAGGTTGGTTTGGCACCAATACGTGGTCGGTGGTGGGTGTGGGTGCACCCCTGTGCCGAGAAAAAAAAACGGAGAAAACGGCAAAACAAAGTTTCCAACCCTCTTGGACCGAATTTTTGCAAGGCCCATATGCCCAAACTGGTATGCGCACGCCCGTTTTTTTTGCTTTCATTGCAAAGTCCACATCAAATAGTACCCAAAAATGCGAAAACAAATTTTCGCATTTTTTGGCCTCCCCCCCGAAAAATTTTTTTTTCCGGCCATGCCATCATCAAAATCACTCAAACTCAGGAGTTTTCTGTATTCATCTCATAAATGATGCTAAACGGCCCAAAAAACGGGCTCACATATACTCAAAACGATCGTGAGAAGTGGCGTAACACGTTTACGATGATTGTTCCCGCTAGTTTGCATGTTTTGGTGACTGAAAAAGTCCAACAAGCCGGTACGATCACTTTGGCGCCCAGGTGCTCCCACGCATCGGACTCTCCCGGACCAGCTATGGTGGAATTTCTCTCCAATCCCTTTATTCCTTGCAACTTGCGCCCCAAATATCTCAAAACTGGTGGCGTTTACCCCCCTATACGACGTGCTCAATGCGACCGGAGGGGGGCTTGCTTGGGCAAGCGGCGAAGCCCCGTCCCAAGGGGTGCGGCCCTTTGCCGTTGCCCAGGGGGCAAGCCACCCTGCAATTTTGGGCGGTTGGGGGGGCCATGTTGTCCCTAACCCCCAAAAATCATATTTGAGGTTGGTTTGGCACCAATACGTGGTCGGTGGTGGGTGTGGGTGCACCCCTGTGCCGAGAAACAAAAAACGGAGAAAACGGCAAAACAAAGTTTCCAACCCTCTTGGACCGAATTTTTGCAAGGCCCATATCTCCAAACTGGTATGCGCATCCCCGTTTTTTTTGCTTTCATTGCAAAGTCCACATCAAATAGTACCCAAAAATGCGAAAAAAAATTTTTCGCATTTTTTGAACCCCCCCCCCGAAAAAAAAAATTTTCCGGCCATGCCATCATCAAAATCACCCAAACTCAGGAGTTTTCTGTATTCATCTCATATATGATGCTAAACGGCCCAAAAAACGGGCTCACGTATACTCAAAACGATCGTGAGAAGTGGCGTAACACGTTTACGATGATTGTTTCTGCTAGTTTGCATGTTTTGCTGACTGAAAAAGTCCAACAAGCCGGTACGATCACTTTGGCGCCCAGGTGCTCCCACGCATCGGACTCTCCCGGACCAGCTATGGTGGAATTTCTCTGCAATCCCTTTATTCCTTGCAACTTGCGCCCCAAATATCTCAAAACTGGTGGCGTTTACCCCCCTATACGACGTGCTCAATGCAACTGGAGGGGGGCCTCCTTGGGCAAGCGGCGAAGCCCCGTCCCAAGGGGTGCGGCCCTTTGTTGTTGCCCAGGGGGCAAGCCACCCTGCAATTTTGGGCGGTTGGGGGGGCCATGTTGTCCCTAACCCCCAAAAATCATATTTGAGGTTGGTTTGGCACCAATACGTGGTCGGTGGTGGGTGTGGGTGCACCCCTGTGCCGAGAAAAAAAAACGGAGAAAACGGCAAAACAAAGTTTCCAACCCTCTTGGACCGAATTTTTGCAAGGCCCATATGCCCAAACTGGTATGCGCACGCCCGTTTTTTTTGCTTTCATTGCAAAGTCCACATCAAATAGTACCCAAAAATGCGAAAACAAATTTTCGCATTTTTTGGCCTCCCCCCCGAAAAAAATTTTTTTCCGGCCATGCCATCATCAAAATCACTCAAACTCAGGAGTTTTCTGTATTCATCTCATATATGATGCTAAACGGCCCAAATAAAGGGGTCACGTATACTCAAAACGATTGTGAGAAGTGGCGTAACACGTTTACGATGATTGTTTCTGCTAGTTTGCATGTTTTGGTGACTGAAAAAGTCCAACAAGCCGGTACGATCACTTTGGCGCCCAGGTGCTCCCACGCATCGGACTCTCCCGGACCAGCTATGGTGGAATTTCTCTGCAATCCCTTTATTCCTTGCAACTTGCGCCCCAAATATCTCAAAACTGGTGGCGTTTACCCCCCTATACGACGTGCTCAATGCAACTGGAGGGGGGCCTCCTTGGGCAAGCGGCGAAGCCCCGTCCCAAGGGGTGCGGCCCTTTGTTGTTGCCCAGGGGGCAAGCCACCCTGCAATTTTGGGCGGTTGGGGGGGCCATGTTGTCCCTAACCCCCAAAAATCATATTTGAGGTTGGTTTGGCACCAATACGTGGTCGGTGGTGGGTGTGGGTGCACCCCTGTGCCGAGAAAAAAAAACGGAGAAAACGGCAAAACAAAGTTTCCAACCCTCTTGGACCGAATTTTTGCAAGGCCCATATGCCCAAACTGGTATGCGCACGCCCGTTTTTTTTGCTTTCATTGCAAAGTCCACATCAAATAGTACCCAAAAATGCGAAAACAAATTTTCGCATTTTTTGGCCTCCCCCCCGAAAAATTTTTTTTTCCGGCCATGCCATCATCAAAATCACTCAAACTCAGGAGTTTTCTGTATTCATCTCATAAATGATGCTAAACGGCCCAAAAAACGGGCTCACATATACTCAAAACGATCGTGAGAAGTGGCGTAACACGTTTACGATGATTGTTCCCGCTAGTTTGCATGTTTTGGTGACTGAAAAAGTCCAACAAGCCGGTACGATCACTTTGGCGCCCAGGTGCTCCCACGCATCGGACTCTCCCGGACCAGCTATGGTGGAATTTCTCTCCAATCCCTTTATTCCTTGCAACTTGCGCCCCAAATATCTCAAAACTGGTGGCGTTTACCCCCCTATACGACGTGCTCAATGCGACCGGAGGGGGGCTTGCTTGGGCAAGCGGCGAAGCCCCGTCCCAAGGGGTGCGGCCCTTTGCCGTTGCCCAGGGGGCAAGCCACCCTGCAATTTTGGGCGGTTGGGGGGGCCATGTTGTCCCTAACCCCCAAAAATCATATTTGAGGTTGGTTTGGCACCAATACGTGGTCGGTGGTGGGTGTGGGTGCACCCCTGTGCCGAGAAACAAAAAACGGAGAAAACGGCAAAACAAAGTTTCCAACCCTCTTGGACCGAATTTTTGCAAGGCCCATATCTCCAAACTGGTATGCGCATCCCCGTTTTTTTTGCTTTCATTGCAAAGTCCACATCAAATAGTACCCAAAAATGCGAAAAAAAATTTTTCGCATTTTTTGAACCCCCCCCCCGAAAAAAAAAATTTTCCGGCCATGCCATCATCAAAATCACCCAAACTCAGGAGTTTTCTGTATTCATCTCATATATGATGCTAAACGGCCCAAAAAACGGGCTCACGTATACTCAAAACGATCGTGAGAAGTGGCGTAACACGTTTACGATGATTGTTTCTGCTAGTTTGCATGTTTTGCTGACTGAAAAAGTCCAACAAGCCGGTACGATCACTTTGGCGCCCAGGTGCTCCCACGCATCGGACTCTCCCGGACCAGCTATGGTGGAATTTCTCTGCAATCCCTTTATTCCTTGCAACTTGCGCCCCAAATATCTCAAAACTGGTGGCGTTTACCCCCCTATACGACGTGCTCAATGCAACTGGAGGGGGGCCTCCTTGGGCAAGCGGCGAAGCCCCGTCCCAAGGGGTGCGGCCCTTTGTTGTTGCCCAGGGGGCAAGCCACCCTGCAATTTTGGGCGGTTGGGGGGGCCATGTTGTCCCTAACCCCCAAAAATCATATTTGAGGTTGGTTTGGCACCAATACGTGGTCGGTGGTGGGTGTGGGTGCACCCCTGTGCCGAGAAAAAAAAACGGAGAAAACGGCAAAACAAAGTTTCCAACCCTCTTGGACCGAATTTTTGCAAGGCCCATATGCCCAAACTGGTATGCGCACGCCCGTTTTTTTTGCTTTCATTGCAAAGTCCACATCAAATAGTACCCAAAAATGCGAAAACAAATTTTCGCATTTTTTGGCCTCCCCCCCGAAAAAAATTTTTTTCCGGCCATGCCATCATCAAAATCACTCAAACTCAGGAGTTTTCTGTATTCATCTCATATATGATGCTAAACGGCCCAAATAAAGGGGTCACGTATACTCAAAACGATTGTGAGAAGTGGCGTAACACGTTTACGATGATTGTTTCCGCTAGTTTGCATGTTTTGCTGACTGAAAAAGTCCAACAAGCCGGTACGATCACTTTGGCGCTCAGGTGCTCCCACGCATCGGACTCTCCCGGACCAGCTATGGTGGAATTTCTCTCCAATCCCTTTATTCCTTGCAACTTGCGCCCCAAATATCTCAAAACTGGTGGCGTTTACCCCCCTATACGACGTGCTCAATGCGACCGGAGGGGGGCCTCCTTGGGCAAGCGGCGAAGCCCCGTCCCAAGGGGTGCCGCCCTTTGCCGTTGCCCAGGGGGCAAGCCACCCTGCAATTTTGGGCGGTTGGTGGGGCCATATTGTCCCTAACCCCCAAAAATCATATTTGAGGTTGGTTTGGCACCAATACGTGGTCGGTGGTGGGTGTGGGTGCACCCCTGTGCCGAGAAAAAAAAAACGGAGAAAACGGCAAAACAAAGTTTCCAACCCTCGTCGACCGAATTTTTGCAAGGCCCATATGCCCAAACTGGTATGCGCACGCCCGTTTTTTTTGCTTTCATTGCAAAGTCCACATCAAATAGTACCCAAAAATGCGAAAACAAATTTTCGCATTTTTTGGCCTCCCCCCCGAAAAAAATTTTTTTCCGGCCATGCCATCATCAAAATCACCCAAACTCAGGAGTTTTCTGTATTCATCTCATATATGATGCTAAACGGCCCAAAAAACGGGCTCACGTATACTCAAAACGATCGTGAGAAGTGGCGTAACACGTTTACGATGATTGTTTCTGCTAGTTTGCATGTTTTGCTGACTGAAAAAGTCCAACAAGCCGGTACGATCACTTTGGCGCTCAGGTGCTCCCACGCATCGGACTCTCCCGGACCAGCTATGGTGGAATTTCTCTCCAATCCCTTTATTCCTTGCAACTTGCGCCCCAAATATCTCAAAACTGGTGGCGTTTACCCCCCTATACGACGTGCTCAATGCGACCGGAGGGGGGCCTCCTTGGGCAAGCGGCGAAGCCCCGTCCCAAGGGGTGCGGCCCTTTGCCGTTGCCCAGGGGGCAAGCCGGCCTCCAATTTTGGGCGGTTGGTGGGACCATATTGTCCCTAACCCCCAAAAATCATATTTGAGGTTGGTTTGGCACCAATACGTGGTCGGTGGTGGGTGTGGGTGCACCCCTGTGCCGAGAAAAAAAAACGGAGAAAACGGCAAAACAAAGTTTCCGGCCCTCTTGGACCGATTTTTTGCAAGGCCCATATGCCCAAACTGGTATGCGCACGCCCGTTTTTTTTGCTTTCATTGCAAAGTCCACATCAAATAGTACCCAAAAATGCGAAAACAAATTTTCGCATTTTTTGGCCTCCCCCCCGAAAAAAAAATTTTTCCGGCCATGCCATCATCAAAATCACTCAAACTCAGGAGTTTTCTGTATTCATCTCATATATGATGCTAAACGGCCCAAAAAACGGGCTCACGTATACTCAAAACGATTGTGAGAAGTGGCGTAACACGTTTACGATGATTGTTTCCGCTAGTTTGCATGTTTTGCTGACTGAAAAAGTCCAACAAGCCGGTACGATCACTTTGGCGCCCAGGTGCTCCCACGCATCGGACTCTCCCGGACCAGCTATGGTGGAATTTCTCTCCAATCCCTTTATTCCTTGCAACTTGCGCCCCAAATATCTCAAAACTGGTGGCGTTTACCCCCCTATACGACGTGCTCAATGCGACCGGAGGGGGGCCTCCTTGGGCAAGCGGCGAAGCCCCGTCCCAAGGGGTGCGGCCCTTTGCCGTTGCCCAGGGGGCAAGCCACCCTGCAATTTTGGGCGGTTGGTGGGGCCATATTGTCCCTAACCCCCAAAAATCATATTTGAGGTTGGTTTGGCACCAATACGTGGTCGGTGGTGGGTGTGGGTGCACCCCTGTGCCGAGAAAAAAAAACGGAGAAAACGGCAAAACAAAGTTTCCAACCCTCTTGGACCGAATTTTTGCAAGGCCCATATGCCCAAACTGGTATGCGCACGCCCGTTTTTTTTGCTTTCATTGCAAAGTCCACATCAAATAGTACCCAAAAATGCGAAAACAAATTTTCGCATTTTTTGGCCTCCCCCCCGAAAAAAATTTTTTTCCGGCCATGCCATCATCAAAATCACCCAAACTCAGGAGTTTTCTGTATTCATCTCATATATGATGCTAAACGGCCCAAAAAACGGGCTCACGTATACTCAAAACAATCGTGAGAAGTGGCGTAACACGTTTACGATGATTGTTTCTGCTAGTTTGCATGTTTTGCTGACTGAAAAAGTCCAACAAGCCGGTACGATCACTTTGGCGCTCAGGTGCTCCCACGCATCGGACTCTCCCGGACCAGCTATGGTGGAATTTCTCTCCAATCCCTTTATTCCTTGCAACTTGCGCCCCAAATATCTCAAAACTGGTGGCGTTTACCCCCCTATACGACGTGCTCAATGCGACCGGAGGGGGGCCTCCTTGGGCAAGCGGCGAAGCCCCGTCCCAAGGGGTGCGGCCCTTTGCCGTTGCCCAGGGGGCAAGCCACCCTGCAATTTTGGGCGGTTGGGGGGGCCATGTTGTCCCTAACCCCCAAAAATCATATTTGAGGTTGGTTTGGCACCAATACGTGGTCGGTGGTGGGTGTGGGTGCACCCCTGTGCCGAGAAAAAAAAACGGAGAAAACGGCAAAACCAAGTTTCCAACCCTCTTGGACCGAATTTTTGCAAGGCCCATATCTCCAAACTGGTATGCGCACCCCCGTTTTTTTTGCTTTCATTGCAACGTCCACATCAAATAGTACCCAAAGATGCGAAAAAAAATTTTCGCATTTTTTGAACCCCCCCCCCCCGAAAAAAAATTTTTTCCGGCCATGCCATCATCAAAATCACCCAAACTCAGGAGTTTTCTGTATTCATCTCATATATGATGCTAAACGGCCCAAAAAAAGGGCTCACGTATACTCAAAACGATCGTGAGAAGTGGCGTAACACGTTTACGATGATTGTTTCTGCTAGTTTGCATGTTATGCTGACTGAAAAAGTCCAACAAGCCGGTACGATCACTTTGGCGCTCAGGTGCTCCCACGCATCGGACTCTCCCGGACCAGCTATGGTGGAATTTCTCTCCAATCCCTTTATTCCTTGCAACTTGCGCCCCAAATATCTCAAAACTGGTGGCGTTTACCCCCCTATACGACGTGCTCAATGCGACCGGAGGGGGGCCTCCTTGGGCAAGCGGCGAAGCCCCGTCCCAAGGGGTGCGGCCCTTTGCCGTTGCCCAGGGGGCAAGCCACCCTGCAATTTTGGGCGGTTGGTGGGGCCATATTGTCCCTAACCCCGAAAAATCATATTTGAGGTTGGTTTGGCACCAATACGTGGTCGGTGGTGGGTGTGGGTGCACCCCTGTGCCGAGAAAAAAAAACGGAGAAAACAGCAAAACAAAGTTTCCAACCCTCTTGGACCGAATTTTTGCAAGGCCCATATGCCCAAACTAGTATGCGCACGCCCGTTTTTTTTGCTTTCATTGCAAAGTCCACATCAAATAGTACCCAAAAATGCGAAAACAAATTTTCGCATTTTTTGGCCTCCCCCCCGAAAAAAATTTTTTTCCGGCCATGCCATCATCAAAATCACTCAAACTCAGGAGTTTTCTGTATTCATCTCATAAATGATGCTAAACAGCCCAAAAAACGGGCTCACATATACTCCAAACGATCGTGAGAAGTGGCGTAACACGTTTACGATGATTGTTTCCGCTAGTTTGCATGTTTTGGTGACTGAAAAAGTCCAACAAGCCGGTACGATTACTTTGGCGCCCAGGTGCTCCCACGCATCGGACTCTCCCGGACCAGCTATGGTGGAATTTCTCTCCAATCCCTTTATTCCTTGCAACTTGCGCCCCAAATATCTCAAAACTGGTGGCGTTTACCCCCCTATACGACGTGCTCAATGCGACCGGAGGGGGGCCTGCTTGGGCAAGCGGCGAAGCCCCGTCCCAAGGGGTGCGGCCCTTTGCCGTTGCCCAGGGGGCAAGCCACCCTGCAATTTTGGGCGGTTGGGGGGGCCATGTTGTCCCTAACCCCCAAAAATCATATTTGAGGTTGGTTTGGCACCAATACGTGGTCGGTGGTGGGTGTGGGTGCACCCCTGTGCCGAGAAAAAAAAAACGGAGAAAACGGCAAAACAAAGTTTCCAACCCTCTTGGACCGAATTTTTGCAAGGCCCATATCTCCAAACTGGTATGCGCACCCCCGTTTTTTTTGCTTTCATTGCAAAGTCCACATCAAATAGTACCCAAAAATGCGAAAAAAAATTTTCGCATTTTTTGAACCCCCCCCCCGAAAAAAAATTTTTTCCGGCCATGCCATCATCAAAATCACCCAAACTCAGGAGTTTTCTGTATTCATCTCATATATGATGCTAAACGGCCCAAAAAACGGGCTCACGTATACTCAAAACGATCGTGAGAAGTGGCGTAACACGTTTACGATGATTGTTTCTGCTAGTTTGCATGTTTTGCTGACTGAAAAAGTCCAACAAGCCGGTACGATCACTTTGGCGCTCAGGTGCTCCCACGCATCGGACTCTCCCGGACCAGCTATGGTGGAATTTCTCTCCAATCCCTTTATTCCTTGCAACTTGCGCCCCAAATATCTCAAAACTGGTGGCGTTTACCCCCCTATACGACGTGCTCAATGCGACCGGAGGGGGGCCTCCTTGGGCAAGCGGCGAAGCCCCGTCCCAAGGGGTGCGGCCCTTTGCCGTTGCCCAGGGGGCAAGCCACCCTGCAATTTTGGGCGGTTGGTGGGGCCATGTTGTCCCTAACCCCAAAAAATCATATTTGAGGTTGGTTTGGCACCAATACGTGGTCGGTGGTGGGTGTGGGTGCACCCCTGTGCCGAGAAAAAAAAACGGAGAAAACGGCAAAACAAAGTTTCCAACCCTCTTGGACCGAATTTTTGCAAGGCCCATATCTCCAAACTGGTATGCGCACCCCAGTTTTTTTTGCTTTCATTGCAAAGTCCACATCAAATAGTACCCAAAAATGCGGAAAAAATTTTCGCATTTTTTGGACCCCCCCCCAAAAAAAATTTTTTTCCGGCCATGCCATCATCAAAATCACCCAAACTCAGGAGTCTTCTGTATTCATCTCCTATAAGATGCTAATCGGCCCAAAAAACGGGCTCACATATACTCAAAACGATCGTGACAAGTGGCGTAACACGTTTACGATGATTGTTTTTGCGAGTTTGCATGTTTTGGTGACTGAAAAAGTCCAACAAGCCGGTACGATCTCTTTGGCGCCCAGGTGCTCCCACGCATCGGACTCTCCCGGACCAGCTATGGTGGAATTTCTCTCCAATCCCTTTATTCCTTGCAACTTGCGCCCCAAATATCTCAAAACTGGTGGCGTTTACCCCCCTATACGACGTGCTCAATGCGACCGGAGGGGGGCCTCCTTGGGCAAGCGGCGAAGCCCCGTCCCAAGGGGTGCGGCCCTTTGCCGTTGCCCAGGGGGCAAGCCACCCTGCAATTTTGGGCGGTTGGTGGGGCCATATTGTCCCTAACCCCCAAAAATCATATTTGAGGTTGGTTTGGCACCAATACGTGGTCGGTGGTGGGTGTGGGTGCACCCCTGTGCCGAGAAAAAAAAACGGAGAAAACGGCAAAACAAAGTTTCCAACCCTCTTGGACCGAATTTTTGCAAGGCCCATATGCCCAAACTGGTATGCGCACGCCCGTTTTTTTTGCTTTCATTGCAAAGTCCACATCAAATAGTACCCAAAAATGCGAAAACAAATTTTCGCATTTTTTGGCCTCCCCCCCGAAAATTTTTTTTTTCCGGCCATGCCATCATCAAAATCACTCAAACTCAGGAGTTTTCTGTATTCATCTCATATATGATGCTAAACGGCCCAAAAAACGGGCTCACATATACTCAAAACGATCGTGAGAAGTGGCGTAACACGTTTACGATGATTGTTTCTGCTAGTTTGCATGTTTTGGTGACTGAAAAAGTCCAACAAATCGGGTACGATCACTTTGGCGCCCAGGTGCTCCCATGCATCGGACTCTCCCGGACCAGCTATGGTGGAATTTCTCTGCAATCCCTTTATTCCTTGCAACTTGCGCCCCAAATATCTCAAAACTGGTGGCGTTTACCCCCCTATACGACGTGCTCAATGCGACCGGAGGGGGGCCTCCTTGGGCAAGCGGCGAAGCCCCGTCCCAAGGGGTGCGGCCCTTTGCCGTTGCCCAGGGGGCAAGCCACCCTGCAATTTTGGGCGGTTGGTGGGGCCATATTGTCCCTAACCCCCAAAAATCATATTTGAGGTTGGTTTGGCACCAATACGTGGTCGGTGGTGGGTGTGGGTGCACCCCTGTGCCGAGAAAAAAAAACGGAGAAAACGGCAAAACAAAGTTTCCAACCCTCTTGGACCGAATTTTTGCAAGGCCCATATGCCCAAACTGGTATGCGCACGCCCGTTTTTTTTGCTTTCATTGCAAAGTCCACATCAAATAGTACCCAAAAATGCGAAAAAAAATTTTCGCATTTTTTGGCCTCCCCCCCGAAAAATTTTTTTTTCCGGCCATGCCATCATCAAAATCACTCAAACTCAGGAGTTTTCTGTATTCATCTCATAAATGATGCTAAACGGCCCAAAAAACGGGCTCACATATACTCAAAACGATTGTGAGAAGTGGCGTAACACGTTTACGATGATTGTTTCCGCTAGTTTGCATGTTTTGCTGACTGAAAAAGTGCAACAAGCCGGTACGATCACTTTGGCGCCCAGGTGCTCCCACGCATCGGACTCTCCCGGACCAGCTATGGTGGAATTTCTCTCCAATCCCTTTATTCCTTGCAACTTGCGCCCCAAATATCTCAAAACTGGTGGCGTTTACCCCCCTATACGACGTGCTCAATGCGACCGGAGGGGGGCCTCCTTGGGCAAGCGGCGAAGCCCCGTCCCAAGGGGTGCGGCCCTTTGCCGTTGCCCAGGGGGCAAGCCACCCTGCAATTTTGGGCGGTTGGTGGGGCCATATTGTCCCTAACCCCCAAAAATCATATTTGAGGTTGGTTTGGCACCAATACGTGGTCGGTGGTGGGTGTGGGTGCACCCCTGTGCCGAGAAAAAAAAACGGAGAAAACGGCAAAACAAAGTTTCCAACCCTCTTGGACCGAATTTTTGCAAGGCCCATATGCCCAAACTGGTATGCGCACGCCCGTTTTTTTTGCTTTCATTGCAAAGTCCACATCAAATAGTACCCAAAAATGCGAAAAAAAATTTTCGCATTTTTTGGCCTCCCCCCCGAAAAAATTTTTTTTCCGGCCATGCCATCATCAAAATCACTCAAACTCAGGAGTTTTCTGTATTCATCTCATAAATGATGCTAAACGGCCCAAAAAACGGGCTCACATATACTCAAAACGATTGTGAGAAGTGGCGTAACACGTTTACGATGATTGTTTCCGCTAGTTTGCATGTTTTGGTGACTGAAAAAGTCCAACAAGCTGGTACGATCACTTTGGCGCCCAGGTGCTCCCACGCATCGGACTCTCCCGGACCAGCTATGGTGGAATTTCTCTCCAATCCCTTTTTTCCTTGCAACTTGCGCCCCAAATATCTCAAAACTGGTGGCGTTTACCCCCCTATACGACGTGCTCAATGCGACCGGAGGGGGGCCCCCTTGGGCAAGCGGCGAAGCCCCGTCCCAAGGGGTGCGGCCCTTTGCCGTTGCCCAGGGGGCAAGCCACCCTGCAATTTTGGGCGGTTGGTGGGGCCATATTGTCCCTAACCCCCAAAAATCATATTTGAGGTTGGTTTGGCACCAATACGTGGTCGGTGGTGGGTGTGGGTGCACCCCTGTGCCGAGAAAAAAAAACGGAGAAAACGGCAAAACAAAGTTTCCAACCCTCTTGGACCGAATTTTTGCAAGGCCCATATGCCCAAACTGGTATGCGCACGCCCGTTTTTTTTGCTTTCATTGCAAAGTCCACATCAAATAGTACCCAAAAATGCGAAAACAAATTTTCGCATTTTTTGGCCTCCCCCCCGAAAAAAAATTTTTTCCGGCCATGCCATCATCAAAATCACTCAAACTCAGGAGTTTTCTGTATTCATCTCATAAATGATGCTAAACGGCCCAAAAAACGGGCTCACATATACTCAAAACGATCGTGAGAAGTGGCGTAACACGTTTACGATGATTGTTTCCGCTAGTTTGCATGTTTTGGTGACTGAAAAAGTCCAACAAGCCGGTACGATCACTTTGGCGCCCAGGTGCTCCCACGCATCGGACTCTCCCGGACCAGCTATGGTGGAATTTCTCTCCAATCCCTTTATTCCTTGCAACTTGCGCCCCAAATATCTCAAAACTGGTGGCGTTTACCCCCCTATACGACGTGCTCAATGCGACCGGAGGGGGGCCTGCTTGGGCAAGCGGCGAAGCCCCGTCCCAAGGGGTGCGGCCCTTTGCCGTTGCCCAGGGGGCAAGCCACCCTGCAATTTTGGGCGGTTGGGGGGGCCATGTTGTCCCTAACCCCCAAAAATCATATTTGAGGTTGGTTTGGCACCAATACGTGGTCGGTGGTGGGTGTGGGTGCACCCCTGTGCCGAGAAAAAAAAAACGGAGAAAACGGCAAAACAAAGTTTCCAACCCTCTTGGACCGAATTTTTGCAAGGCCCATATCTCCAAACTGGTATGCGCACCCCCGTTTTTTTTGCTTTCATTGCAAAGTCCACATCAAATAGTACCCAAAAATGCGAAAACAAATTTTCGCATTTTTTGAAACCCCGCCCCGAAAAAAAATTTTTTCCGGCCATGCCATCATCAAAATCACCCAAACTCAGGAGTTTTCTGTATTCATCTCATATATGATGCTAAACGGCCCAAAGAACGGGCTCACGTATACTCAAAACGATCGTGAGAAGTGGCGTAACACGTTTACGATGATTGTTTCTGCTAGTTTGCATGTTTTGCTGACTGAAAAAGTCCAACAAGCCGGTACGATCACTTTGGCGCTCAGGTGCTCCCACGCATCGGACTCTCCCGGACCAGCTATGGTGGAATTTCTCTCCAATCCCTTTATTCCTTGCAACTTGCGCCCCAAATATCTCAAAACTGGTGGCGTTTACCCCCCTATACGACGTGCTCAATGCGACCGGAGGGGGGCCTCCTTGGGCAAGCGGCGAAGCCCCGTCCCAAGGGGTGCGGCCCTTTGCCGTTGCCCAGGGGGCAAGCCACCCTGCAATTTTGGGCGGTTGGTGGGGCCATATTGTCCCTAACCCCCAAAAATCATATTTGAGGTTGGTTTGGCACCAATACGTGGTCGGTGGTGGGTGTGGGTGCACCCCTGTGCCGAGAAAAAAAAACGGAGAAAACGGCAAAACAAAGTTTCCAACCCTCTTGGACCGAATTTTTGCAAGGCCCATATGCCCAAACTGGTATGCGCACGCCCGTTTTTTTTGCTTTCATTGCAAAGTCCACATCAAATAGTACCCAAAAATGCGAAAACAAATTTTCGCATTTTTTGGCCTCCCCCCCGAAAAAAAATTTTTTCCGGCCATGCCATCATCAAAATCACCCAAACTCAGGAGTTTTCTGTATTCATCTCATATATGATGCTAAACGGCCCAAAGAACGGGCTCACATATACTCCAAACGATCGTGAGAAGTGGCGTAACATGTTTACGATGATTGTTTCTGCTAGTTTGCATGTTTTGCTGACTGAAAAAGTCCAACAAGCCGGTACGATCACTTTGGCGCTCAGGTGCTCCCACGCATCGGACTCTCCCGGACCAGCTATGGTGGAATTTCTCTCCAATCCCTTTATTCCTTGCAACTTGCGCCCCAAATATCTCAAAACTGGTGGCGTTTACCCCCCTATACGACGTGCTCAATGCGACCGGAGGGGGGCCTCCTTGGGCAAGCGGCGAAGCCCCGTCCCAAGGGGTGCGGCCCTTTGCCGTTGCCCAGGGGGCAAGCCACCCTGCAATTTTGGGCGGTTGGGGGGGCCATGTTATCCCTAACCCCCAAAAATCATATTTGAGGTTGGTTTGGCACCAATACGTGGTCGGTGGTGGGTGTGGGTGCACCCCTGTGCCGAGAAAAAAAAAACGGAGAAAACGGCAAAACAAATTTTCCAACCCTCTTGGACCGAATTTTTGCAAGGCCCATATCTCCAAACTGGTATGCGCACCCCCGTTTTTTTTGCTTTCATTGCAAAGTCCACATCAAATAGTACCCAAAAATGCGAAAACAAATTTTCGCATTTTTTGGCCTCCCCCCCGAAAAAATTTTTTTTCCGGCCATGCCATCATCAAAATCACTCAAACTCAGGAGTTTTCTGTATTCATCTCATAAATGATGCTAAACGGCCCAAAAAACGGGCTCACATATACTCAAAACGATCGTGAGAAGTGGCGTAACACGTTTACGATGATTGTTTCCGCTAGTTTGCATGTTTTGGTGACTGAAAAAGTCCAACAAGCCGGTACGATCACTTTGGCGCCCAGGTGCTCCCACGCATCGGACTCTCCCGGACCAGCTATGGTGGAATTTCTCTCCAATCCCTTTATTCCTTGCAACTTGCGCCCCAAATATCTCAAAACTGGTGGCGTTTACCCCCCTATACGACGTGCTCAATGCGACCGGAGGGGGGCCTGCTTGGGCAAGCGGCGAAGCCCCGTCCCAAGGGGTGCGGCCCTTTGCCGTTGCCCAGGGGGCAAGCCACCCTGCAATTTTGGGCGGTTGGGGGGGCCATGTTGTCCCTAACCCCCAAAAATCATATTTGAGGTTGGTTTGGCACCAATACGTGGTCGGTGGTGGGTGTGGGTGCACCCCTGTGCCGAGAAAAAAAAAACGGAGAAAACGGCAAAACAAAGTTTCCAACCCTCTTGGACCGAATTTTTGCAAGGCCCATATCTCCAAACTGGTATGCGCACCCCCGTTTTTTTTGCTTTCATTGCAAAGTCCACATCAAATAGTACCCAAAAATGCGGAAAAAAAATTTTCGCATTTTTTGAAACCCCCCCCCGAAAAAAAGATTTTTTCCGGCCATGCCATCATCAAAATCACCCAAACTCAGGAGTTTTCTGTATTCATCTCATATATGATGCTAAACGGCCCAAAGAACGGGCTCACGTATACTCAAAACGATCGTGAGAAGTGGCGTAACACGTTTACGATGATTGTTTCTGCTAGTTTGCATGTTTTGCTGACTGAAAAAGTCCAACAAGCCGGTACGATCACTTTGGCGCTCAGGTGCTCCCACGCATCGGACTCTCCCGGACCAGCTATGGTGGAATTTCTCTCCAATCCCTTTATTCCTTGCAACTTGCGCCCCAAATATCTCAAAACTGGTGGCGTTTACCCCCCTATACGACGTGCTCAATGCGACCGGAGGGGGGCCTGCTTGGGCAAGCGGCGAAGCCCCGTCCCAAGGGGTGCGGCCCTTTGCCGTTGCCCAGGGGGCAAGCCACCCTGCAATTTTGGGCGGTTGGGGGGGCCATGTTGTCCCTAACCCCCAAAAATCATATTTGAGGTTGGTTTGGCACCAATACGTGGTCGGTGGTGGGTGTGGGTGCACCCCTGTGCCGAGAAAAAAAAAACGGAGAAAACGGCAAAACAAAGTTTCCAACCCTCTTGGACCGAATTTTTGCAAGGCCCATATCTCCAAACTGGTATGCGCACCCCCGTTTTTTTTGCTTTCATTGCAAAGTCCACATCAAATAGTACCCAAAAATGCGGAAAAAAAATTTTCGCATTTTTTGAAACCCCCCCCCGAAAAAAAATTTTTTCCGGCCATGCCATCATCAAAATCACCCAAACTCAGGAGTTTTCTGTATTCATCTCATATATGATGCTAAACGGCCCAAGGAACGGGCTCACGTATACTCAAAACGATCGTGAGAAGTGGCGTAACACGTTTACGATGATTGTTTCTGCTAGTTTGCATGTTTTGCTGACTGAAAAAGTCCAACAAGCCGGTACGATCACTTTGGCGCTCAGGTGCTCCCACGCATCGGACTCTCCCGGACCAGCTATGGTGGAATTTCTCTCCAATCCCTTTATTCCTTGCAACTTGCGCCCCAAATATCTCAAAACTGGTGGCGTTTACCCCCCTATACGACGTGCTCAATGCGACCGGAGGGGGGCCTCCTTGGGCAAGCGGCGAAGCCCCGTCCCAAGGGGTGCGGCCCTTTGCCGTTGCCCAGGGGGCAAGCCGGCCTGCAATTTTGGGCGGTTGGTGGGGCCATGTTGTCCCTAACCCCCAAAAATCATATTTGAGGTTGGTTTGGCACCAATACGTGGTCGGTGGTGGGTGTGGGTGCACCCCTGTGCCGAGAAAAAAAAAACGGAGAAAACGGCAAAACAAAGTTTCCAACCCTCTTGGACCGAATTTTTGCAAGGCCCATATCTCCAAACTGGTATGCGCACCCCCGTTTTTTTTGCTTTCATTGCAAAGTCCACATCAAATAGTACCCAAAAATGCGAAAACAAATTTTCGCATTTTTTGAAACCCCCCCCCGAAAAAAAATTTTTTCCGGCCATGCCATCATCAAAATCACCCAAACTCAGGAGTTTTCTGTATTCATCTCATATATGATGCTAAACGGCCCAAAGAACGGGCTCACGTATACTCAAAACGATCGTGAGAAGTGGCGTAACACGTTTACGATGATTGTTTCTGCTAGTTTGCATGTTTTGCTGACTGAAAAAGTCCAACAAGCCGGTACGATCACTTTGGCGCTCAGGTGCTCCCACGCATCGGACTCTCCCGGACCAGCTATGGTGGAATTTCTCTCCAATCCCTTTATTCCTTGCAACTTGCGCCCCAAATATCTCAAAACTGGTGGCGTTTACCCCCCTATACGACGTGCTCAATGCGACCGGAGGGGGGCCTGCTTGGGCAAGCGGCGAAGCCCCGTCCCAAGGGGTGCGGCCCTTTGCCGTTGCCCAGGGGGCAAGCCACCCTGCAATTTTGGGCGGTTGGTGGGGCCATATTGTCCCTAACCCCCAAAAATCATATTTGAGGTTGGTTTGGCACCAATACGTGGTCGGTGGTGGGTGTGGGTGCACCCCTGTGCCGAGAAAAAAAAACGGAGAAAACGGCAAAACAAAGTTTCCAACCCTCTTAGACCGAATTTTTGCAAGGCCCATATGCCCAAACTGGTATGCGCACGCCCGTTTTTTTTGCTTTCATTGCAAAGTCCACATCAAATAGTACCCAAAAATGCGAAAACAAATTTTCGCATTTTTTGGCCTCCCCCCCGAAAAAATTTTTTTTCCGGCCATGCCATCATCAAAATCACCCAAACTCAGGAGTTTTCTGTATTCATCTCATATATGATGCTAAACGGCCCAAAGAACGGGCTCACGTATACTCAAAACGATCGTGAGAAGTGGCGTAACACGTTTACGATGATTGTTTCTGCTAGTTTGCATGTTTTGCTGACTGAAAAAGTCCAACAAGCCGGTACGATCACTTTGGCGCTCAGGTGCTCCCACGCATCGGACTCTCCCGGACCAGCTATGGTGGAATTTCTCTCCAATCCCTTTATTCCTTGCAACTTGCGCCCCAAATATCTCAAAACTGGTGGCGTTTACCCCCCTATACGACGTGCTCAATGCGACCGGAGGGGGGCCTCCTTGGGCCAGCGGCGAAGCCCCGTCCCAAGGGGTGCGGCCCTTTGCCGTTGCCCAGGGGGCAAGCCACCCTGCAATTTTGGGCGGTTGGGGGGGCCATGTTATCCCTAACCCCCAAAAATCATATTTGAGGTTGGTTTGGCACCAATACGTGGTCGGTGGTGGGTGTGGGTGCACCCCTGTGCCGAGAAAAAAAAAACGGAGAAAACGGCAAAACAAATTTTCCAACCCTCTTGGACCGAATTTTTGCAAGGCCCATATCTCCAAACTGGTATGCGCACCCCCGTTTTTTTTGCTTTCATTGCAAAGTCCACATCAAATAGTACCCAAAAATGCGAAAAAAAATTTTCGCATTTTTTGAACCCCCCCCCCCGAAAAAATTTTTTTTCCGGCCATGCCATCATCAAAATCACCCAAACTCAGGAGTTTTCTGTATTCATCTCATATATGATGCTAAACGGCCCAAAGAACGGGCTCACGTATACTCAAAACGATCGTGAAAGTGGCGTAACACGTTTACGATGATTGTTTCTGCTAGTTTGCATGTTTTGCTGACTGAAAAAGTCCAACAAGCCGGTACGATCACTTTGGCGCTCAGGTGCTCCCACGCATCGGACTCTCCCGGACCAGCTATGGTGGAATTTCTCTCCAATCCCTTTATTCCTTGCAACTTGCGCCCCAAATATCTCAAAACTGGTGGCGTTTACCCCCCTATACGACGTGCTCAATGCGACCGGAGGGGGGCCTCCTTGGGCAAGCGGCGAAGCCCCGTCCCAAGGGGTGCGGCCCTTTGCCGTTGCCCAGGGGGCAAGCCACCCTGCAATTTTGGGCGGTTGGTGGGGCCATATTGTCCCTAACCCCGAAAAATCATATTTGAGGTTGGTTTGGCACCAATACGTGGTCGGTGGTGGGTGTGGGTGCACCCCTGTGCCGAGAAAAAAAAACGGAGAAAACGGCAAAACAAAGTTTCCAACCCTCTTGGACCGAATTTTTGCAAGGCCCATATGCCCAAACTGGTATGCGCACGCCCGTTTTTTTTGCTTTCATTGCAAAGTCCACATCAAATAGTACCCAAAAATGCGAAAACAAATTTTCGCATTTTTTGGCCTCCCCCCCGAAAAAATTTTTTTTCCGGCCATGCCATCATCAAAATCACTCAAACACAGGAGTTTCCTGTATTCATCTCATAAATGATGCTAAACGGCCCAAAAAACGGGCTCACATATACTCAAAACGATCGTGAGAAGTGGCGTAACACGTTTACGATGATTGTTTCCGCTAGTTTGCATGTTTTGGTGACTGAAAAAGCCCAACAAGCCGGTACGATCACTTTGGCGCCCAGGTGCTCCCACGCATCGGACTCTCCCGGACCAGCTATGGTGGAATTTCTCTCCAATCCCTTTATTCCTTGCAACTTGCGCCCCAAATATCTCAAAACTGGTGGCGTTTACCCCCCTATACGACGTGCTCAATGCGACCGGAGGGGGGCCTGCTTGGGCAAGCGGCGAAGCCCCGTCCCAAGGGGTGCGGCCCTTTGCCGTTGCCCAGGGGGCAAGCCACCCTGCAATTTTGGGCGGTTGGGGGGGCCATGTTGTCCCTAACCCCCAAAAATCATATTTGAGGTTGGTTTGGCACCAATACGTGGTCGGTGGTGGGTGTGGGTGCACCCCTGTGCCGAGAAAAAAAAACGGAGAAAACGGCAGAACAAAGTTTCCAACCCTCTTCGACCGAATTTTTGCAAGGCCCATATCTCCAAACTGGTATGCGCACCCCCGTTTTTTTTGCTTTCATTGCAAAGTCCACATCAAATAGTACCCAAAAATGCGAAAGAAAATTTTCGCATTTTTTGGACCCCCCCCCCAAAAAATTTTTTTTCCGGCCATGCCATCATCAAAATCACCCAAACTCAGGAGTTTTCTGTATTCATCTCATATATGATGCTAAACGGCCCAAAAAACGGGCTCACGTATACTCAAAACGATCGTGAGAAGTGGCGTAACACGTTTACGATGATTGTTTCTGCTAGTTTGCATGTTTTGGTGACCGAAAAAGTCCAACAAGCCGGTACGATCACTTTGGCGCCCAGGTGCTCCCACGCATCGGACTCTCCCGGACCAGCTATGGTGGAATTTCTCTCCAATCCCTTTATTCCTTGCAACTTGCGCCCCAAATATCTCAAAACTGGTGGCGTTTACCCCCCTATACGACGTGCTCAATGCGACCGGAGGGGGGCCTCCTTGGGCAAGCGGCGAAGCCCCGTCCCAAGGGGTGCGGCCCTTTGCCGTTGCCCAGGGGGGAAGCCACCCTGCAATTTTGGGCGGTTGGTGTGGCCATGTTGTCCCTAACCCCCAAAAATCATATTTGAGGTTGGTTTGGCACCAATACGTGGTCGGTGGTGGGTGTGGGTGCACCCCTGTGCCGAGAAAAAAAAAACGGAGAAAACGGCAAAACAAAGTTTCCAACCCTCTTGGACCGAATTTTTGCAAGGCCCATATCTCCAAACTGGTATGCGCACCCCCGTTTTTTTTGCTTTCATTGCAAAGTCCACATCAAATAGTACCCAAAAATGCGAAAAAACATTTTCGCATTTTTTGGACCCCCCCCCAAAAAACCTTTTTTTTCCGGCCATGCCATCATCAAAATCACCCAAACTCAGGAGTTTTCTGTATTCATCTCATATATGATGCTAATCGGCCCAAAAAACGGGCTCACGTATACTCAAAACGATCGTGAGAAGTGGCGTAACACGTTTATGATGATTGTTTCTGCTAGTTTGCATGTTTTGGTGACTGAAAAAGCCCAACAAGCCGGTACGAATACTTTGGCGCCCAGGTGCTCCCACGCATCGGACTCTCCCGGACCAGCTATGGTGGAATTTCTCTCCAATCCCTTTATTCCTTGCAACTTGCGCCCCAAATATCTCAAAACTGGTGGCGTTTACCCCCCTATACGACGTGCTCAATGCGACCGGAGGGGGGCCTCCTTGGGCAAGCGGCGAAGCCCCGTCCCAAGGGGTGCGGCCCTTTGCCGTTGCCCAGGGGGGAAGCCACCCTGCAATTTTGGGCGGTTGGTGGGGCCATGTTGTCCCTAACCCCCAAAAATCATATTTGAGGTTGGTTTGGCACCAATACGTGGTCGGTGGTGGGTGTGGGTGCACCCCTGTGCCGAGAAAAAAAAAACGGAGAAAACGGCAAAACAAAGTTTCCAACCCTCTTGGACCGAATTTTTGCAAGGCCCATATCTCCAAACTGGTATGCGCACCCCCGTTTTTTTTGCTTTCATTGCAAAGTCCACATGAAATAGTACCCAACCATGCGAAAAAAAATTTTCGCATTTTTTGGAGCCCCCGCCCGAAAAAAAATTTCTTTCCGGCCATGCCATCATCAAAATCACCCAAACTCAGGAGTTTTCTGTATTCATCTCATATATGATGCTAAACGGCCCAAAAAACGGGCTCACATATACTCAAAACGATCGTGAGAAGTGGCGTAACACGTTTACGATGATTGTTTCTGCTAGTTTGCATGTTTTGTCGACCGAAAAAGTCCAACAAGCCGGTACGATCACTTTGGCGCCCAGGTGCTCCCACGCATCGGACTCTCCCGGACCAGCTATGGTGGAATTTCTCTCCAATCCCTTTATTCCTTGCAACTTGCGCCCCAAATATCTCAAAACTGGTGGCGTTTACCCCCTATACGACGTGCTCAATGCGACCGGAGGGGGGCCTCCTTGGGCAAGCGGCGAAGCCCCGTCCCAAGGGGTGCGGCCCTTTGCCGTTGCCCAGGGGGGAAGCCACCCTGCAATTTGGGCGGTTGGTGGGGCCATGTTGTCCCTAACCCCCAAAAATCATATTTGAGGTTGGTTTGGCACCAATACGTGGTCGGTGGTGGGTGTGGGTGCACCCCTGTGCCGAGAAGAAAAAACGGAGAAAACGGCAAAACAAAGTTTCCAACCCTCTTGGACCGAATTTTTGCAAGGCCCATATCTCCAAACTGGTATGCGCACCCCCGTTTTTTTTGCTTTCATTGCAAAGTCCACATCAAAAAGTACCCAAAAATGCGAAAACAAAATTTCGCATTTTTTGGACCCCCCCCAAAAAAATTTTTTTTTCCGGCCATGCCATCATCAAAATCACCCAAACTCAGGAGTTTTCTGTATTCATCTCATATATGATGCTAATCGGCCCAAAAAATGGGCTCACATATACTCAAAACGATCGTGAGAAGTGGCTTAACACGTTTACGATGATTATTTCTGCTAGTTTGCATGTTCTGGTGACTGGAAAAGTCCAACAAGCCGGTACGATCACTTTGGCGCCCAGGTGCTCCCACGCATCGGACTCTCCCGGACCAGCTATGGTGGAATTTCTCTCCAATCCCTTTATTCCTTGCAACTTGCGCCCCAAATATCTCAAAACTGGTGGCGTTTACCCCCCTATACGACGTGCTCAATGCGACCGGAGGGGGGCCTCCTTGGGCAAGCGGCGAAGCCCCGTCCCAAGGGGTGCGGCCCTTTGCCGTTGCCCAGGGGGGAAGCCACCCTGCAATTTTGGGCGGTTGGTGGGGCCATGTTGTCCCTAACCCCCAAAAATCATATTTGAGGTTGGTTTGGCACCAATACGTGGTCAGTGGTGGGTGTGGGTGCACCCCTGTGCCGAGAAGAAAAAACGGAGAAAACGGCAAAACAAAGTTTCCAACCCTCTTGGACCGAATTTTTGCAAGGCCCATATCTCCAAACTGGTATGCGCACCCCCGTTTTTTTTGCTTTCATTGCAAGGTCCACATCAAATAGTACCCAAAAATGCGAAAACAAAATTTCGCATTTTTTGGACCCCCCCCCAAAAAAATTTTTTTTCCGGCCATGCCATCATCAAAATCACCCAAACTCAGGAGTTTTCTGTATTCATCTCATATATGATGCTAATCGGCCCAAAAAATGGGCTCACATATACTCAAAACGATCGTGAGAAGTGGCGTAACACGTTTACGATGATTGTTTTGGCTAGTTTGCATGTTTTGGTGACTGAAAAAGTCCAACAAGCCGGTACGATCACTTTGGCGCCCAGGTGCTCCCACGCATCGGACTCTCCCGGACCAGCTATGGTGGAATTTCTCTCCAATCCCTTTATTCCTTGCAACTTGCGCCCCAAATACCTCAAAACTGGTGGCGTTTACCCCCCTATACGACGTGCTCAATGAGACCGGAGGGGGGCCTCCTTGGGCAAGCGGCGAAGCCCCGTCCCAAGGGGTGCGGCCCTTTGCCGTTGCCCAGGGGGGAAGCCACCCTGCAACTTTGGGCGGTTGGTGGGGCCATGTTGTCCCTAACCCCCAAAAATCATATTTGAGGTTGGTTTGGCACCAATACGTGGTCGGTGGTGGGTGTGGGTGCACCCCTGTGCCGAGAAAAAAAAAACGGAGAAAACGGCAAAACAAAGTTTCCAACCCCCTTGGACCGAATTTTTGCAAGGCCCATATCTCCAAACTGGTATGCGCACCCCCGTTTTTTTTGCTTTCATTGCAAAGTCCACATCAAATAGTACCCAAAAATGCGAAAAAATTTTTTCGCATTTTTTGCACCCCCCCCCCCGAAAAAAAAATTTTTTCCGGCCATGCCATCATCAAAATCACCCAAACTCAGGAGTTTTCTGTATTCATCGCATATATGATGCTAAACGGCCGAAAAAACGGGCTCATGTATACTCAAAACGATCGTGAGAAGTGGCGTAACACGTTTACGATAATTGTTTCTGCTAGTTTGCATGTTTTGGTGACTGAAAAAGTCCAACAAGCCGGTACGATCACTTTGGCGCCCAGGTGCTCCCACGCATCGGACTCTCCCGGACCAGCTATGGTGGAATTTCTCTCCAATCCCTTTATTCCTTGCAACTTGTGCCCCAAATATCTCAAAACTGGTGGCGTTTACCCCCCTATACGACGTGCTCAATGCGACCGGAGGGGGGCCTCCTTGGGCAAGCGGCGAAGCCCCGTCCCAAGGGGTGCGGCCCTTTGCCGTTGCCCAGGGGGGAAGCCACCCTGCAATTTTGGGCGGTTGGTGGGGCCATGTTGTCCCTAACCCCCAAAAATCATATTTGAGGTTGGTTTGGCACCAATACGTGGTCGGTGGTGGGTGTGGGTGCACCCCTGTGTCGAGAAAAAAAAAACGGAGAAAACGGCAAAACAAAGTTTTCAACCCTCTTGGACCGAATTTTTGCAAGGCCCATATGCCCAAACTGGTATGCGCACGCCCGTTTTTTTTGCTTTCATTGCAAAATCTACATCAAATAGTACCCAAAAATGCGAAAAAAAATTTTCGCATTTTTTGGACCCCCCTCCCCGAAAAAAATTTTTTTTCCGGCCATGCCATCATCAAAATCACCCAAACTCAGGAGTTTTCTGTATTCATCTCATATATGATGCTAAACGGCCCAAAAAACGGGCTCACGTATACTCAAAACGATCGTGAGAAGTGGCGTAACACGTTTACGATGATTGTTTCTGCTAGTTTGCATGTTTTGCTGACTGAAAAAGTCCAACAAGCCGGTACGATCACTTTGGCGCCCAGGTGCTCCCACGCATCGGACTCTCCCGGACCAGCTATGGTGGAATTTCTCTCCAATCCCTTTATTCCTTGCAACTTGCGCCCCAAATATCTCAAAACTGGTGGCGTTTACCCCCCTATACGACGTGCTCAATGCGACCGGAGGGGGGCCTCCTTGGGCAAGCGGCGAAGCCCCGTCCCAAGGGGTGCGGCCCTTTGCCGTTGCCCAGGGGGGAAGCCACCCTGGAATTTTGGGCGGTTGGTGGGGCCATGTTGTCCCTAACCCCCAAAAATCATATTTGAGGTTGGTTTGGCACCAATACGTGGTCGGTGGTGGGTGTGGGTGCACCCCAGTGCCGAGAAAAAAAAACGGAGAAAACGGCAAAACAAAGTTTCCAACCCTCTTGGACCGAATTTTTGCAAGGCCCATATCTCCAAACTGGTATGCGCACCCCCGTTTTTTTTGCTTTCATTGCAAAGTCCACATCAAATAGTACCCAAAAATGCGAAAAAAAACTTTCGCATTTTTTGGACCCCCCTCCCCGAAAAAAAGATTTTTTCCGGCCATGCCATCATCAAAATCACCCAAACTCAGGAGTTTTCTGTATTCATCTCATATATGATGCTAAACGGCCCAAAAAACGGGCTCACGTATACTCAAAACGATCGTGAGAAGTGGCGTAACACGTTTACGATGATTGTTTCTGCTAGTTTGCATGTTTTGCTGACTGAAAAAGTCCAACAAGCCGGTACGATCACTTTGGCGCTCAGGTGCTCCCACGCATCGGACTCTCCCGGACCAGCTATGGTGGAATTTCTCTCCAATCCCTTTATTCCTTGCAACTTGCGCCCCAAATATCTCAAAACTGGTGGCGTTTACCCCCCTATAAGACGTGCTCAATGCGACCGGAGGGGGGCCTCCTTGGGCAAGCGGCGAAGCCCCGTCCCAAGGGGTGCGGCCCTTTGCCGTTGCCCAGGGGGCAAGCCACCCTGCAATTTTGGGCGGTTGGTGGGGCCATGTTGTCCCTAACCCCCAAAAATCATATTTGAGGTTGGTTTGGCACCAATACGTGGTCGGTGGTGGGTGTGGGTGCACCCCTGTGTCGAGAAAAAAAAAACGGAGAAAACGGCAAAACAAAGTTTCCAACCCTCTTGGACCGAATTTTTGCAAGGCCCATATCTCCAAACTGGTATGCGCACCCCCGTTTTTTTTGCTTTCATTGCAAAGTCCACATCAAATAGTACCCAAAAATGCGAAAAAAAATTTTTCGCATTTTTTGGACCCCCCCCCAAAAAAAAATTTTTTTTCCGCCCATGCCATCATCAAAATCACCCAAACTCAGGAGTTTTCTGTATTCATCTCATATATGATGCTAATCGGCCCAAAAAACGGGCTCACATATACTCAAAACGATCGTGAGAAGTGGCGTAACACGTTTACGATGATTGTTTCTGCTAGTTTGCATGTTTTGGTGACTGAAAAAGTCCAACAAGCCGGTACGATCACTTTGGCGCCCAGGTG
Source organism: Eutreptiella sp. 'Long Island Sound 2002' (assembly GCA_964036045.1). Taxonomy (NCBI): domain Eukaryota; phylum Euglenozoa; class Euglenophyceae; order Eutreptiales; family Eutreptiaceae; genus Eutreptiella; species Eutreptiella sp. 'Long Island Sound 2002'. Next base: position 528,003 of record OZ038392.1, read on the forward strand.
CTCCCACACATCGGACTCTCCCGGACCAGCTATGGTGGAATTTCTCTCCAATCCATTTATTCCTTGCAACTTGCGCCCCAAATATCTCAAAACTGGTGGCGTTTACCCCCCTATACGACGTGCTCAATGCGACCGGAGGGGGGCCTCCTTGGGCAAGCGGCGAAGCCCCGTCCCAAGGGGTGCGGCCCTTTGCCGTTGCCCAGGGGGGAAGCCACCCTGCAATTTTGGGCGGTTGGTGGGGCCATGTTGTCCCTAACCCCCAAAAATCATATTTGAGGTTGGTTTGGCACCAATACGTGGTCGGTGGTGGGTGTGGGTGCACCCCAGTGCCGAGAAAAATAAAACGGAGAAAACGGCAAAACAAAGTTTCCAACCCTCTTGGACCGAAGTTTTGCAAGGCCCATATCTCCAAACTGGTATGCGCACCCCCGTTTTTTTGGCTTTCATTGCATGTCCACATCAAATAGTACCCAAAAATGCGAAAAAAAAATTTTCGCATTTTTTGGCCCCCCCCCCGAAAAAAAATTTTTTTTTCCGGCCATGCCATCATCAAAATCACTCAAACTCAGGAGTTTTCTGTATTCATCTCATAACTGATGCTAAACGGCCCAAAAAACGGGCTCACATATACTCAAAACGATCGTGAGAAGTGGCGTAACACGTTTACGATGATTGTTTCGGCTAGTTTGCATGTTTTGGTGACTGAAAAAGTCCAACAAGCCGGTACGATCACTTTGGCGCCCAGGTGCTCCCACGCATCGGACTCTCCCGGACCAGCTGTGGTGGAATTTCTCTCCAATCCCTTTATTCCTTGCAACTTGCGCCCCAAATATCTCAAAACTGGTGGCGTTTACCCCCCTATACAACGTGCTCAATGCGACCGGAGGGGGGCCTCCTTGGGCAAGCGGCGAAGCCCCGTCCCAAGGGGTGCGGCCCTTTGCCGTTGCCCAGGGGGGAAGCCACCCTGCAATTTTGGGCGGTTGGTGGGGCCATGTTGTCCCTAACCCCCAAAAATCATATTTGAGGTTGGTTTGGCACCAATACGTGGTCGGTGGTGGGTGTGGGTGCACCCCTGTGCCGAGAAAAAAAAACGGAGAAAACGGCAAAACAAAGTTTCCAACCCTCTTGGACCGAATTTTTGCAAGGCCCATATCTCCAAACTGGTATGCGCACCCCCGTTTTTTTTGCTTTCATTGCAAAGTCCACATCAAATAGTACCCAAAATGGCGAAAAAAAGTTTCGCATTTTTTGGACCCCCCCCCCGAAAAAAAATTTTTTCCGGCCATGCCACCATCAAAATCACCCAAACTCAGGAGTTTTCTGTATTCATCTCATATATGATGCTAATCGGCCCAAAAAACGGGCTCACATATACTCAAAACGATCGTTAGAAGTGGCGTAACACGTTTACGATGATTGTTTCTGCTAGTTTGCATGTTTCTGTGACTGAAAAAGTCCAACAAGCCGGTACAATCACTTTGGCGCCCAGGTGCTCCCACGCATCGGACTCTCCCGGACCAGCTATGGTGGAATTTCTCTCCAATCCCTTTATTCCTTGCAACTTGCGCCCCAAATATCTCAAAACTGGTGGCGTTTACCCCCCTATACGACGTGCTCAATGCGACCGGAGGGGGGCCTCCTTGGGCAAGCGGCGAAGCCCCGTCCCAAGGGTGCGGCCCTTTGCCGTTGCCCAGGGGGCAAGCCACCCTGCACTTTTGGGCGGTTGGTGGGGCCATATTGTCCCTAACCCCCAAAAATCATATTTGAGGTTGGTTTGGCACCAATACGTGGTCGGTGGTGGGTGTGGGTGCACCCCTGTGCCGAGAAAAAAAAACGGAGAAAACGGCAAAACAAAGTTTCCAACCCTCTTGGACCGAATTTTTGCAAGGCCCATATCTCCAAACTGGTATGCGCACCCCCGTTTTTTTTGCTTTCATTGCAAAGTCCACATCAAATAGTACCCAAAAATGCGAAAAAAAATTTTCGCATTTTTTGGACCCCCCCCCCGAAAAAAAATTTATTCCGGCCATGCCATCATCAAAATCACTCAAACTCAGGAGTTTTCTGTATTCATCTCATAACTGATGCTAATCGGCCCAAAAAACGGGCTCACATATACTCAAAACGATCGTGAGAAGTGGCGTAACACGTTTACGATGATTGTTTCTGCTAGTTTGCATGTTTTGCTGACTGAAAAAGTCCAACAAGCCGGTACGATCACTTTGGCGCCCAGGTGCTCCCACGCATCGGACTCTCCCGGACCAGCTATGGTGGAATTTCTCTCCAATCCCTTTATTCCTTGCAACTTGCGCCCCAAATATCTCAAAACTGGTGGCGTTTACCCCCCTATACGACGTGCTCAATGCGACCGGAGGGGGGCCTCCTTGGGCAAGCGGCGAAGCCCCGTCCCAAGGGGTGCGGCCCTTTGCCGTTGCCCAGGGGGGAAGCCACCCTGCAATTTTGGGCGGTTGGTGGGGCCATATTGTCCCTAACCCCCAAAAATCATATTTGAGGTTGGTTTGGCACCAATACGTGGTCGGTGGTGGGTGTGGGTGCACCCCTGTGCCGAGAAAAAAAAACGGAGAAAACGGCAAAACAAAGTTTCCAACCCTCTTGGACCGAATTTTTGCAAGGCCCATATCTCCAAACTGGTATGCGCACCCCCGCTTTTTTTGCTTTCATTGCAAAGTCCACATCAAATAGTACCCAAAAATGCGAAAGAAGTTTTTTGCATTTTTTGGACCCCCCCCCCGAAAAAAAATTTATTCCGGCCATGCCATCATCAAAATCACTCAAACTCAGGAGTTTTCTGTATTCATCTCATAACTGATGCTAATCGGCCCAAAAAACGGGCTCACATATACTCAAAACGATCGTGAGAAGTGGCGTAACACGTTTACGATGATTGTTTCTGCTAGTTTGCATGTTTTGCTGACTGAAAAAGTCCAACAAGCCGGTACGATCACTTTGGCGCCCAGGTGCTCCCACGCATCGGACTCTCCCGGACCAGCTATGGTGGAATTTCTCTCCAATCCCTTTATTCCTTGCAACTTGCGCCCCAAATATCTCAAAACTGGTGGCGTTTACCCCCCTATACGACGTGCTCAATGCGACCGGAGGGGGGCCTCCTTGGGCAAGCGGCGAAGCCCCGTCCCAAGGGGTGCGGCCCTTTGCCGTTGCCCAGGGGGGAAGCCACCCTGCAATTTTGGGCGGTTGGTGGGACCATGTTGTCCCTAACCCCTAAAAATCATATTTGAGGTTGGTTTGGCACCAATACGTGGTCGGTGGTGGGTGTGGGTGCACCCCTGTGCCGAGAAAAAAAAAACGGAGAAAACGGCAAAACAAAGTTTCCAACCCTCTTGGACCGAATTTTTGCAAGGCCCATATCTCCAAACTGGTATGCGCACCCCCGTTTTTTTTGCTTTCATTGCAAAGTCCACATCAAATAGTACCCAAAAATGCGAAAAAAAATTTGCGCATTTTTTGGACCCCCCCCCGAAAAAAAAATTTTTCCGGCCATGCCATCATCAAAATCACCCAAACTCAGGAGTTTTCTGTATTCATCTCATATATGATGCTAAACGGCCCAAAAAATGGGCTCACGTATACTCAAAACGATCGTGAGAAGTGGCGTAACACGTTTACGATGATTGTTTTTGCTAGTTTGCATGTTTTGCTGACTGAAAAAGTCCAACAAGCCGGTACGATCACTTTGGCGCCCAGGTGCTCCCACGCATCGGACTCTCCCGGACCAGCTATGGTGGAATTTCTCTCCAATCCCTTTATTCCTTGCAACTTGCGCCCCAAATATCTCAAAACTGGTGGGGTTTACCCCCCTATACGACGTGCTCAATGCGACCGGATGGGGGCCTCCTTGGGCAAGCGGCGAAGCCCCGTCCCAAGGGGTGCGGCCCTTTGCCGTTGCCCAGGGGGGAAGCCACCCTGCAATTTTGGGCGGTTGGTGGGACCATGTTGTCCCTAACCCCCAAAAATCATATTTGAGGTTGGTTTGGCACCAATACGTGGTCGGTGGTGGGTGTGGGTGCACCCCTGTGCCGAGAAAAAAAAAACGGAGAAAACGGCAAAACAAAGTTTCCAACCCTCTTGGACCGAATTTTTGCAAGGCCCATATCTCCAAACTGGTATGCGCACCCCCGTTTTTTTTGCTTTCATTGCAAAGTCGACATCAAATAGTACCCAAAAATGCGAACAAAAATTTTCGCATTTTTTGGCCCCCCCCCCCGAAGAAAAATTTTTTTCCAGCCATGCCATCATCAAAATCACTCAAACTCAGGATTTTTCTGTATTCATCTCATAACTGATGCTAAACGGCCCAAAAAATGGGCTCACATAGACTCAAAACGATCGTGAGAAGTGGCGTAACACGTTTACGATGATTGTTTCTGCTAGTTTGCATGTTTTGGTGACTGAAAAAGTCCAACAAGCCGGTACGATCACTTTGGCGCCCAGGTGCTCCCACGCATCGGACTCTCCCGGACCAGCTATGGTGGAATTTCTCTCCAATCCCTTTATTCCTTGCAACTTGCGCCCCAAATATCTCAAAACTGGTGGCGTTTACCCCCCTATACGACGTGCTCAATGCGACCGGAGGGGGGCCTCCTTGGGCAAGCGGCGAAGTCCCGTCCCAAGGGGTGCGGCCCTTTGCCGTTGCCCAGGGGGGAAGCCACCCTGCAATTTTGGGCGGTTGGTGGGGCCATGTTGTCCCTAACCCCCAAAAATCATATTTGAGGTTGGTTTGGCACCAATACGTGGTCGTCGGTGGGTGTGGGTGCACCCCTGTGCCGAGAAAAAAAAAACGGAGAAAACGGCAAAACAAAGTTTCCAACCCTCTTGGACCGAATTTTTGCAAGGCCCATATCTCCAAACTGGTATGCGCACCCCCGTTTTTTTTGCTTTCATTGCAAAGTCCACATCAAATAGTACCCAAAAATGCGAAAAAAAATTTGCGCATTTTTTGGATCCCCCCCCGAAAAAAAAAATTTTCCGGCCATGCCATCATCAAAATCACCCAAACTCAGGAGTTTTCTGTATTCATCTCATATATGATGCTAAACGGCCCAAAAAACGGGCTCACGTATACTCAAAACGATCGTGAGAAGTGGCGTAACACGTTTACGATGATTGTTTTTGCTAGTTTGCATGTTTTGCTGACTGAAAAAGTCCAACAAGCCGGTACGATCACTTTGGCGCCCAGGTGCTCCCACGCATCGGACTCTCCCGGACCAGCTATGGTGGAATTTCTCTCCAATCCCTTTATTCCTTGCAACTTGCGCCCCAAATATCTCAAAACTGGTGGCGTTTACCCCCCTATACGACGTGCTCAATGCGACCGGATGGGGGCCTCCTTGGGCAAGCGGCGAAGCCCCGTCCCAAGGGGTGCGGCCCTTTGCCGTTGCCCAGGGGGCAAGCCACCCTGCAATTTTGGGCGGTTGGTGGGGCCATGTTGTCCCTAACCCCCAAAAATCATATTTGAGGTTGGTTTGGCACCAATACGTGGTCGGTGGTGGGTGTGGGTGCACCCCTGTGCCGAGAAAAAAAAAACGGAGAAAACGGCAAAACAAAGTTTCCAACCCTCTTGGACCGAATTTTTGCAAGGCCCATATCTCCAAACTGGTATGCGCACCCCGTTTTTTTTGCTTTCATTGCAAAGTCCACATCAAATAGTACCCAAAAATGCGAAAAAAAATTTGCGCATTTTTTGGCCCCCCCCCCCCGAAAAAAAATTTTTTTCCGGCCATGCCATCATCAAATTCACTCAAACTCAGGAGTTTTCTGTATTCATCTCATAACTGATGCTAAACGGCCCAAAAAACGGGCTCACATATACTCAAAACGATCGTGAGAAGTGGCGTAACACGTTTACGATGATTGTTTCCGCTAGTTTGCATGTTTTGGTGACTGAAAAAGTCCAACAAGCCGGTACGATCACTTTGGCGCCCAGGTGCTCCCACGCATCGGACTCTCCCGGACCAGCTATGGTGGAATTTCTCTCCAATCCCTTTATTCCTTGCAACTTGCGCCCCAAATATCTCAAAACTGGTGGCGTTTACCCCCCTATACGACGTGCTCAATGCGACCGGAGGGGGGCCTCCTTGGGCAAGCGGCGAAGCCCCGTCCCAAGGGGTGCGGCCCTTTGCCGTTGCCCAGGGGGGAAGCCACCCTGCAATTTTGGGCGGTTGGTGGGGCCATGTTGTCCCTAACCCCGAAAAATCATATTTGAGGTTGGTTTGGCACCAATACGTGGTCGGTGGTGGGTGTGGGTGCACCCCTGTGCCGAGAAAAAAAAACGGAGAAAACGGCAAAACAAAGTTTCCAACCCTCTTGGACCGAATTTTTGCAAGGCCCATATCTCCAAACTGGTATGCGCACCCCCGTTTTTTTTGCTTTCATTGCAAAGTCCACATCAAATAGTACCCAAAAATGCGAAAAACAATTTTCGCATTTTTCGGACCCCCCCCCCGAAAAAAAATTTTTTCCGGCCATGCCATCATCAAAATCACCCAAACTCAGGAGTTTTCTGTATTCATCTCATATATGATGCTAAACGGCCCAAAAATCGGGCTCACGTATACTCAAAACGATCGTGAGAAGTGGCGTAACACGTTTACGATGATTGTTTCTGCTAGTTTGCATGTTTTGCTGACTGAAAAAGTCCAACAAGCCGGTACGATCACTTTGGCGCCCAGGTGCTCCCACGCATCGGACTCTCCCGGACCAGCTATGGTGGAATTTTTCTCCAATCCCTTTATTCCTTGCAACTTGCGCCCCAAATATCTCAAAACTGGTGGCGTTTACCCCCCTATACGACGTGCTCAATGCGACCGGAGGGGGGCCTCCTTGGGCAAGCGGCGAAGCCCCGTCCCAAGGGGTGCGGCCCTTTGCCGTTGCCCAGGGGGGAAGCCACCCTGGAATTTTGGGCGGTTGGTGGGGCCATGTTGTCCCTAACCCCCAAAAATCATATTTGAGGTTGGTTTGGCACCAATACGTGGTCGGTGGTGGGTGTGGGTGCACCCCAGTGCCGAGAAAAAAAAACGGAGAAAACGGCAAAACAAAGTTTCCAACCCTCTTGGACCGAATTTTTGCAAGGCCCATATCTCCAAACTGGTATGCGCACCCCCGTTTTTTTTGCTTTCATTGCAAAGTCCACATCAAATAGTACCCAAAAATGCGAAAAAAAATTTTCGCATTTTTTGGATCCCCCTCCCCGAAAAAAATTTTTTTTTCCGGCCATGCCATCATCAAAATCACCCAAACTCAGGAGTTTTCTGTATTCATCTCATATATGATGCTAAACGGCCCAAAAAACGGGCTCACGTATACTCAAAACGATCGTGAGAAGTGGCGTAACACGTTTACGATGATTGTTTCTGCTAGTTTGCATGTTTTGCTGACTGAAAAAGTCCAACAAGCCGGTACGATCACTTTGGCGCTCAGGTGCTCCCACGCATCGGACTCTCCCGGACCAGCTATGGTGGAATTTCTCTCCAATCCCTTTATTCCTTGCAACTTGCGCCCCAAATATCTCAAAACTGGTGGCGTTTACCCCCCTATACGACGTGCTCAATGCGACCGGAGGGGGGCCGCCTTGGGCAAGCGGCGAAGCCCCGTCCCAAGGGGTGCGGCCCTTTGCCGTTGCCCAGGGGGGAAGCCACCCTGCAATTTTGGGCGGTTGGTGGGGCCATGTTGTCCCTAACCCCCAAAAATCATATTTGAGGTTGGTTTGGCACCAATACGTGGTCGGTGGTGGGTGTGGGTGCACCCCTGTGTCGAGAAAAAAAAAACGGAGAAAACGGCAAAACAAAGTTTCCAACCCTCTTGGACCGAATTTTTGCAAGGCCCATATCTCCAAACTGGTATGCGCACCCCCGTTTTTTTTGCTTTCATTGCAAAGTCCACATCAAATAGTACCCAAAAATGCGAAAAAAAATTTTCGCATTTTTTGGACCCCCCCCCAAAAAAAACTTTTTTTCCGCCCATGCCATCATCAAAATCACCCAAACTCAGGAGTTTTCTGTATTCATCTCATATATGATGCTAATCGGCCCAAAAAACGGGCTCACATATACTCAAAACGATCGTGAGAAGTGGCGTAACACGTTTACGATGATTGCTTCTGCTAGTTTGCATGTTTTGGTGACTGAAAAAGTCCAACAAGCCGGTACGATCACTTTGGCGCCCAGGTGCTCCCACACATCGGACTCTCCCGGACCAGCTATGGTGGAATTTCTCTCCAATCCCTTTATTCCTTGCAACTTGCGCCCCAAATATCTCAAAACTGGTGGCGTTTACCCCCCTATACGACGTGCTCAATGCGACCGGAGGGGGGCCTCCTTGGGCAAGCGGCGAAGCCCCGTCCCAAGGGGTGCGGCCCTTTGCCGTTGCCCAGGGGGGAAGCCACCCTGCAATTTTGGGCGGTTGGTGGGGCCATGTTGTCCCTAACCCCCAAAAATCATATTTGAGGTTGGTTTGGCACCAATACGTGGTCGGTGGTGGGTGTGGGTGCACCCCAGTGCCGAGAAAAATAAAACGGAGAAAACGGCAAAACAAAGTTTCCAACCCTCTTGGACCGAAGTTTTGCAAGGCCCATATCTCCAAACTGGTATGCGCACCCCCTTTTTTTTGGCTTTCATTGCATGTCCACATCAAATAGTACCCAAAGATGCGAAAAACAAATTTTCGCATTTTTTGGACCCCCCCCCCAAAAAAAATTTTTTTTCCGGCCATGCCATCATCAAAATCACTCAAACTCAGGAGTTTTCTGTATTCATCCCATAACTGATGCTAAACGGCCCAAAAAACGGGCTCACATATACTCAAAACGATCGTGAGAAGTGGCGTAACACGTTTACGATGATTGTTTTCGCTAGTTTGCATGTTTTAGTGACTGAAAAAGTCCAACAAGCCGGTACGATCACTTTGGCGCCCAGGTGCTCCCACGCATCGGACTCTCCCGGACCAGCTATGGTGGAATTTCTCTCCAATCCCTTTATTCCTTGCAACTTGCGCCCCAAATATCTCAAAACTGGTGGCGTTTACCCCCCTATACGACGTGCTCAATGCGACCGGAGGGGGGCCTCCTTGGGCAAGCGGCGAAGCCCCGTCCCAAGGGGTGCGGCCCTTTGCCGTTGCCCAGGGGGGAAGCCACCCTGCAATTTTGGGCGGTTGGTGGGGCCATGTTGTCCCTAACCCCCAAAAATCATATTTGAGGTTGGTTTGGCACCAATACGTGGTCGGTGGTGGGTGTGGGTGCACCCCTGTGCCGAGAAAAAAAAACGGAGAAAACGGCAAAACAAAGTTTCCAACCCTCTTGGACCGAATTTTTGCAAGGCCCATATCTCCAAACTGGTATGCGCACCCCCGTTTTTTTTGCTTTCATTGCAAAGGTCACATCAAATAGTACCCAAAATGGCGAAAAAAAGTTTCGCATTTTTTGGACCCCCCCCCAAAAAAAATTTTTTTCCGGCCATGCCATCATCAAAATCACCCAAACTCAGGAGTTTTCTGTATTCATCTCATATATGATGCTAATCGGCCCAAAAAACGGGCTCACATATACTCAAAACGATCGTGAGAAGTGGCGTAACACGTTTACGATGATTGTTTCCGCTAGTTTGCATGTTTTTGTGACTGAAAAAGTCCAACAAGCCGGTACGATCACTTTGGCGCCCAGGTACTCCCACGCATCGGACTCTCCCGGACCAGCTATGGTGGAATTTCTCTCCAATCCCTTTATTCCTTGCAACTTGCGCCCCAAATATCTCAAAACTGGTGGCGTTTACCCCCCTATACGACGTGCTCAATGCGACCGGAGGGGGGCCTCCTTGGGCAAGCGGCGAAGCCCCGTCCCAAGGGGTGCGGCCCTTTGCCGTTGCCCAGGGGGGAAGCCACCCTGCACTTTTGGGCGGTTGGTGGGGCCATATTGTCCCTAACCCCCAAAAATCATATTTGAGGTTGGTTTGGCACCAATACGTGGTCGGTGGTGGGTGTGGGTGCACCCCTGTGCCGAGAAAAAAAAACGGAGAAAACGGCAAAACAAAGTTTCCAACCCTCTTGGACCAAATTTTTGCAAGGCCCATATCTCCAAACTGGTATGCGCACCCCCGTTTTTTTTGCTTTCATTGCAAAGTCCACATCAAATAGTACCCAAAAATGCGAAAAAAGTTTTTTGCATTTTTTGGACCCCCCCCCCGAAAAAAAATTTTTTCCGGCCATGCCATCATCAAAATCACTCAAACTCAGGAGTTTTCTGTATTCATCTCATAACTGATGCTAATCGGCCCAAAAAACGGGCTCACATATACTCAAAACGATCGTGAGAAGTGGCGTAACACGTTTACGATGATTGTTTCTGCTAGTTTGCATGTTTTGCTGACTGAAAAAGTCCAACAAGCCGGTACGATCACTTTGGCGCCCAGGTGCTCCCACGCATCGGACTCTCCCGGACCAGCTATGGTGGAATTTCTCTCCAATCCCTTTATTCCTTGCAACTTGCGCCCCAAATATCTCAAAACTGGTGGCGTTTACCCCCCTATACGACGTGCTCAATGCGACCGGAGGGGGGCCTCCTTGGGCAAGCGGCGAAGCCCCGTCCCAAGGGGTGCGGCCCTTTGCCGTTGCCCAGGGGGGAAGCCACCCTGCAATTTTGGGCGGTTGGTGGGACCATGTTGTCCCTAACCCCCAAAAATCATATTTGAGGTTGGTTTGGCACCAATACGTGGTCGGTGGTGGGTGTGGGTGCACCCCTGTGCCGAGAAAAAAAAAACGGAGAAAACGGCAAAACAAAGTTTCCAACCCTCTTGGACCGAATTTTTGCAAGGCCCATATCTCCAAACTGGTATGCGCACCCCCGTTTTTTTTGCTTTCATTGCAAAGTCCACATCAAATAGTACCCAAAAATGCGAAAAAAAAATTGCGCATTTTTTGGACCCCCCCCCGAAAAAAAAATTTTCCGGCCATGCCATCATCAAAATCACCCAAACTCAGGAGTTTTCTGTATTCATCTCATATATGATGCTAAACGGACCAAAAAATGGGCTCACGTATACTCAAAACGATCGTGAGAAGTGGCGTAACACGTTTACGATGATTGTTTTTGCTAGTTTGCATGTTTTGCTGACTGAAAAAGTCCAACAAGCCGGTACGATCACTTTGGCGCCCAGGTGCTCCCACGCATCGGACTCTCCCGGACCAGCTATGGTGGAATTTCTCTCCAATCCCTTTATTCCTTGCAACTTGCGCCCCAAATATCTCAAAACTGGTGGCGTTTACCCCCCTATACGACGTGCTCAATGCGACCGGAGGGGGGCCTCCTTGGGCAAGCGGCGAAGCCCCGTCCCAAGGGGTGCGGCCCTTTGCCGTTGCCCAGGGGGGAAGCCACCCTGCAATTTTGGGCGGTTGGTGGGACCATGTTGTCCCTAACCCCCAAAAATCATATTTGAGGTTGGTTTGGCACCAATACGTGGTCGGTGGTGGGTGTGGGTGCACCCCTGTGCCGAGAAAAAAAAAACGGAGAAAACGGCAAAACAAAGTTTCCAACCCTCTTGGACCGAATTTTTGCAAGGCCCATATCTCCAAACTGGTATGCGCACCCCCGTTTTTTTTGCTTTCATTGCAAAGTCCACATCAAATAGTACCCAAAAATGCGAAAAAAAAATTGCGCATTTTTTGGACCCCCCCCCGAAAAAAAAATTTTCCGGCCATGCCATCATCAAAATCACCCAAACTCAGGAGTTTTCTGTATTCATCTCATATATGATGCTAAACGGACCAAAAAATGGGCTCACGTATACTCAAAACGATCGTGAGAAGTGGCGTAACACGTTTACGATGATTGTTTTTGCTAGTTTGCATGTTTTGCTGACTGAAAAAGTCCAACAAGCCGGTACGATCACTTTGGCGCCCAGGTGCTCCCACGCATCGGACTCTCCCGGACCAGCTATGGTGGAATTTCTCTCCAATCCCTTTATTCCTTGCAACTTGCGCCCCAAATATCTCAAAACTGGTGGCGTTTACCCCCCTATACGACGTGCTCAATGCGACCGGATGGGGGCCTCCTTGGGCAAGCGGCGAAGCCCCGTCCCAAGGGGTGCGGCCCTTTGCCGTTGCCCAGGGGGCAAGCCACCCTGCAATTTTGGGCGGTTGGTGGGGCCATGTTGTCCCTAACCCCCAAAAATCATATTTGAGGTTGGTTTGGCACCAATACGTGGTCGGTGGTGGGTGTGGGTGCACCCCTGTGCCGAGAAAAAAAAACGGAGAAAACGGCAAAACAAAGTTTCCAACCCTCTTGGACCGAATTTTTGCAAGGCCCATATCTCCAAACTGGTATGCGCACCCCCGTTTTTTTTGCTTTCATTGCAAAGTCGACATCAAATAGTACCCAAAAATGCGAACGAAAATTTTCGCATTTTTTGGCCCCCCCCCCCGAAAAAATTTTTTTTTCCGGCCATGCCATCATCAAAATCACTCAAACTCAGGATTTTTCTGTATTCATCTCATAACTGATGCTAAACGGCGCAAAGAATGGGCTCACATATACTCAAAACGATCGTGAGAAGTGGCGTAACACGTTTACGATGATTGTTTTTGCTAGTTTGCATGTTTTGGTGACTGAAAAAGTCCAACAAGCCGGTACGATCACTTTGGCGCCCAGGTGCTCCCACGCATCGGACTCTCCCGGACCAGCTATGGTGGAATTTCTCTCCAATCCCTTTATTCCTTGCAACTTGCGCCCCAAATATCTCAAAACTGGTGGCGTTTACCCCCCTATACGACGTGCTCAATGCGACCGGATGGGGGCCTCCTTGGGCAAGCGGCGAAGCCCCGTCCCAAGGGGTGCGGCCCTTTGCCGTTGCCCAGGGGGCAAGCCACCCTGCAATTTTGGGCGGTTGGTGGGGCCATGTTGTCCCTAACCCCCAAAAATCATATTTGAGGTTGGTTTGGCACCAATACGTGGTCGGTGGTGGGTGTGGGTGCACCCCTGTGCCGAGAAAAAAAAACGGAGAAAACGGCAAAACAAAGTTTCCAACCCTCTTGGACCGAATTTTTGCAAGGCCCATATCTCCAAACTGGTATGCGCACCCCCGTTTTTTTTGCTTTCATTGCAAAGTCGACATCAAATAGTACCCAAAAATGCGAACGAAAATTTTCGCATTTTTTGGCCCCCCCCCCCGAAAAAATTTTTTTTTCCGGCCATGCCATCATCAAAATCACTCAAACTCAGGATTGTTCTGTATTCATCTCATAACTGATGCTAAACGGCGCAAAGAATGGGCTCACATATACTCAAAACGATCGTGAGAAGTGGCGTAACACGTTTACGATGATTGTTTCCGCTAGTTTGCATGTTTTGGTGACTGAAAACGTCCAACAAGCCGGTACGATCACTTTGGCGCCCAGGTGCTCCCACGCATCGGACTCTCCCGGACCAGCTATGGTGGAATTTCTCTCCAATCCCTTTATTCCTTGCAACTTGCGCCCCAAATATCTCAAAACTGGTGGCGTTTACCCCCCTATACGACGTGCTCAATGCGACCGGATGGGGGCCTCCTTGGGCAAGCGGCGAAGCCCCGTCCCAAGGGGTGCGGCCCTTTGCCGTTGCCCAGGGGGCAAGCCACCCTGCAATTTTGGGCGGTTGGTGGGGCCATGTTGTCCCTAACCCCCAAAAATCATATTTGAGGTTGGTTTGGCACCAATACGTGGTCGGTGGTGGGTGTGGGTGCACCCCTGTGCCGAGAAAAAAAAACGGAGAAAACGGCAAAACAAAGTTTCCAACCCTCTCGGACCGAATTTTTGCAAGGCCCATATCTCCAAACTGGTATGCGCACCCCCGTTTTTTTTGCTTTCATTGCAAAGTCCACATCAAATAGTACCCAAAAATGCGAAAAAAAATTTTCGCATTTTTTGGCCCCCCCCCCCGAAAAAAATTTTTTTTCCGGCCATGCCATCATCAAAATCACTCAAACTCAGGATTTTTCTGTATTCATCTCATAACTGATGCTAAACGGCGCGAAAAATGGGCTCACATATACTCAAAACAATCGTGAGAAGTGGCGTAACACGTTTACGATGATTGTTCCCGCTAGTTTGCATGTTTTGGTGACTGAAAAAGTCCAACAAGCCGGTACGATCACTTTGGCGCCCAGGTGCTCCCACGCATCGGACTCTCCCGGACCAGCTATGGTGGAATTTCTCTCCAATCCCTTTATTCCTTGCAACTTGCGCCCCAAATATCTCAAAACTGGTGGCGTTTACCCCCCTATACGACGTGCTCAATGCGACCGGAGGGGGGCCTCCTTGGGCAAGCGGCGAAGCCCCGTCCCAAGGGGTGCGGCCCTTTGCCGTTGCCCAGGGGGCAAGCCACCCTGCAATTTTGGGCGGTTGGTGGGGCCATGTTGTCCCTAACCCCCAAAAATCATATTTGAGGTTGGTTTGGCACCAATACGTGGTCGGTGGTGGGTGTGGGTGCACCCCTGTGCCGAGAAAAGAAAAACGGAGAAAACGGCAAAACAAAGTTTCCAACCCTCTTGGACCGAATTTTTGCAAGGCCCATATCTCCAAACTGGTATGCGCACCTCCGTTTTTTTTGCTTTCATTGCAAAGTCCACATCAAATAGTACCCAAAAATGCGAAAAAAATTTGCGCATTTTTTGGACCCCCCCCCGAAAAAAAAATTTTTCCGGCCATGCCATCATCAAAATCACCCAAACTCAGGTGTTTTCTGTATTCATCTCATATATGATGCTAAACGGACCAAAAAACGGGCTCACGTATACTCAAAACGATCGTGAGAAGTGGCGTAACACGTTTACGATGATTGTTTTTGCTAGTTTGCATGTTTTGCTGACTCAAAAAGTCCAACAAGCCGGTACGATCACTTTGGCGCCCAGGTGCTCCCACGCATCGGACTCTCCCGGACCAGCTATGGTGGAATTTCTCTCCAATCCCTTTATTCCTTGCAACTTGCGCCCCAAATATCTCAAAACTGGTGGCGTTTACCCCCCTATACGACGTGCTCAATGCGACCGGATGGGGGCCTCCTTGGGCAAGCGGCGAAGCCCCGTCCCAAGGGGTGCGGCCCTTTGCCGTTGCCCAGGGGGCAAGCCACCCTGCAATTTTGGGCGGTTGGTGGGGCCATGTTGTCCCTAACCCCCAAAAATCATATTTGAGGTTGGTTTGGCACCAATACGTGGTCGGTGGTGGGTGTGGGTGCACCCCTGTGCCGAGAAAAAAAAACGGAGAAAACGGCAAAACAAAGTTTCCAACCCTCTTGGACCGAATTTTTGCAAGGCCCATATCTCCAAACTGGTATGCGCACCCCCTTTTTTTTTGCTTTCATTGCAAAGTCGACATCAAATAGTACCCAAAAATGCGAACAAAAATTTTCGGATTTTTTGGCCCCCCCCCCCGAAAAAAATTTTTTTTCCGGCCATGCTTTCATCAAAATCACTCAAACTCAGGATTTTTCTGTATTCATCTCATAACTGATGCTAAACGGCGCAAAAAATGGGCTCACATATACTCAAAACGATCGTGAGAAGTGGCGTAACACGTTTACGATGATTGTTTCCGCTAGTTTGCATGTTTCGGTGACTGAAAAAGTCCAACAAGCCGGTACGATCACTTTGGCGCCCAGGTGCTCCCACGCATCGGACTCTCCCGGACCAGCTATGGTGGAATTTCTCTCCAATCCCTTTATTCCTTGCAACTTGCGCCCCAAATATCTCAAAACTGGTGGCGTTTACCCCCCTATACGACGTGCTCAATGCGACCGGAGGGGGGCCTCCTTGGGCAAGCGGCGAAGCCCCGTCCCAAGGGGTGCGGCCCTTTGCCGTTGCCCAGGGGGGAAGCCACCCTGCAATTTTGGGCGGTTGGTGGGACCATGTTGTCCCTAACCCCCAAAAATCATATTTGAGGTTGGTTTGGCACCAATACGTGGTCAGTGGTGGGTGTGGGTGCACCCCTGTGCCGAGAAAAAAAAAACGGAGAAAACGGCAAAACAAAGTTTCCAACCCTCTTGGACCGAATTTTTGCAAGGCCCATATCTCCAAACTGGTATGCGCACCCCCGTTTTTTTTGCTTTCATTGCAAAGTCCACATCAAATAGTACCCAAAAATGCGAAAAAAAATTTGCGCATTTTTTGGACCCCCCCCCGAAAAAAAAATTTTTCCGGCCATGCCATCATCAAAATCACCCAAACTCAGGTGTTTTCTGTATTCATCTCATATATGATGCTAAACGGCCCAAAAAACGGGCTCACGTATACTCAAAACGATCGTGAGAAGTGGCGTAACACGTTTACGATGATTGTTTTTGCTAGTTTGCATGTTTTGCTGACTGAAAAAGTCCAACAAGCCGGTACGATCACTTTGGCGCCCAGGTGCTCCCACGCATCGGACTCTCCCGGACCAGCTATGGTGGAATTTCTCTCCAATCCCTTTATTCCTTGCAACTTGCGCCCCAAATATCTCAAAACTGGTGGCGTTTACCCCCCTATACGACGTGCTCAATGCGACCGGATGGGGGCCTCCTTGGGCAAGCGGCGAAGCCCCGTCCCAAGGGGTGCGGCCCTTTGCCGTTGCCCAGGGGGCAAGCCACCCTGCAATTTTGGGCGGTTGGTGGGGCCATGTTGTCTCTAACCCCCAAAAATCATATTTGAGGTTGGTTTGGCACCAATACGTGGTCGGTGGTGGGTGTGGGTGCACCCCTGTGCCGAGAAAAAAAAACGGAGAAAACGGCAAAACAAAGTTTCCAACCCTCTTGGACCGAATTTTTGCAAGGCCCATATCTCCAAACTGGTATGCGCACCCCCGTTTTTTTTGCTTTCATTGCAAAGTCGACATCAAATAGTACCCAAAAATGCGAACAAAAATTTTCGGATTTTTTGGCCCCCCCCCCCGAAAAAAAATTTTTTTTCCGGCCATGCTTTCATCAAAATCACTCAAACTCAGGATTTTTCTGTATTCATCTCATAACTGATGCTAAACGGCGCAAAAAATGGGCTCACATATACTCAAAACGATCGTGAGAAGTGGCGTAACACGTTTACGATGATTGTTTCCGCTAGTTTGCATGTTTCGGTGACTGAAAAAGTCCAACAAGCCGGTACGATCACTTTGGCACCCAGGTGCTCCCACGCATCGGACTCTCCCGGACCAGCTATGGTGGAATTTCTCTCCAATCCCTTTCTTCCTTGCAACTTGCGCCCCAAATATCTCAAAACTGGTGGCGTTTACCCCCCTATACGACGTGCTCAATGCGACCGGAGGGGGGCCTCCTTGGGCAAGCGGCGAAGCCCCGTCCCAAGGGGTGCGGCCCTTTGCCGTTGCCCAGGGGGGAAGCCACCCTGCAATTTTGGGCGGTTGGTGGGGCCATGTTGTCCCTAACCCCCAAAAATCATATTTGAGGTTGGTTTGGCACCAATACGTGGTCGGTGGTGGGTGTGGGTGCACCCCTGTGCCGAGAAAAAAAAAACGGAGAAAACGGCAAAACAAAGTTTCCAACCCTCTTGGACTGAATTTTTGCAAGGCCCATATCTCCAAACTGGTATGCGCACCCCCGTTTTTTTTGCTTTCATTGCAAAGTCCACATCAAATAGTACCCAAAAATGCGAAAAAAAATTTGCGCATTTTTTGGACCCCCCCCCGAAAAAAAATTTTTTCCGGCCATGCCATCATCAAAATCACCCAAACTCAGGTGTTTTCTGTATTCATCTCATATATGATGCTAAACGGTCCAAAAAACGGGCTCACGTATACTCAAAACGATCGTGAGAAGTGGCGTAACACGTTTACGATGATTGTCTTTGCTAGTTTGCATGTTTTGCTGACTGAAAAAGTCCAACAAGCCGGTACGATCACTTTGGCGCCCAGGTGCTCCCACGCATCGGACTCTCCCGGACCAGCTATGGTGGAATTTCTCTCCAATCCCTTTATTCCTTGCAACTTGCGCCCCAAATATCTCAAAACTGGTGGCGTTTACCCCCCTATACGACGTGCTCAATGCGACCGGAGGGGGGCCTCCTTGGGCAAGCGGCGAAGCCCCGTCCCAAGGGGTGCGGCCCTTTGCCGTTGCCCAGGGGGGAAGCCACCCTGCAATTTTGGGCGGTTGGTGGGACCATCTGTTGTCCCTAACCCCCAAAAATCATATTTGAGGTTGGTTTGGCACCAATACGTGGTCGGTGGTGGGTGTGGGTGCACCCCTGTGCCGAGAAAAAAAAACGGAGAAAACGGCAAAACAAAGTTTCCAACCCTCTTGGACCGGATTTTTGCAAGGCCCATATCTCCAAACTGGTATGCGCACCCCCGTTTTTTTTGCTTTCATTGCAAAGTCCACATCAAATAGTACCCAAAAATGCGAAAAAAAATTTGCGCATTTTTTGGACCCCCCCCCGAAAAAAAATTTTTTCCGGCCATGCCATCATCAAAATCACCCAAACTCAGGTGTTTTCTGTATTCATCTCATATATGATGCTAAACGGCCCAAAAAACGGGCTCACGTATACTCAAAACGATCGTGAGAAGTGGCGTAACACGTTTACGATGATTGTTTTTGCTAGTTTGCATGTTTTGCTGACTGAAAAAGTCCAACAAGCCGGTACGATCACTTTGGCGCCCAGGTGCTCCCACGCATCGGACTCTCCCGGACCAGCTATGGTGGAATTTCTCTCCAATCCCTTTATTCCTTGCAACTTGCGCCCCAAATATCTCAAAACTGGTGGCGTTTACCCCCCTATACGACGTGCTCAATGCGACCGGAGGGGGGCCTCCTTGGGCAAGCGGCGAAGCCCCGTCCCAAGGGGTGCGGCCCTTTGCCGTTGCCCAGGGGGCAAGCCACCCTGCAATTTTGGGCGGTTGGTGGGGCCATGTTGTCCCTAACCCCCAAAAATCATATTTGAGGTTGGTTTGGCACCAATACGTGGTCGGTGGTGGGTGTGGGTGCACCCCTGTGCCGAGAAAAAAAAACGGAGAAAACGGCAAAACAAAGTTTCCAACCCTCTTGGACCGAATTTTTGCAAGGCCCATATCTCCAAACTGGTATGCGCACCCCCGTTTTTTTTGCTTTCATTGCAAAGTCCACATCAAATAGTACCCAAAAATGCGAAAAAAATTTTTCGCATTTTTTGGCCCCCCCCCCCCGAAAAAAATTTTTTTTCCGGCCATGCCATCATCAAAATTACTCAAACTCAGGAGTTTTCTGTATTCATCTCATAACTGATGCTAAACGGCCCAAAAAACGGGCTCACATATACTCAAAACGATCGTGAGAAGTGGCGTAGCACGTTTACGATGATTGTTTCCGCTAGTTTGCATGTTTTGGTGACTGAAAAAGTCCAACAAGCCGGTACGATCACTTTGGCGCCCAGGTGCTCCCACGCATCGGACTCTCCCGGACCAGCTATGGTGGAATTTCTCTCCAATCCCTTTATTCCTTGCAACTTGCGCCCCAAATATCTCAAAACTGGTGGCGTTTACCCCCCTATACGACGTGCTCAATGCGACCGGAGGGGGGCCTCCTTGGGCAAGCGGCGAAGCCCCGTCCCAAGGGGTGCGGCCCTTTGCCGTTGCCCAGGGGGGAAGCCACCCTGCAATTTTGGGCGGTTGGTGGGGCCATGTTGTCCCTAACCCCCAAAAATCATATTTGAGGTTGGTTTGGCACCAATACGTGGTCGGTGGTGGGTGTGGGTGCACCCCTGTGCCGAGAAAAAAAAACGGAGAAAACGGCAAAACAAAGTTTCCAACCCTCTTGGACCGAATTTTTGCAAGGCCCATATCTCCAAACTGGTATGCGCACCCCCGTTTTTTTTGCTTTCATTGCAAAGTCCACATCAAATAGTACCCAAAAATGCGAAAAAAAATTTTCGCATTTTTTGGACCCCCCCCCCGAAAAAAAATTTTCCGGCCATGCCATCATCAAAATCACCCAAACTCAGGAGTTTTCTGTATTCATCTCATATATGATGCTAAACGGCCCAAAAAACGGGCTCACGTATACTCAAAACGATCGTGAGAAGTGGCGTAACACGTTTACGATGATTGTTTCTGCTAGTTTGCATGTTTTGCTGACTGAAAAAGTCCAACAAGCCGGTACGATCACTTTGGCGCCCAGGTTCTCCCACGCATCGGACTCTCCCGGACCAGCTATGGTGGAATTTCTCTCCAATCCCTTTATTCCTTGCAACTTGCGCCCCAAATATCTCAAAACTGGTGGCGTTTACCCCCCTATACGACGTGCTCAATGCGACCGGAGGGGGGCCTCCTTGGGCAAGCGGCGAAGCCCCGTCCCAAGGGGTGCGGCCCTTTGCCGTTGCCCAGGGGGCAAGCCACTCTGCAATTTTGGGCGGTTGGTGGGGCCATGTTGTCCCTAACCCCCAAAAATCATATTTGAGGTTGGTTTGGCACCAATACGTGGTCGGTGGTGGGTGTGGGTGCACCCCTGTGCCGAGAAAAAAAAACGGAGAAAACGGCAAGACAAAGTTTCCAACCCTCTTGGACCGAATTTTTGCAAGGCCCATATCTCCAAACTGGTATGCGCACCCCCGTTTTTTTTGCTTTCATTGCAAAGTCCACATCAAATAGTACCCAAAAATGCGAAAAAAAAATTTCGCATTTTTTGGCCCCCCCCCCCGAAAAAAATTTTTTTTCCGGCCATGCCATCATCAAAATCACTCAAACTCAGGAGTTTTCTGTATTCATCTCATAACTGATGCTAAACGGCCCAAAAAACGGGCTCACATATACTCAAAACGATCGTGAGAAGTGGCGTAACACGTTTACGATGATTGTTTCCGCTAGTTTGCGTGTTTTGGTGACTGAAAAAGTCCAACAAGCCGGTACGATCACTTTGGCGCCCAGGTGCTCCCACGCATCGGACTCTCCCGGACCAGCTATGGTGGAATTTCTCTCCAATCCCTTTATTCCTTGCAACTTGCGCCCCAAATATATCAAAACTGGTGGCGTTTACCCCCCTATACGACGTGCTCAATGCGACCGGAGGGGGGCCTCCTTGGGCAAGCGGCGAAGCCCCGTCCCAAGGGGTGCGGCCCTTTGCCGTTGCCCAGGGGGGAAGCCACCCTGCAATTTTGGGCGGTTGGTGGGGCCATGTTGTCCCTAACCCCCAAAAATCATATTTGAGGTTGGTTTGGCACCAATACGTGGTCGGTGGTGGGTGTGGGTGCACCCCTGTGCCGAGAAAAAAAAACGGAGAAAACGGCAAAACAAAGTTTCCAACCCTCTTGGACCGAATTTTTGCAAGGCCCATATCTCCAAACTGGTATGCGCACCCCCGTTTTTTTTGCTTTCATTGCAAAGTCCACATCAAATAGTACCCAAAAATGCGAAAAAAAATTTTCGCATTTTTTGGACCCCCCCCCCGAAAAAAAAATTTTCCGGCCATGCCATCATCAAAATCACCCAAACTCAGGAGTTTTCTGTATTCATCTCATATATGATGCTAAACGGCCCAAAAAACGGGCTCACGTATACTCAAAACGATCGTGAGAAGTGGCGTAACACGTTTACGATGATTGTTTCTGCTAGTTTGCATGTTTTGCTGACTGAAAAAGTCCAACAAGCCGGTACGATCACTTTGGCGCCCAGGTTCTCCCACGCATCGGACTCTCCCGGACCAGCTATGGTGGAATTTCTCTCCAATCCCTTTATTCCTTGCAACTTGCGCCCCAAATATCTCAAAACTGGTGGCGTTTACCCCCCTATACGACGTGCTCAATGCGACCGGAGGGGGGCCTCCTTGGGCAAGCGGCGAAGCCCCGTCCCAAGGGGTGCGGCCCTTTGCCGTTGCCCAGGGGGCAAGCCACTCTGCAATTTTGGGCGGTTGGTGGGGCCATGTTGTCCCTAACCCCCAAAAATCATATTTGAGGTTGGTTTGGCACCAATACGTGGTCGGTGGTGGGTGTGGGTGCACCCCTGTGCCGAGAAAAAAAAACGGAGAAAACGGCAAGACAAAGTTTCCAACCCTCTTGGACCGAATTTTTGCAAGGCCCATATCTCCAAACTGGTATGCGCACCCCCGTTTTTTTTGCTTTCATTGCAAAGTCCACATCAAATAGTACCCAAAAATGCGAAAAAAAAATTTCGCATTTTTTGGCCCCCCCCCCCGAAAAAAATTTTTTTTCCGGCCATGCCATCATCAAAATCACTCAAACTCAGGAGTTTTCTGTATTCATCTCATAACTGATGCTAAACGGCCCAAAAAACGGGCTCACATATACTCAAAACGATCGTGAGAAGTGGCGTAACACGTTTACGATGATTGTTTCCGCTAGTTTGCGTGTTTTGGTGACTGAAAAAGTCCAACAAGCCGGTACGATCACTTTGGCGCCCAGGTGCTCCCACGCATCGGACTCTCCCGGACCAGCTATGGTGGAATTTCTCTCCAATCCCTTTATTCCTTGCAACTTGCGCCCCAAATATATCAAAACTGGTGGCGTTTACCCCCCTATACGACGTGCTCAATGCGACCGGAGGGGGGCCTCCTTGGGCAAGCGGCGAAGCCCCGTCCCAAGGGGTGCGGCCCTTTGCCGTTGCCCAGGGGGGAAGCCACCCTGCAATTTTGGGCGGTTGGTGGGGCCATGTTGTCCCTAACCCCCAAAAATCATATTTGAGGTTGGTTTGGCACCAATACGTGCTCGGTGGTGGGTGTGGGTGCACCCCTGTGCCGAGAAAAAAAAACGGAGAAAACGGCAAAACAAAGTTTCCAACCCTCTTGGACCGAATTTTTGCAGGGCCCATATCTCCAAACTGGTATGCGCACCCCCGTTTTTTTTGCTTTCATTGCAAAGTCCACATCAAATAGTACCCAAAAATGCGAAAAAAAATTTTCGCATTTTTTGGACCCCCCCCCCGAAAAAAAAGATTTTCCGGCCATGCCATCATCAAAATCACCCAAACTCAGGAGTTTTCTGTATTCATCTGATATATGATGCTAAACGGCCCAAAAAACGGGCTCACGTATACTCAAAACGATCGTGAGAAGTGGCGTAACACGTTTACGATGACTGTTTCTGCTAGTTTGCATGTTTTGCTGACTGAAAAAGTGCAACAAGCCGGTACGATCACTTTGGCGCCCAGGTGCTCCCACGCATCGGACTCTCCCGGACCAGCTATGGTGGAATTTCTCTCCAATCCCTTTATTCCTTGCAACTTGCGCCCCAAATATCTCAAAACTGGTGGCGTTTACCCCCCTATACGACGTGCTCAATGCGACCGGATGGGGGCCTCCTTGGGCAAGCGGCGAAGCCCCGTCCCAAGGGGTGCGGCCCTTTGCCGTTGCCCAGGGGGGAAGCCACCCTGCAATTTTGGGCGGTTGGTGGGGCCATGTTGTCCCTAACCCCCAAAAATCATATTTGAGGTTGGTTTGGCACCAATACGTGGTAGGTGGTGGGTGTGGGTGCACCCCTGTGCCGAGAAAAAAAAACGGAGAAAACGTCCAAACAAAGTTTCCAACCCTCTTGGACCGAATTTTTGCAAGGCCCATATCTCCAAACTGGTATGCGCACCCCCGTTTTTTTTGCTTTCATTGCAAAGTCCACATCAAATAGTACCCAAAAATGCGAAAAAAATTTCGCATTTTTTGGACCCCCCCCCCCCGAAAAAATTTTTTTTCTGGCCATGCCATCATCAAAATCACCCAAACTCAGGAGTTTTCTGTATTCATCTCATATATGATGCTAAACGGCCCAAAAAACGGGCTCACGTATACTCAAAACGATTGTGAGAAGTGGCGTAACACGTTTACGATGATTGTTTCTGCTAGTTTGCATGTTTTGCTGACTGAAAAAGTCCAACAAGCCGGTACGATCACTTTGGCGCCCAGGTGCTCCCACGCATCGGACTCTCCCGGACCAGCTATGGTGGAATTTCTCTCCAATCCCTTTATTCCTTGCAACTTGCGCCCCAAATATCTCAAAACTGGTGGCCTTTTACCCCCCTATACGACGTGCTCAATGCGACCGGAGGGGGGCCTCCTTGGGCAAGCGGCGAAGCCCCGTCCCAAGGGGTGAGCCCCTTTGCCGTTGCCCAGGGGGGAAGCCACCCTGCAATTTTGGGCGGTTGGTGGGGCCATGTTGTCCCTAACCCCCAAAAATCATATTTGAGGTTGGTTTGGCACCAATACGTGGTCGGTGGTGGGTGTGGGTGCACCCCTGTGCCGAGAAAAAAAAACGGAGAAAACGGCAAAACAAAGTTTCCAACCCTCTTGGACCGATTTTTTGCAAGGCCCATATCTCCAAACTGGTATGCGCACCCCCGTTTTTTTTGCTTTCATTGCAAAGTCCACATCAAATAGTACCCAAAAATGCGAAAAAAAATTTTCGCATTTTTTGGACATCCCCCCCGAAAAAATTTTTTTTTCGGCCATGCCATCATCAAAATCACCCAAACTCAGGAGTTTTCTGTATTCATCTCATATATGATGCTAAACGGCCCAAAAAACGGGCTCACGTATACTCAAAACGATCGTGAGAAGTGGCGTAACACGTTTACGATAATTGTTTCTGCTAGTTTGCATGTTTTGCTGACTGAAAAAGTCCAACAAGCCGGTACGATCACTTTGGCGCCCAGGTGCTCCCACGCATCGGACTCTCCCGGACCAGCTATGGTGGAATTTCTCTCCAATCCCTTTATTCCTTGCAACTTGCGCCCCAAATATCTCAAAACTGGTGGCGTTTACCCCCCTATACGACGTGCTCAATGCGACCGGAGGGGGGCCTCCTTGGGCAAGCGGCGAAGCCCCGTCCCAAGGGGTGCGCCCCTTTGCCGTTGCCCAGGGGGGAAGCCACCCTGCAATTTTGGGCGGTTGGTGGGGCCATGTTGTCCCTAACCCCCAAAAATCATATTTGAGGTTGGTTCGGCACCAATACGTCGTCGGTGGTGGGTGTGGGTGCACCCCTGTGCCGAGAAAAATAAAACGGAGAAAACGGCAAAACAAAGTTTCCAACCCTCTTGGACCGATTTTTTGCAAGGCCCATATCTCCAAACTGGTATGCGCACCCCCGTTTTTTTTGCTTTCATTGCAAAGTCCACATCAAATAGTACCCAAAAATGCGAAAAAAAATTTTCGCATTTTTTGGACCCCCCCCCCCGAAAAATTTTTTTTTTCGGCCATGCCATCATCAAAATCACCCAAACTCAGGAGTTTTTTGTATTCATCTCATATTTGATGCTAAACGGCCCAAAAAACGGGCTCACGTATACTCAAAACGATCGTGAGAAGTGGCGTAACACGTTTACGATAATTGTTTCTGCTAGTTTGCATGTTTTGCTGACTGAAAAAGTCCAACAAGCCGGTACGATCACTTTGGCGCCCAGGTGCTCCCACGCATCGGACTCTCCCGGACCAGCTATGGTGGAATTTCTCTCCAATCCCTTTATTCCTTGCAACTTGCGCCCCAAATATCTCAAAACTGGTGGCGTTTACCCCCCTATACGACGTGCTCAATGCGACCGGAGGGGGGCCTCCTTGGGCAAGCGGCGAAGCCCCGTCCCAAGGGGTGCGGCCCTTTGCCGTTGCCCAGGGGGGAAGCCACCCTGCAATTTTGGGCGGTTGGTGGGGCCATGTTGTCCCTAACCCCCAAAAATCATATTTGAGGTTGGTTTGGCACCAATACGTGGTCGGTGGTGGGTGTGGGTGCACCCCTGTGCCGAGAAAAAAAAAACGGAGAAAACGGCAAAACAAAGTTTCCAACCCTCTTGGACCGAATTTTTGCAAGGCCCATATCTCCAAACTGGTATGCGCACCCCCGTTTTTTTTGCTTTCATTGCAAAGTCCACATCAAATAGTACCCAAACATGCGAAAAAAATTTTTCGCATTTTTTGGACCCCCCCCCCGAAAAAAATTTTTTTTCGGCCATGCCATCATCAAAATCACCCAAACTCAGGAGTTTTCTGTATTCATCTCATATATGATGCTAAACGGCCCAAAAAACGGGCTCACGTATACTCAAAACGATCGTGAGAAGTGGCGTATCACGTTTACGATGATTGTTTCTGCTAGTTTGCATGTTTTGCTGACTGAAAAAGTCCAACAAGCCGGTACGATCACTTTGGCGCCCAGGTGCTCCCACGCATCGGACTCTCCCGGACCAGCTATGGTGGAATTTCTCTCCAATCCCTTTATTCCTTGCAACTTGCGCCCCAAATATCTCAAAACTGGTGGCGTTTACCCCCCTATACGACGTGCTCAATGCGACCGGAGGGGGGCCTCCTTGGGCAAGCGGCGAAGCCCCGTCCCAAGGGGTGCGCCCCTTTGCCGTTGCCCAGGGGGGAAGCCACCCTGCAATTTTGGGCGGTTGGTGGGGCCATGTTGTCCCTAACCCCCAAAAATCATATTTGAGGTTGGTTTGGCACCAATACGTGGTCGGTGGCGGGTGTGGGTGCACCCCTGTGCCGAGAAAAAAAAAACGGAGAAAACGGCAAAACAAAGTTTCCAACCCTCTTGGACCGAATTTTTGCAAGGCCCATATCTCCAAACTGGTATGCGCACCCCCGTTTTTTTTGCTTTCATTGCAAAGTCCACATCAAATAGTACCCAAAAATGCGAAAAAAAATTCTCGCATTTTTTGGCCCCCCCCCCCGAAAAAAATTTTTTTTCCGGCCATGCCATCATCAAAATCACTCAAACTCAGGAGTTTTCTGTATTCATCTCATAACTGATGCTAAACGGCCCAAAAAACGGGCTCACATATACTCAAAACGATCGTGAGAAGTGGCGTAACACGTTTACGATGATCGTTTCCGCTAGTTTGCATGTTTTGGTGACTGAAAGAGTCCAACAAGCCGGTACGATCACTTTGGCGCCCAGGTGCTCCCACGCATCGGACTCTCCCGGACCAGCTATGGTGGAATTTCTCTCCAATCCCTTTATTCCTTGCAACTTGCGCCCCAAATATCTCAAAACTGGTGGCGTTTACCCCCCTATACGACGTGCTCAATGCGACCGGAGGGGGGCCTCCTTGGGCAAGCGGCGAAGCCCCGTCCCAAGGGGTGCGGCCCTTTGCCGTTGCCCAGGGGGGAAGCCACCCTGCAATTTTGGGCGGTTGGTGGGGCCATGTTGTCCCTAACCCCCAAAAATCATATTTGAGGTTAGTTTGGCACCAATACGTGGTCGGTGGTGGGTGTGGGTGCACCCCTGTGCCGAGAAAAAAAAACGGAGAAAACGGCAAAACAAAGTTTCCAACCCTCTTGGACCGAATTTTTGCAAGGCCCATATCTCCAAACTGGTATGCGCACCCCCGTTTTTTTTGCTTTCATTGCAAAGTCCACATCAAATAGTACCAAAAAATGCGAAAAGAATTTTCGCATTTTTTGGACCCCCCGCCCCGAAAAAAATTTTTTTCCGGCAATGCCATCATCAAAATCAGCCAAACTCAGGAGTTTTCTGTATTCATCTCATATATGATGCTAAACGGCCCAAAAAACGGGCTCACGTATACTCAAAACGATCGTGAGAAGTGGCGTAACACGTTTACGATGATTGTTTTTGCTAGTTTGCATGTTTTGCTGACTGAAAAAGTCCAACAAGCCGGTACGATCACTTTGGCGCCCAGGTGCTCCCACGCATCGGACTCTCCCGGACCAGCTATGGTGGAATTTCTCTCCAATCCCTTTATTCCTTGCAACTTGCGCCCCAAATATCTCAAAACTGGTGGCGTTTACCCCCCTATACGACGTGCTCAATGCGACCGGAGGGGGGCCTCCTTGGGCAAGCGGCGAAGCCCCGTCCCAAGGGGTGCGGCCCTTTGCCGTTGCCCAGGGGGGAAGCCACCCTGCAATTTTGGGCGGTTGGTGGGGCCATGTTGTCCCTAACCCCCAAAAATCATATTTGAGGTTGGTTTGGCACCAATACGTGGTCGGTGGTGGGTGTGGGTACACCCCTGTGCCGAGAAAAAAAACGGAGAAAACGGCAAAACAAAGTTTCCAACCCTCTTGGACCGAATTTTTGCAAGGCCCATATCTCCAAACTGGTATGCGCACCCCCGTTTTTTTTGCTTTCATTGCAAGTTCCACATCAAATAGTACCCAAAAATGCGAAAAATTTTTTCGCATTTTTTGGCCAACCCCCCCGAAAAAAATTTTTTTTCTGGCCATGCCATCATCAAAATCACTCAAACTCAGGAGTTTTCTGTATTCATCTCATAAATGACGCTAAACGGCCCAAAAAACAGGCTCACATATATTCAAAACGATCGTGAGAAGTGGCGTGACACGTTTACGATGATTGTTTCTGCTAGCTTGCATGTTTTGGTGACCGAAAAAGTCCAACAAGCCGGTACGATCACTTTGGCGCCCAGGTGCTCCCACGCATCGGACTCTCCCGGACCAGCTATGGTGGAATTTCTCTCCAATCCCTTTATTCCTTGCAACTTGCGCCCCAAATATCTCAAAACTGGTGGCGTTTACCCCCCTATACGACGTGCTCAATGCGACCGGAGGGGGGCCTCCTTGGGCAAGCGGCGAAGCCCCGTCCCAAGGGGTGCGGCCCTTTGCCGTTGCCCAGGGGGGAAGCCACCCTGCAATTTTGGGCGGTTGGTGGGGCCATGTTGTCCCTAACCCCCAAAAATCATATTTGAGGTTGGTTTGGCACCAATACGTGGTCGGTGGTGGGTGTGGGTACACCCCTGTGCCGAGAAAAAAAACGGAGAAAACGGCAAAACAAAGTTTCCAACCCTCTTGGACCGAATTTTTGCAAGGCCCATATCTCCAAACTGGTATGCGCACCCCCGTTTTTTTTGCTTTCATTGCAAGTTCCACATCAAATAGTACCCAAAAATGCGAAAAAAACTTTCGCATTTTTTGGCCAACCCCCCCGAAAAAAATTTTTTTTCTGGCCATGCCATCATCAAAATCACCCAAACTCAGGAGTTTTCTGTATTCATCTCATAAATGACGCTAAACGGCCCAAAAAACAGGCTCACATATACTCAAAACGATCGTGAGAAGTGGCGTGACACGTTTACGATGATTGTTTCTGCTAGCTTGCATGTTTTGGTGACCGAAAAAGTCCAACAAGCCGGTACGATCACTTTGGCGCCCAGGTGCTCCCACGCATCGGACTCTCCCGGACCAGCTATGGTGGAATTTCTCTCCAATCCCTTTATTCCTTGCAACTTGCGCCCCAAATATCTCAAAACTGGTGGCGTTTACCCCCCTATACGACGTGCTCAATGCGACCGGAGGGGGGCCTCCTTGGGCAAGCGGCGAAGCCCCGTCCCAAGGGGTGCGGCCCTTTGCCGTTGCCCAGGGGGGAAGCCACCCTGCAATTTTGGGCGGTTGGTGGGGCCATGTTGTCCCTAACCCCCAAAAATCATATTTGAGGTTGGTTTGGCACCAATACGTGGTCGGTGGTGGGTGTGGGTGCACCCCTGTGCCGAGAAAAAAAAACGGAGAAAACGGCAAAACAAAGTTTCCAACCCTCTTGGACCGAATTTTTGCAAGGCCCATATCTCCAAACTGGTATGCGCACCCCCGTTTTTTTTGCTTTCATTGCAAAGTCCACATCAAATAGTACCAAAAAATGCGAAAAAGAATTTTCGCATTTTTTGGACCCCCCGCCCCGAAAAAAAATTTTTTCCGGCCATGCCATCATCAAAACCAGCCAAACTCAGGAGTTTTCTGTATTCATCTCATATATGATGCTAAACGGCCCAAAAAACGGGCTCACGTATACTCAAAACGATCGTGAGAAGTGGCGTAACACGTTTACGATGATTGTTTTTGCTAGTTTGCATGTTTTGCTGACTGAAAAAGTCCAACAAGCCGGTACGATCACTTTTGCGCCCAGGTGCTCCCACGCATCGGACTCTCCCGGACCAGCTATGGTGGAATTTCTCTCCAATCCCTTTATTCCTTGCAACTTGCGCCCCAAATATCTCAAAACTGGTGGCGTTTACCCCCCTATACGACGTGCTCAATGCGACCGGAGGGGGGCCTCCTTGGGCAAGCGGCGAAGCCCCGTCCCAAGGGGTGCGGCCCTTTGCCGTTGCCCAGGGGGGAAGCCACCCTGCAATTTTGGGCGGTTGGTGGGGCCATGTTGTCCCTAACCCCCAAAAATCATATTTGAGGTTGGTTTGGCACCAATACGTGGTCGGTGGTGGGTGTGGGTGCACCCCTGTGCCGAGAAAAAAAAACGGAGAAAACGGCAAAACAAAGTTTCCAACCCTCTTGGACCGAATTTTTGCAAGGCCCATATCTCCAAACTGGTATGCGCACCCCCGTTTTTTTTGCTTTCATTGCAAAGTCCACATCAAATAGTACCCAAAAATGCGAAAAAAAATTTTCGCATTTTTTGGACCCCCCCCCCCGAAAAAACAATTTTTTCCGGCCATGCCATCATCAAAATCACCCAAACGCAGGAGTTTTCTGTATTCATCTCATATATGATGCTAAACGGCCCAAAAAACGGGCTCACGTATACTCAAAACGATCGTGAGAAGTGGCGTAACACGTTTACGATGATTGTTTCTGCTAGTTTGCATGTTTTGGTGACCGAAAAAGTCCAACAAGCCGGTACGATCACTTTGGCGCCCAGGTGCTCCCACGCATCGGACTCTCCCGGACCAGCTATGGTGGAATTTCTCTCCAATCCCTTTATTCCTTGCAACTTGCGCCCCAAATATCTCAAAACTGGTGGCGTTTACCCCCCTATACGACGTGCTCAATGCGACCGGAGGGGGGCCCCCTTGGGCAAGCGGCGAAGCCCCGTCCCAAGGGGTGCGGCCCTTTGCCGTTGCCCAGGGGGCAAGCCACCCTGCAATTTTGGGCGGTTGGTGGGGCCATATTGTCCCTGACCCCCAAAAATCATATTTGAGGTTGGTTTGGCACCAATACGTGGTCGGTGGTGGGTGTGGGTGCACCCCTGTGCCGAGAAAAAAAAACGGAGAAAACGGCAAAACAAAGTTTCCAACCCTCTTGAACCGAATTTTTGCAAGGCCCATATCTCCAAACTGGTATGCGCACCCCCGTTTTTTTTGCTTTCATTGCAAAGTCCAGATCAAATAGTACCCAAAAATGCGAAAAAAAAATTTCGCATTTTTTGGACCCCCCCCCCCGAAAAAACAATTTTTTCCGGCCATGCCATCATCAAAATCACCCAAACTCAGGAGTTTTCTGTATTCATCTCATATATGATGCTAAACGGCCCAAAAAACGGGCTCACATATACTCAAAACGATCGTGAGAAGTGGCGTAACACGTTTACGATGATTGTTTCTGCTAGTTTGCATGTTTTGGTGACTGAAAAAGTCCAACAAGCCGGTACGATCACTTTGGCGCCCAGGTGCTCCCACGCATCGGACTCTCCCGGACCAGCTATGGTGGAATTTCTCTCCAATCCCTTTATTCCTTGCAACTTGCGCCCCAAATATCTCAAAACTGGTGGCGTTTACCCCCCTATACGACGTGCTCAATGCGACCGGAGGGGGGCCTCCTTGGGCAAGCGGCGAAGCCCCGTCCCAAGGGGTGCGGCCCTTTGCCGTTGCCCAGGGGGGAAGCCACCCTGCAATTTTGGGCGGTTCATGGGGCCATGTTGTCCCTAACCCCCAAAAATCATATTTGAGGTTGGTTTGGCACCAATACGTGGTCGGTGGTGGGTGTGGGTGCACCCCTGTGCCGAGAAAAAAAAACGGAGAAAACGGCAAAACAAAGTTTCCAACCCTCTTGGACCGAATTTTTGCAAGGCCCATATCTCCAAACTGGTATGCGCACCCCCGTTTTTTTTGCTTTCATTGCAAAGTCCACATCAAATAGTACCCAAAAATGCGGAAAAAAGCTTTCGCATTTTTTGGACCCCCCCCCGGAAAAAATTTTTTTTCCGGCCATGCCATCATTAAAATCACCCAAACTCAGGAGTTTTCTGTATTCATCTCATATATGATGCTAAACGGCCCAAAAGACGGGCTCACATATACTCAAAACGATCGTGAGAAGTGGCGTAACACGTTTACGATGATTGTTTCTGCTAGTTTGCATGTTTTGGTGACTGAAAAAGTCCAACAAGCCGGTACGATCACTTTGGCGCCCAGGTGCTCCCACGCATCGGACTCTCCCGCACCAGCTATGGTGGAATTTCTCTCCAATCCCTTTATTCCTTGCAACTTGCGCCCCAAATATCTCAAAACTGGTGGCGTTTACCCCCCTATACGACGTGCTCAATGCGACCGGAGGGGGGCCTCCTTGGGCAAGCGGCGACGCCCCGTCCCAAGGGGTGCGGCCCTTTGCCGTTGCCCAGGGGGGAAGCCACCCTGCAATTTTGGGCGGTTGGTGGGGCCATATTGTCCCTGACCCCCAAAAATCATATTTGAGGTTGGTTTGGCACCAATACGTGGTCGGTGGTGGGTGTGGGTGCACCCCTGTGCCGAGAAAAAAAAACGGAGAAAACGGCAAAACAAAGTTTCCAACCCTCTTGAACCGAATTTTTGCAAGGCCCATATCTCCAAACTGGTATGCGCACCCCCGTTTTTTTTGCTTTCATTGCAAAGTCCAGATCAAATAGTACCCAAAAATGCGAAAAAAAAATTTCGCATTTTTTGGACCCCCCCCCCCGAAAAAACAATTTTTTCCGGCCATGCCATCATCAAAATCACCCAAACTCAGGAGTTTTCTGTATTCATCTCATATATGATGCTAAACGGCCCAAAAAACGTGCTCACATATACTCAAAACGATCGTGAGAAGTGGCGTAACACGTTTACGATGATTGTTTCTGCTAGTTTGCATGTTTTGGTGACTGAAAAAGTCCAACAAGCCGGTACGATCACTTTGGCGCCCAGGTGCTCCCACGCATCGGACTCTCCCGGACCAGCTATGGTGGAATTTCTCTCCAATCCCTTTATTCCTTGCAACTTGCGCCCCAAATATCTCAAAACTGGTGGCGTTTACCCCCCTATACGACGTGCTCAATGCGACCGGAGGGGGGCCTCCTTGGGCAAGCGGCGAAGCCCCGTCCCAAGGGGTGCGGCCCTTTGCCGTTGCCCAGGGGGGAAGCCACCCTGCAATTTTGGGCGGTTCATGGGGCCATGTTGTCCCTAACCCCCAAAAATCATATTTGAGGTTGGTTTGGCACCAATACGTGGTCGGTGGTGGGTGTGGGTGCACCCCTGTGCCGAGAAAAAAAAACGGAGAAAACGGCAAAACAAAGTTTCCAACCCTCTTGGACCGAATTTTTGCAAGGCCCATATCTCCAAACTGGTATGCGCACCCCCGTTTTTTTTGCTTTCATTGCAAAGTCCACATCAAATAGTACCCAAAAATGCGGAAAAAAGCTTTCGCATTTTTTGGACCCCCCCCCGGAAAAAATTTTTTTTCCGGCCATGCCATCATTAAAATCACCCAAACTCAGGAGTTTTCTGTATTCATCTCATATATGATGCTAAACGGCCCAAAAGACGGGCTCACATATACTCAAAACGATCGTGAGAAGTGGCGTAACACGTTTACGATGATTGTTTCTGCTAGTTTGCATGTTTTGGTGACTGAAAAAGTCCAACAAGCCGGTACGATCACTTTGGCGCCCAGGTGCTCCCACGCATCGGACTCTCCCGCACCAGCTATGGTGGAATTTCTCTCCAATCCCTTTATTCCTTGCAACTTGCGCCCCAAATATCTCAAAACTGGTGGCGTTTACCCCCCTATACGACGTGCTCAATGCGACCGGAGGGGGGCCTCCTTGGGCAAGCGGCGACGCCCCGTCCCAAGGGGTGCGGCCCTTTGCCGTTGCCCAGGGGGGAAGCCACCCTGCAATTTTGGGCGGTTGGTGGGGCCATGTTGTCCCTAACCCCCAAAAATCATATTTGAGGTTGGTTTGGCACCAATACGTGGTCGGTGGTGGGTGTGGGTGCACCCCTGTGCCGAGAAAAAAAAACGGAGAAAACGGCAAAACAAAGTTTCCAACCCTCTTGGACCGAATTTTTGCAAGGCCCATATCTCCAAACTGGTATGCGCACCCCCGTTTTTTTTGCTTTCATTGCAAAGTCCACATCAAATAGTACCCAAAAATGCGAAAAAAAATTTTCGCATTTTTTGGCCAACCCCCCCGAAAAAAAATATTTTTCTGGCCATGCCATCATCAAAATCACTCAAACTCAGGAGTTTTCTGTATTCATCTCATAAATGATGCTAAACGGCCCAAAAGACAGGCTCACATATACTCAAAACGATCGTGAGAAGTGGCGTAACACGTTTACGATGATTGTTTCTGCTAGCTTGCATGTTTTGGTGACCGAAAAAGTCCAACAAGCCGGTACGATCACTTTGGCGCCCAGGTGCTCCCACGCATCGGACTCTCCCGGACCAGCTATGGTGGAATTTCTCTCCAATCCCTTTATTCCTTGCAACTTGCGCCCCAAATATCTCAAAACTGGTGGCGTTTACCCCCCTATACGACGTGCTCAATGCGACCGGAGGGGGGCCTCCTTGGGCAAGCGGCGAAGCCCCGTCCCAAGGGGTGCGGCCCTTTGCCGTTGCCCAGGGGGGAAGCCACCCTGCAATTTTGGGCGGTTGGTGGGGCCATGTTGTCCCTAACCCCCAAAAATCATATTTGAGGTTGGTTTGGCACCAATACGTGGTCGGTGGTGGGTGTGGGTGCACCCCTGTGCCGAGAAAAAAAAACGGAGAAAACGGCAAAACAAAGTTTCCAACCCTCTTGGACCGAATTTTTGCAAGGCCCATATCTCCAAACTGGTATGCGCACCCCCGTTTTTTTTGCTTTCATTGCAAAGTCCACATCAAATAGTACCCAAAAATGCGAAAAAAAATTTTCGCATTTTTTGGCCAACCCCCCCGAAAAAAAATATTTTTCTGGCCATGCCATCATCAAAATCACTCAAACTCAGGAGTTTTCTGTATTCATCTCATAAATGATGCTAAACGGCCCAAAAAACAGGCTCACATATACTCAAAACGATCGTGAGAAGTGGCGTAACACGTTTACGATGATTGTTTCTGCTAGTTTGCATGTTTTGGTGACTGAAAAAGTCCAACAAGCCGGTACGATCACTTTGGCGCCCAGGTGCTCCCACGCATCGGACTCTCCCGCACCAGCTATGGTGGAATTTCTCTCCAATCCCTTTATTCCTTGCAACTTGCGCCCCAAATATCTCAAAACTGGTGGCGTTTACCCCCCTATACGACGTGCTCAATGCGACCGGAGGGGGGCCTCCTTGGGCAAGCGGCGAAGCCCCGTCCCAAGGGGTGCGGCCCTTTGCCGTTGCCCAGGGGGGAAGCCACCCTGCAATTTTGGGCGGTTGGTGGGGCCATGTTGTCCCTAACCCCCAAAAATCATATTTGAGGTTGGTTTGGCACCAATACGTGGTCGGTGGTGGGTGTGGGTGCACCCCTGTGCCGAGAAAAAAAAACGGAGAAAACGGCAAAACAAAGTTTCCAACCCTCTTGGACCGAATTTTTGCAAGGCCCATATCTCCAAACTGGTATGCGCACCCCCGTTTTTTTTGCTTTCATTGCAAAGTCCACATCAAATAGTACCCAAAAATTCGAAAAAAAATTTTCGCATTTTTTGGCCAACCCCCCCGAAAAAAAATATTTTTCTGGCCATGCCATCATCAAAATCACTCAAACTCAGGAGTTTTCTGTATTCATCTCATAAATGATGCTAAACAGCCCAAAAAACAGGCTCACATATACTCAAAACGATCGTGAGAAGTGGCGTAACACGTTTACGATGATTGTTTCTGCTAGCTTGCATGTTTTGGTGACCGAAAAAGTCCAACAAGCCGGTACGATCACTTTGGCGCCCAGGTGCTCCCACGCATCGGACTCTCCCGGACCAGCTATGGTGGAACTTCTCTCCAATCCCTTTATTCCTTGCAACTTGCGCCCCAAATATCTCAAAACTGGTGGCGTTTACCCCCCTATACGACGTGCTCAATGCGACCGGAGGGGGGCCTCCTTGGGCAAGCGGCGAAGCCCCGTCCCAAGGGGTGCGGCCCTTTGCCGTTGCCCAGGGGGCAAGCCACCCTGCAATTTTGGGCGGTTGGTGGGGCCATATTGTCCATGACCCCCAAAAATCATATTTGAGGTTGGTTTGGCACCAATACGTGGTCGGTGGTGGCTGTGGGTGCACCCCTGTGCCGAGAAAAAAAAACGGAGAAAACGGCAAAACAAAGTTTCCAACCCTCTTGGACCGAATTTTTGCAAGGCCCATATCTCCAAACTGGTATGCGCACCCCCGTTTTTTTTGCTTTCATTGCAAAGTCCACATCAAATAGTACCCAAAAATGCGGAAAAAAACTTTCGCATTTTTTGGACCCCCCCCCCTGGAAAAAATTTTTTTTCCGGCCATGCCATCATCAAAATCACCCAAACTCAGGAGTTTTCTGTATTCATCTCATATATGATGCTAAACGGCCCAAAAGACGGGCTCACGTATACTCAAAACGATCGTGAGAAGTGGCGTAACACGTTTACGATGATTGTTTCTGCTAGTTTGCATGTTTTGGTGACTGAAAAAGTCCAACAAGCCGGTACGATCACTTTGGCGCCCAGGTGCTCCCACGCATCGGACTCTCCCGCACCAGCTATGGTGGAATTTCTCTCCAATCCCTTTATTCCTTGCAACTTGCGCCCCAAATATCTCAAAACTGGTGGCGTTTACCCCCCTATACGACGTGCTCAATGCGACCGGAGGGGGGCCTCCTTGGGCAAGCGGCGAAGCTTCGTCCCAAGGGGTGCGGCCCTTTGCCGTTGCCCAGGGGGGAAGCCACCCTGCAATTTTGGGCGGTTGGTGGGGCCATGTTGTCCCTAACCCCCAAAAATCATATTTGAGGTTGGTTTGGCACCAATACGTGGTCGGTGGTGGGTGTGGGTGCACCCCTGTGCCGAGAAAAAAAAACGGAGAAAACGGCAAAACAAAGTTTCCAACCCTCTTGGACCGAATTTTTGCAAGGCCCATATCTCCAAACTGGTATGCGCACCCCCGTTTTTTTTGCTTTCATTGCAAAGTCCACATCAAATAGTACCCAAAAATGCGAAAAAAAATTTTCGCATTTTTTGGCCATCCCCCCTGAAAAAAAAATTTTTTCTGGCCATGCCATCATCAAAATCACTCAAACTCAGGAGTTTTCTGTATTCATCTCATAAATGATGCTAAACGGCCCAAGAAACAGGCTCACATATACTCAAAACGATCGTGAGAAGTGGCGTAACACGTTTACGATGATTGTTTCTGCTAGCTTGCATGTTTTGGTGACCGAAAAAGTCCAACAAGCCGGTACGATCACTTTGGCGCCCAGGTGCTCCCACGCATCGGACTCTCCCGGACCAGCTATGGTGGAATTTCTCTCCAATCCCTTTATTTCTTGCAACTTGCGCCCCAAATATCTCAAAACTGGTGGCGTTTACCCCCCTATACGACGTGCTCAATGCGACCGGAGGGGGGCCTCCTTGGGCAAGCGGCGAAGCCCCGTCCCAAGGGGTGCGGCCCTTTGCCGTTGCCCAGGGGGCAAGCCACCTTGCAATTTTGGGCGGTTGGTGGGGCCATATTGTCCATGACCCCCAAAAATCATATTTGAGGTTGGTTTGGCACCAATACGTGGTCGGTGGTGGGTGTGGGTGCACCCCTGTGCCGAGAAAAAGAAACGGAGAAAACGGCAAAACAAAGTTTCCAACCCTCTTGGACCGAATTTTTGCAAGGCCCATATCTCCAAACTGGTATGCGCACCCCCGTTTTTTTTGCTTTAATTGCAAAGTCCACATCAAATAGTACCCAAAAATGCGGAAAAAAACTTTCGCATTTTTTGGACCCCCCCCCCCTGGAAAAAGTTTTTTTTCTGGCCATGCCATCATCAAAATCACCCAAACTCAGGAGTTTTCTGTATTCATCTCATAAATGATGCTAAACGGCCCAAAAGACGGGCTCACGTATACTCAAAACGATCGTGAGAAGTGGCGTAACACGTTTACGATGATTGTTTCTGCTAGTTTGCATGTTTTGGTGACTGAAAAAGTCCAACAAGCCGGTACGATCACTTTGGCGCCCAGGTGCTCCCACGCATCGGACTCTCCCGCACCAGCTATGGTGGAATTTCTCTCCAATCCCTTTATTCCTTGCAACTTGCGCCCCAAATATCTCAAAACTGGTGGCGTTTACCCCCCTATACGACGTGCTCAATGCGACCGGAGGGGGGCCTCCTTGGGCAAGCGGCGAAGCCCCGTCCCAAGGGGTGCGGCCCTTTGCCGTTGCCCAGGGGGGAAGCCACCCTGCAATTTTGGGCGGTTGGTGGGGCCATGTTGTCCCTAACCCCCAAAAATCATATTTGAGGTTGGTTTGGCACCAATACGTGGTCGGTGGTGGGTGTGGGTGCACCCCTGTGCCGAGAAAAAAAAACGGAGAAAACGGCAAAACAAAGTTTCCAACCCTCTTGGACCGAATTTTTGCAAGGCCCATATCTCCAAACTGGTATGCGCACCCCCGTTTTTTTTGCTTTCATTGCAAAGTCCACATCAAATAGTACCCAAAAATGCGAAAAAAAATTTTCGCATTTTTTGGCCAACCCCCCTGAAAAAAAAGTTTTTCTGGCCATGCCATCATCAAAATCACTCAAACTCAGGAGTTTTCTGTATTCATCTCATAAATGATGCTAAACGGCCCAAAAAACAGGCTCACATATACTCAAAACGATCGTGAGAAGTGGCGTAACACGATAACGATGATTGTTTCTGCTAGCTTGCATGTTTTGGTGACCGAAAAAGTCCAACAAGCCGGTACGATCACTTTGGCGCCCAGGTGCTCCCACGCATCGGACTCTCCCGGACCAGCTATGGTGGAATTTCTCTCCAATCCCTTTATTTCTTGCAACTTGCGCCCCAAATATCTCAAAACTGGTGGCGTTTACCCCCCTATACGACGTGCTCAATGCGACCGGAGGGGGGCCTCCTTGGGCAAGCGGCGAAGCCCCGTCCCAAGGGGTGCGGCCCTTTGCCGTTGCCCAGGGGGCAAGCCACCCTGCAATTTTGGGCGGTTGGTGGGGCCATATTGTCCATGACCCCCAAAAATCATATTTGAGGTTGGTTTGGCACCAATACGTGGTCGGTGGTGGGTGTGGGTGCACCCCTGTGCCGAGAAAAAAAAACGGAGAAAACGGCAAAACAAAGTTTCCAACCCTCTTGGACCGAATTTTTGCAAGGCCCATATCTCCAAACTGGTATGCGCACCCCCGTTTTTTTTGCTTTAATTGCAAAGTCCACATCAAATAGTACCCAAAAATGCGGAAAAAAACTTTCGCATTTTTTGGACCCCCCCCCCCTGGAAAAAGTTTTTTTTCTGGCCATGCCATCATCAAAATCACCCAAACTCAGGAGTTTTCTGTATTCATCTCATATATGATGCTAAACGGCCCAAAAGACGGGCTCACGTATACTCAAAACGATCGTGAGAAGTGGCGTAACACGTTTACGATGATTGTTTCTGCTAGTTTGCATGTTTTGGTGACTGAAAAAGTCCAACAAGCCGGTACGATCACTTTGGCGCCCAGGTGCTCCCACGCATCGGACTCTCCCGCACCAGCTATGGTGGAATTTCTCTCCAATCCCTTTATTCCTTGCAACTTGCGCCCCAAATATCTCAAAACTGGTGGCGTTTACCCCCCTATACGACGTGCTCAATGCGACCGGAGGGGGGCCTCCTTGGGCAAGCGGCGAAGCCCCGTCCGAAGGGGTGCGGCCCTTTGCCGTTGCCCAGGGGGGAAGCCACCCTGCAATTTTGGGCGGTTGGTGGGGCCATGTTGTCCCTAACCCCCAAAAATCATATTTGAGGTTGGTTTGGCACCAATACGTGGTCGGTGGTGGGTGTGGGTGCACCCCTGTGCCGAGAAAAAAAAACGGAGAAAACGGCAAAACAAAGTTTCCAACCCTCTTGGACCGAATTTTTGCAAGGCCCATATCTCCAAACTGGTATGCGCACCCCCGTTTTTTTTGCTTTCATTGCAAAGTCCACATCAAATAGTACCCAAAAATGCGAAAAAAAATTTTCGCATTTTTTGGCCAACCCCCCTGAAAAAAATTTTTTTTCCGGCCATGCCATCATCAAAATCACTCAAACTCAGGAGTTTTCTGTATTCATCTCATAAATGATGCTAAACGGCCCAAAAAACAGGCTCACATATACTCAAAACGATCGTGAGAAGTGGCGTAACACGATAACGATGATTGTTTCTGCTAGCTTGCATGTTTTGGTGACCGAAAAAGTCCAACAAGCCGGTACGATCACTTTGGCGCCCAGGTGCTCCCACGCATCGGACTCTCCCGGACCAGCTATGGTGGAATTTCTCTCCAATCCCTTTATTTCTTGCAACTTGCGCCCCAAATATCTCAAAACTGGTGGCGTTTACCCCCCTATACGACGTGCTCAATGCGACCGGAGGGGGGCCTCCTTGGGCAAGCGGCGAAGCCCCGTCCCAAGGGGTGCGGCCCTTTGCCGTTGCCCAGGGGGCAAGCCACCCTGCAATTTTGGGCGGTTGGTGGGGCCATATTGTCCCTGACCCCCAAAAATCATATTTGAGGTTGGTTTGGCACCAATACGTGGTCGGTGGTGGGTGTGGGTGCACCCCTGTGCCGAGAAAAAAAAACGGAGAAAACGGCAAAACAAAGTTTCCAACCCTCTTGGACCGAATTTTTGCAAGGCCCATATCTCCAAACTGGTATGCGCACCCCCGTTTTTTTTGCTTTCATTGCAAAGTCCACATCAAATAGTACCCAAAAATGCGAAAAAAAAATTTCGCATTTTTTGAACCCCCCGCCCCCGAAAAAACAATTTTTTCTGGCCATGCCATCATCAAAATCACCCAAACTCAGGAGTTTTCTGTATTCATCTCATATATGATGCTAAACGGCCCAAAAAACGGGCTCACGTATACTCAAAACGATCGTGAGAAGTGGCGTAACACGTTTACGATGATTGTTTCTGCTAGTTTGCATGTTTTGGTGACAGAAAAAGTCCAACAAGCCGGTACGATCACTTTGGCGCTCAGGTGCTCCCACGCATCGGACTCTCCCGGACCAGCTATGGTGGAATTTCTCTCCAATCCCTTTATTCCTTGCAACTTGCGCCCCAAATATCTCAAAACTGGTGGCGTTTACCCCCCTATACGACGTGCTCAATGCGACCGGAGGGGGGCCTCCTTGGGCAAGCGGCGAAGCCCCGTCCCAAGGGGTGCGGCCCTTTGCCGTTGCCCAGGGGGCAAGCCACCCTGCAATTTTGGGCGGTTGGTGGGGCCATATTGTCCATGACCCCCAAAAATCATATTTGAGGTTGGTTTGGCACCAATACGTGGTCGGTGGTGGGTGTGGGTGCACCCCTGTGCCGAGAAAAAAAAACGGAGAAAACGGCAAAACAAAGTTTCCAACCCTCTTGGACCGAATTTTTGCAAGGCCCATATCTCCAAACTGGTATGCGCACCCCCGTTTTTTTTGCTTTCATTGCAAAGTCCACATCAAATAGTACCCAAAAATGCGAAAAAAAAATTTCGCATTTTTTGAACCCCCCGCCCCCGAAAAAACAATTTTTTCTGGCCATGCCATCATCAAAATCACCCAAACTCAGGAGTTTTCTGTATTCATCTCATATATGATGCTAAACGGCCCAAAAAACGGGCTCACGTATACTCAAAACGATCGTGAGAAGTGGCGTAACACGTTTACGATGATTGTTTCTGCTAGTTTGCATGTTTTGGTGACAGAAAAAGTCCAACAAGCCGGTACGATCACTTTGGCGCTCAGGTGCTCCCACGCATCGGACTCTCCCGGACCAGCTATGGTGGAATTTCTCTCCAATCCCTTTATTCCTTGCAACTTGCGCCCCAAATATCTCAAAACTGGTGGCGTTTACCCCCCTATACGACGTGCTCAATGCGACCGGAGGGGGGCCTCCTTGGGCAAGCGGCGAAGCCCCGTCCCAAGGGGTGCGGCCCTTTGCCGTTGCCCAGGGGGGAAGCCACCCTGCAATTTTGGGCGGTTGGTGGGGCCATGTTGTCCCTAACCCCCAAAAATCATATTTGAGGTTGGTTTGGCACCAATACGTGGTCGGTGGTGGGTGTGGGTGCACCCCTGTGCCGAGAAAAAAAAACGGAGAAAACGGCAAAACAAAGTTTCCAACCCTCTTGGACCGAATTTTTGCAAGGCCCATATCTCCAAACTGGTATGCGCACCCCCGTTTTTTTTGCTTTCATTGCAAAGTCCACATCAAATAGTACCCAAAAATGCGAAAAAAAATTTTCGCATTTTTTGGCCAACCCCCCTGAAAAAAATTTTTTTTCCGGCCATGCCATCATCAAAATCACTCAAACTCAGGAGTTTTCTGTATTCATCTCATAAATGATGCTAAACGGCCCAAAAAACAGGCTCACATATACTCAAAACGATCGTGAGAAGTGGCGTAACACGTTTACGATGATTGTTTCTGCTAGCTTGCATGTTTTGGTGACCGAAAAAGTCCAACAAGCCGGTACGATCACTTTGGCGCCCAGGTGCTCCCACGCATCGGACTCTCCCGGACCAGCTATGGTGGAATTTCTCTCCAATCCCTTTATTCCTTGCAACTTGCGCCCCAAATATCTCAAAACTGGTGGCGTTTACCCCCCTATACGACGTGCTCAATGCGACCGGAGGGGGGCCTCCTTGGGCAAGCGGCGAAGCCCCGTCCCAAGGGGTGCGGCCCTTTGCCGTTGCCCAGGGGGCAAGCCACCCTGCAATTTTGGGCGGTTGGTGGGGCCATACTGTCCATGACCTCCAAAAATCATATTTGAGGTTGGTTTGGCACCAATACGTGGTCGGTGGTGGGTGTGGGTGCACCCCTGTGCCGAGAAAAAAAAACGGAGAAAACGGCAAAACAAAGTTTCCAACCCTCTTGAACCGAATTTTTGCAAGGCCCATATCTCCAAACTGGTATGCGCACCCCCATTTTTTTTGCTTTCATTGCAAAGTCCACAT
Source organism: Eutreptiella sp. 'Long Island Sound 2002' (assembly GCA_964036045.1). Classification (NCBI taxonomy): domain Eukaryota; phylum Euglenozoa; class Euglenophyceae; order Eutreptiales; family Eutreptiaceae; genus Eutreptiella; species Eutreptiella sp. 'Long Island Sound 2002'. Next base: position 570,973 of record OZ038392.1, read on the forward strand.
CAAATAGTACCCAAAAATGCGAAAAAAAAATTTCGCATTTTTTGGACCCCCCCCCCCCGAAAAAACAATTTTTTCCGGCCATGCCATCATCAAAATCACCCAAACTCAGGAGTTTTCTGTATTCATCTCATATATGATGCTAAACGGCCCAAAAAACGGGCTCACGTATACTCAAAACGATCGTGAGAAGTGGCGTAACACGTTTACGATGATTGTTTCTGCTAGTTTGCATGTTTTGGTGACCGAAAAAGTCCAACAAGCCGGTACGATCACTTTGGCGCCCAGGTGCTCCCACGCATCGGACTCTCCCGGACCAGCTATGGTGGAATTTCTCTCCAATCCCTTTATTCCTTGCAACTTGCGCCCCAAATATCTCAAAACTGGTGGCGTTTACCCCCCTATACGACGTGCTCAATGCGACCGGAGGGGGGCCTCCTTGGGCAAGCGGCGAAGCCCCGTCCCAAGGGGTGCGGCCCTTTGCCGTTGCCCAGGGGGGAAGCCACCCTGCAATTTTGGGCGGTTGGGGGGGCCATACTGTCCATGACCCCCAAAAATCATATTTGAGGTTGGTTTGGCACCAATACGTGGTCGGTGGTGGGTGTGGGTGCACCCCTGTGCCGAGAAAAAAAAACGGAGAAAACGGCAAAACAAAGTTTCCAACCCTCTTGAACCGAATTTTTGCAAGGCCCATATCTCCAAACTGGTATGCGCACCCCCATTTTTTTTGCTTTCATTGCAAAGTCCACATCAAATAGTACCCAAAAATGCGAAAAAAAAATTTCGCATTTTTTGGACCCCCCCCCCCCGAAAAAACAATTTTTTCCGGCCATGCCATCATCAAAATCACCCAAACTCAGGAGTTTTCTGTATTCATCTCATATATGATGCTAAACGGCCCAAAAAACGGGCTCACGTATACTCAAAACGATCGTGAGAAGTGGCGTAACACGTTTACGATGATTGTTTCTGCTAGTTTGCATGTTTTGGTGACCGAAAAAGTCCAACAAGCCGGTACGATCACTTTGGCGCCCAGGTGCTCCCACGCATCGGACTCTCCCGGACCAGCTATGGTGGAATTTCTCTCCAATCCCTTTATTCCTTGCAACTTGCGCCCCAAATATCTCAAAACTGGTGGCGTTTACCCCCCTATACGACGTGCTCAATGCGACCGGAGGGGGGCCCCCTTGGGCAAGCGGCGAAGCCCCGTCCCAAGGGGTGCGGCCCTTTGCCGTTGCCCAGGGGGCAAGCCACCCTGCAATTTTGGGCGGTTGGTGGGGCCATATTGTCCCTGACCCCCAAAAATCATATTTGAGGTTGGTTTGGCACCAATACGTGGTCGGTGGTGGGTGTGGGTGCACCCCTGTGCCGAGAAAAAAAAACGGAGAAAACGGCAAAACAAAGTTTCCAACCCTCTTGAACCGAATTTTTGCAAGGCCCATATCTCCAAACTGGTATGCGCACCCCCGTTTTTTTTGCTTTCATTGCAAAGTCCACATCAAATAGTACCCAAAAATGCGAAAAAAAAATTTCGCATTTTTTGGACCCCCCCCCCCGAAAAAACAATTTTTTCCGGCCATGCCATCATCAAAATCACCCAAACTCAGGAGTTTTCTGTATTCATCTCATATATGATGCTAAACGGCCCAAAAAACGGGCTCACATATACTCAAAACGATCGTGAGCAGTGGCGTAACACGTTTACGATGATTGTTTCTGCTAGTTTGCATGTTTTGGTGACTGAAAAAGTCCAACAAGCCGGTACGATCACTTTGGCGCCCAGGTTCTCCCACGCATCGGACTCTCCCGGACCAGCTATGGTGGAATTTCTCTCCAATCCCTTTATTCCTTGCAACTTGCGCCCCAAATATCTCAAAACTGGTGGCGTTTACCCCCCTATACGACGTGCTCAATGCGACCGGAGGGGGGCCTCCTTGGGCAAGCGGCGAAGCCCCGTCCCAAGGGGTGCGGCCCTTTGCCGTTGCCCAGGGGGGAAGCCACCCTGCAATTTTGGGCGGTTCATGGGGCCATGTTGTCCCTAACCCCCAAAAATCATATTTGAGGTTGGTTTGGCACCAATACGTGGTCGGTGGTGGGTGTGGGTGCACCCCTGTGCCGAGAAAAAAAAACGGAGAAAACGGCAAAACAAAGTTTCCAACCCTCTTGGACCGAATTTTTGCAAGGCCCATATCTCCAAACTGGTATGCGCACCCCCGTTTTTTTTGCTTTCATTGCAAAGTCCACATCAAATAGTACCCGAAAATGCGGAAAAAAACTTTCGCATTTTTTGGACCCCCCCCCCCCCCCGGAAAAAATTTTTTTTCCGGCCATGCCATCATCAAAATCACCCAAACTCAGGAGTTTTCTGTATTCATCTCATATATGATGCTAAACGGCCCAAAAGACGGGCTCACATATACTCAAAACGATCGTGAGAAGTGGCGTAACACGTTTACGATGATTGTTTCTGCTAGTTTGCATGTTTTGGTGACTGAAAAAGTCCAACAAGCCGGTACGATCACTTTGGCGCCCAGGTGCTCCCACGCATCGGACTCTCCCGCACCAGCTATGGTGGAATTTCTCTCCAATCCCTTTATTCCTTGCAACTTGCGCCCCAAATATCTCAAAACTGGTGGCGTTTACCCCCCTATACGACGTGCTCAATGCGACCGGAGGGGGGCCTCCTTGGGCAAGCGGCGGAGCCCCGTCCCAAGGGGTGCGGCCCTTTGCCGTTGCCCAGGGGGGAAGCCACCCTGCAATTTTGGGCGGTTCATGGGGCCATGTTGTCCCTAACCCCCAAAAATCATATTTGAGGTTGGTTTGGCACCAATACGTGGTCGGTGGTGGGTGTGGGTGCACCCCTGTGCCGAGAAAAAAAAACGGAGAAAACGGCAAAACAAAGTTTCCAACCCTCTTGGACCGAATTTTTGCAAGGCCCATATCTCCAAACTGGTATGCGCACCCCCGTTTTTTTTGCTTTCATTGCAAAGTCCACATCAAATAGTACCCGAAAATGCGGAAAAAAACTTTCGCATTTTTTGGACCCCCCCCCCCCCGGAAAAATTTTTTTTTCCGGCCATGCCATCATCAAAATCACCCAAACTCAGGAGTTTTCTGTATTCATCTCATATATGATGCTAAACGGCCCAAAAGACGGGCTCACATATACTCAAAACGATCGTGAGAAGTGGCGTAACACGTTTACGATGATTGTTTCTGCTAGTTTGCATGTTTTGGTGACTGAAAAAGTCCAACAAGCCGGTACGATCACTTTGGCGCCCAGGTGCTCCCACGCATCGGACTCTCCTGCACCAGCTATGGTGGAATTTCTCTCCAATCCCTTTATTCCTTGCAACTTGCGCCCCAAATATCTCAAAACTGGTGGCGTTTACCCCCCTATACAACGTGCTCAATGCGACCGGAGGGGGGCCTCCTTGGGCAAGCGGCGAAGCCCCGTCCCAAGGGGTGCGGCCCTTTGCCGTTGCCCAGGGGGGAAGCCACCCTGCAATTTTGGGCGGTTCATGGGGCCATGTTGTCCCTAACCCCCAAAAATCATATTTGAGGTTGGTTTGGCACCAATACGTGGTCGGTGGTGGGTGTGGGTGCACCCCTGTGCCGAGAAAAAAAAACGGAGAAAACGGCAAAACAAAGTTTCCAACCCTCTTGGACCGAATTTTTGCAAGGCCCATATCTCCAAACTGGTATGCGCACCCCCGTTTTTGTTGCTTTCATTGCAAAGTCCACATCAAATAGTACCCAAAAATGCGGAAAAAAACTTTCGCATTTTTTGGACCCCCCCCCCCCCCCGGAAAAAATTTTTTTTCCGGCCATGCCATCATCAAAATCACCCAAACTCAGGAGTTTTCTGTATTCATCTCATATATGATGCTAAACGGCCCAAAAAAACGGGCTCACATATACTCAAAACGATCGTGAGAAGTGGCGTAACACGTTTACGATGATTGTTTCTGCTAGTTTGCATGTTTTGGTGACTGAAAAAGTCCAACAAGCCGGTACGATCACTTTGGCGCCCAGGTGCTCCCACGCATCGGACTCTCCCGCACCAGCTATGGTGGAATTTCTCTCCAATCCCTTTATTCCTTGCAACGTGCGCCCCAAATATCTCAAAACTGGTGGCGTTTACCCCCCTATACGACGTGCTCAATGCGACCGGAGGGGGGCCTCCTTGGGCAAGCGGCGAAGCCCCGTCCCAAGGGGTGCGGCCCTTTGCCGTTGCCCAGGGGGGAAGCCACCCTGCAATTTTGGGCGGTTCATGGGGCCATGTTGTCCCTAACCCCCAAAAATCATATTTGAGGTTGGTTTGGCACCAATACGTGGTCGGTGGTGGGTGTGGGTGCACCCCTGTGCCGAGAAAAAAAAACGGAGAAAACGGCAAAACAAAGTTTCCAACCCTCTTGGACCGAATTTTTGCAAGGCCCATATCTCCAAACTGGTATGCGCACCCCCGTTTTTTTTGCTTTCATTGCAAAGTCCACATCAAATAGTACCCAAAAATGCGGAAAAAAACTTTCGCATTTTTTGGACCCCCCCCCCCCCGGAAAAATTTTTTTTTCCGGCCATGCCATCATCAAAATCACCCGAACTCAGGAGTTTTCTGTATTCATCTCATATATGATGCTAAACGGCCCAAAAGACGGGCTCACATATACTCAAAACGATCGTGAGAAGTGGCGTAACACGTTTACGATGATTGTTTTTGCTAGTTTGCATGTTTTGGTGACTGAAAAAGTCCAACAAGCCGGTACGATCACTTTGGCGCCCAGGTGCTCCCACGCATCGGACTCTCCCGCACCAGCTATGGTGGAATTTCTCTCCAATCCCTTTATTCCTTGCAACTTGCGCCCCAAATATCTCAAAACTGGTGGCGTTTACCCCCCTATACGACGTGCTCAATGCGACCGGAGGGGGGCCTCCTTGGGCAAGCGGCGGAGCCCCGTCCCAAGGGGTGCGGCCCTTTGCCGTTGCCCAGGGGGGAAGCCACCCTGCAATTTTGGGCGGTTCATGGGGCCATGTTGTCCCTAACCCCCGAAAATCATATTTGAGGTTGGTTTGGCACCAATACGTGGTCGGTGGTGGGTGTGGGTGCACCCCTGTGCCGAGAAAAAAAAACGTTGAAAACGGCAAAACAAAGTTTCCAACCCTCTTGGACCGAATTTTTGCAAGGCCCATATCTCCAAACTGGTATGCGCACCCCCGTTTTTTTTGCTTTCATTGCAAAGTCCACATCAAATAGTACCCGAAAATGCGGAAAAAAACTTTCGCATTTTTTGGACCCCCCCCCCCCGGAAAAATTTTTTTTTCCGGCCATGCCATCATCAAAATCACCCAAACTCAGGAGTTTTCTGTATTCATCTCATATATGATGCTAAACGGCCCAAAAGACGGGCTCACATATACTCAAAACGATCGTGAGAAGTGGCGTAACACGTTTACGATGATTGTTTCTGCTAGTTTGCATGTTTTGGTGACTGAAAAAGTCCAACAAGCCGGTACGATCACTTTGGCGCCCAGGTGCTCCCACGCATCGGACTCTCCTGCACCAGCTATGGTGGAATTTCTCTCCAATCCCTTTATTCCTTGCAACTTGCGCCCCAAATATCTCAAAACTGGTGGCGTTTACCCCCCTATACAACGTGCTCAATGCGACCGGAGGGGGGCCTCCTTGGGCAAGCGGCGAAGCCCCGTCCCAAGGGGTGCGGCCCTTTGCCGTTGCCCAGGGGGGAAGCCACCCTGCAATTTTGGGCGGTTCATGGGGCCATGTTGTCCCTAACCCCCAAAAATCATATTTGAGGTTGGTTTGGCACCAATACGTGGTCGGTGGTGGGTGTGGGTGCACCCCTGTGCCGAGAAAAAAAAACGGAGAAAACGGCAAAACAAAGTTTCCAACCCTCTTGGACCGAATTTTTGCAAGGCCCATATCTCCAAACTGGTATGCGCACCCCCGTTTTTGTTGCTTTCATTGCAAAGTCCACATCAAATAGTACCCAAAAATGCGGAAAAAAACTTTCGCATTTTTTGGACCCCCCCCCCCCCCCCGGAAAAAATTTTTTTTCCGGCCATGCCATCATCAAAATCACCCAAACTCAGGAGTTTTCTGTATTCATCTCATATATGATGCTAAACGGCCCAAAAAAACGGGCTCACATATACTCAAAACGATCGTGAGAAGTGGCGTAACACGTTTACGATGATTGTTTCTGCTAGTTTGCATGTTTTGGTGACTGAAAAAGTCCAACAAGCCGGTACGATCACTTTGGCGCCCAGGTGCTCCCACGCATCGGACTCTCCCGCACCAGCTATGGTGGAATTTCTCTCCAATCCCTTTATTCCTTGCAACTTGCGCCCCAAATATCTCAAAACTGGTGGCGTTTACCCCCCTATACGACGTGCTCAATGCGACCGGAGGGGGGCCTCCTTGGGCAAGCGGCGAAGCCCCGTCCCAAGGGGTGCGGCCCTTTGCCGTTGCCCAGGGGGGAAGCCACCCTGCAATTTTGGGCGGTTCATGGGGCCATGTTGTCCCTAACCCCCAAAAATCATATTTGAGGTTGGTTTGGCACCAATACGTGGTCGGTGGGGGGTGTGGGTGCACCCCTGTGCCGAGAAAAAAAAACGGAGAAAACGGCAAAACAAAGTTTCCAACCCTCTTGGACCGAATTTTTGCAAGGCCCATATCTCCAAACTGGTATGCGCACCCCCGTTTTTTTTGCTTTCATTGCAAAGTCCACATCAAATAGTACCCAAAAATGCGGAAAAAAACTTTCGCATTTTTTGGACCCCCCCCCCCCCCGGAAAAAATTTTTTTTCCGGCCATGCCATCATCAAAATCACCCGAACTCAGGAGTTTTCTGTATTCATCTCATATATGATGCTAAACGGCCCAAAAGACGGGCTCACATATACTCAAAACGATCGTGAGAAGTGGCGTAACACGTTTACGATGATTGTTTCTGCTAGTTTGCATGTTTTGGTGACTGAAAAAGTCCAACAAGCCGGTACGATCACTTTGGCGCCCAGGTGCTCCCACGCATCGGACTCTCCCGCACCAGCTATGGTGGAATTTCTCTCCAATCCCTTTATTCCTTGCAACTTGCGCCCCAAATATCTCAAAACTGGTGGCGTTTACCCCCCTATACGACGTGCTCAATGCGACCGGAGGGGGGCCTCCTTGGGCAAGCGGCGGAGCCCCGTCCCAAGGGGTGCGGCCCTTTGCCGTTGCCCAGGGGGGAAGCCACCCTGCAATTTTGGGCGGTTCATGGGGCCATGTTGTCCCTAACCCCCAAAAATCATATTTGAGGTTGGTTTGGCACCAATACGTGGTCGGTGGTGGGTGTGGGTGCACCCCTGTGCCGAGAAAAAAAAACGTTGAAAACGGCAAAACAAAGTTTCCAACCCTCTTGGACCGAATTTTTGCAAGGCCCATATCTCCAAACTGGTATGCGCACCCCCGTTTTTTTTGCTTTCATTGCAAAGTCCACATCAAATAGTACCCAAAAATGCGGAAAAAAACTTTCGCATTTTTTGGACCCTCCCCCCCCCCCGGAAAAATTTTTTTTTCCGGCCATGCCATCATCAAAATCACCCAAACTCAGGAGTTTTCTGTATTCATCTCATATATGATGCTAAACGGCCCAAAAGACGGGCTCACATATACTCAAAACGATCGTGAGAAGTGGCGTAACACGTTTACGATGATTGTTTCTGCTAGTTTGCATGTTTTGGTGACTGAAAAAGTCCAACAAGCCGGTACGATCACTTTGGCGCCCAGGTGCTCCCACGCATCGGACTCTCCTGCACCAGCTATGGTGGAATTTCTCTCCAATCCCTTTATTCCTTGCAACTTGCGCCCCAAATATCTCAAAACTGGTGGCGTTTACCCCCCCTATACAACGTGC